>CAJQZP010000547.1:4485000-5085000 GCA_907164705.1 Parnassius apollo | reverse complement strand
GATTGAGTGACGACCTGGTAGGACATGCAGGTAGTCGATGAGTGCAGGTGACTTAGGACCATGCTATGTGGCATTCCTTTGGGGAAGCCTATGTTCAGCAGTGGATTTGTGAAGGGATGTAATGATGATGATGAAGAAAACTACTTTTTTTTGCAGTGACATGCAGTTGTCCAATGTGGCTGATAATATGGGTTATGGCTTATCTAGATTCAAGTTTGAAGTGCTGATATGTAGATAGATTGAGACCAGTAGAATTTCTACATAGCCCAACAGATCAGCAAGCTGAAGTGACATTAGCCATACCTTTAAGACTGAGCAACTAATGGGGAGAAAGGTTCTCGAGTAGCAGCCTCTTACTGCTCAGGAAAGTGTAGGGCCACGAGACACTGACAACCTAGAATAACATACAGGAAGATGGATGCATGTAGCTCAGGACTGTGTTATGTGGCATTTATTTGGGGAGAATGATGATGATGATTGGATTGTCTCAAATTCGATGATGATAATAATTATAAATGGAATAGGGAGGTTTCACATTCATGATTATGTTACAGTAGCTTGAATCTTTGATAAAATTTAGATAGTCCTGCAATTCTATATGTAGTTGAGCCATGCTGCAGCTATATTATGCATGAATGGGTTGGCTCATCCGGGGACCACGCTCTCACAGAATACCAGCGTAAAATAGCAACTTAATGCTGATGTCTTTCTTATGCTGAGTGTAGTGAACTGGAGATGCGTTTTACTGGAAATGAGGTATTCCATCTTAGTCCTCAGGGGTGACAATGCATCTGAATTATGATTCATAATTGAGGATAAACATAGGTGTCTATGGGCCACAGCATCAACTTACCATCAGGTGGGCTGTGTGCGAAGAGATGGGGCCCTACCTCAATATAGCCAACCCATTCATGGTGTAGCCATAATATAGTTGCATCATGGCTCTATCACATGAAAATTTGATTGCGATTAGATTGTATTATTAGTTTTTACTTATAATTTAACTAGAATTTTTTTTTAGTTAAAATTAAATCAGTGGTAGTCAGTGGAGAGTATGTTCTATCAAAAGAGGAAATAAAGTGTTGGAAGTCTAGAAGAAAGGAAAAGTTGTTTAAATACAAGGCGAAGGGTGATAAAAATGTCTTAACTGCCTTAGAATAAATAAATATAACTTTTTTATTAAATGCCATTATTTGTTTCTTGTTACTTGGTTTAAGACCGCATTGAAAATGTACTAAGTACTCAAGGTCAAACAAATGTGATATCGTATACTTTGAGATGGATCTATCATGCTCACGGCATTATGCTTAAATGTAAAAATAATAATAAAGAGACGTGTAAAATTCATATTTGGTGAAAAATTAAAAAAGGCCCCTGATAATTTGAGAAGTTCTTGTTTTCCGAATCGGTCTCAGACTAACAAAGAATGATAAACGGAACGCTGCGTACATTTCAAGTGACGCCGAAACTACACACACACGCACGCCCGCACGCACGCACGCATGCGTGCGCGTGGTGGGTGGGTAACTTATAACTTTTCATTGCACAGACTTCCACCAAAATTCATCATTTTAGAAAATGTGATTAGTTGAGGTTTTATATACTGCAGTTTCATCAACTACTCTTGTCACCACAAATATTAAATTCCTGAACTCAGCACACTACACTCCGTCAACAACTGCTAAGTTCATTTCATACCCTCTAGCTACTCTAACGCTGTAGTGGAGAGTTTTTGAACTGTCATTTACTGCTTACAGATAGTCATTTTTTAAACTATTCTGCTATTTGAGATGGTTCTCCTTACCTCTACACTCCATGCCCTGAGGGGTTACAAATTGTAACTTACAATGCATCTAATTTTTGATTTTTAAATGCTGTTAGATGTAGGTGTCTATGGGCCACAGCACTTTCCATCAAGTGATCTTCCTGTGTGTTACGCCGCCAGTAAGGGAATTAATCACCCCATTCTATTCAATGGGGAAAAATCTTAGGCTTTCGGTAAATGGTGGTACCAGCTCCTTTACACTAGCCGAAAAATACACAAAGACAGGTGACAGGCAGCGTCAAAGGTTTGAGACGTTTGGAAATGAGAGTGCGAACTTCTATCCGCCTCCCAAGTATGGCGAGCTTAATCATCTCTACATCAAGAGAGGCCCGTGTCCAGTATACTTTTACAGACTGTTGATGATGGTGATGAGGTGGACTGTACTGTACTAGCTTTTCACATTTATTTCTTACTACATGATTATACTGGATGACCTTATTTACCGTCTGGAAAAAAGAGGGTGTCACATGTGAACGGAGTAGAAGCCTATGGCACTGATATTTTACAAAATATATTTTTTTTTAAAATAAATCAAAATCTATGGAAATTTAAATAATATCCACCCTAGCCTGTGACCCTGCGAAATGACGAGGTCAAAGATGCCTACTAAATTAATTAATTTAATTTAATATTTTTGTTTTTATTTTTTGTATTATATCAGTGTCATATGCTTCTACTCCGTTCACATGTTACACCCTATTGTTTTCCAGACGGTAAAAAAGGTTATCCAGTATATGATGGTAATTTGAAACAGAAACAGAAACTTTTTTATTCAATGTAGATTATAAACAATACTTACTGAAAGTCAATTTTTTCATTTACCACTGGTTCGCAAAAAAAAACCTCTGTCCTGGGAAGAACCAGCAAGAAACCCAGCGGGACTATTTTTTTTTTCAAATAATAGCTTACAATCATGTTTACAATTAACAACACAAGACAAATTAGAAATAGCTTGGTAGCGATCACCTTTCCCAGGGGTTATTATCATCCATAAATTCCTTAATATTATAATAACCCTTTTCTATACAAATTTAGTTTAATAAAATTTTTGAACTTTGCGTATGACAAATTTTGTATATTTTCTGGGATTTTGTTGGAAAAGCGTATACATCGCCCCAAGAATGAATTACTGACTCGGTGGAGTCGAGTAACTGGTACTACTAGCTTGTGTCTGTTCCTAGTATTTACAGAATGAATATCACTTATTTTTGCAAAACTACGTTTATTCTTGTATACGTACGTTACATTTTCATAAATATATTGAGAGGCCAGAGTTAATATATTAATTTCCTTAAATTTTTGTGTCAGTGACTCTTTTGGTTTTAAATTATATATTGCTCTAATGGCTCTCTTCTGTAAATAAAATATAATTTCAGTGTCAGTCGCGTGTCCCCGTAGCAAAATACCATACGACATAATGCTATGGAAATAACTAAAGTAAACTATTCTTGCTGTTTCAACACTGGTAAGAGTTCTAATCTTTTTTACAGCATTGCTGTAGAACTAAGTCTGCTAACTAGTTTTGATATATGGGGGAGCCATTGAAGCTTTGCGTCTAGTGTGATTCCAAGAAAAATGGTGGTATCAACAAGACTCAGTTCTTCCCCATTTAAAATTACATTCGTATTAACATGTTTGACATTAGGAGTTAGGAATTTCATACATTATTTTTAGTTCTATTTAAATGCAAATTATTAACATTAAACCAATTAACTACCTTAGCTATAGCATTATTTACTTCGTCTTAATTTAATAACTGTCGTTTTAATTTGAAAATTAATGAAGTATCATCAGCAAATAATACTATATCATGGTTATCCCCTACTATGTAAGGTAAGTCATTAATATATACAAAAAACAGAAAGGGGCCGAGAATTGAGCCCTGTGGCACGCCCATTTGTACAGTCGACCCGGAAGAACTCATACTATTAATTACAACTTTTTGCGTTCTGTCACTTAAATATGAAATAATTAATTTAAGAGCATCACTTCTTACACCGTAGTGTTGAAGTTTCCTGATTAATGTTTCATTGTGAACACAATCGAAGGCCTTCGATAGATCACAGAATATACCCAAAGCATCCTGTGAATTCTCCCATGCATTAAAGATATATTTAATAAACTCAACACCAGCATCAGTTGTTGAGCGACCCCTTGTGAAACCGAATTGATTTTTATGAAGTAAATTATTTACATTAATTTTTTTTTACATATGATCAAGAATAATTTTTTCAAAAATTTTACTAAGTGTTGGCAGTATAGAAATAGGTCTAAAATTAGCAGGGTCCAATGTACTGCCAGATTTAAATAAAGATATTACTTTACTATGCTTCATTAAATCAGGAAACACACCAGATTTGATACTAGTATTAAAAAATTGATAATAACTCTTAGGAAGGAGGTGATCGCTATGTTGTTGCCATGCTGTTGCTAAAAGTTTTCATGTTTAAATGAAGAATATTATATAGTAAACTAATAAAAACTTGCGAAATGCCAACGAGCAAGGGAGAGAAGTAAATTAGGAATAAAACTCAAAGATAGACAACGCGGAAATAACGAATAAAACCAAGGTTGCGGACTTTCTGACCCGAGTCGACCATCTGAAATAGGGCTCGACAGGTCATATGATTTCGTTCAACCAACAAATGGAGCAAGCAGGTAACCTTATGGTACCCAAAAGATGGCGTCAGAAAACGGTCGCCTAACCAGAAGATGGTAAGAAGATATCCATCTGACCTTGGGACAATACTGGACAAGAGTGTTCGCAAATAGAGTCCAATGGAAACAGTTGGAGGAGGCCTATGCTTTGGCATACAACTAGTACTATAGTAGGAACTCAAACAGAATAATGTACAACCCCAAAGTTCAGAAATAATTAAAAATATTGTATAATGATTTCTTATATTTACGCGAACATTGCACATGATTAAAACTACTTTTACGGATTTTATCGCGTTTATTTTTACTTTTTATTTTTAATTCCCGACGTTTCGGGCGCTTTCCAGAACCTATGGTCACGGGGGACTGAGATGACTGACGTCCCGATGTTATTGTTAAACCCGGAGTACCTTCAGCTTTTTTAATTATTGTTTATGGTCCGATCTATGCAAAATGAACTATGTCCTGAGGTCTTGCAGTGGTATGCTTGGGTTTAGTTTTAATTTTATTGATTATAGGATCCCAAGCAGGTGGTTTAGTTACCCAGCCTCCTTCTCTATTGAAATTAGGATGTTTTTTAATTTCAATAGCCTCACGTATCATCCTTGGTAGGAATCGGTGTTCTTTCGCGAGGATTTGTGGTCTATCAAATCTGATGTAATGGTTGGGGCCGTCTAGGATATGATCACAAACTGCAGACTTCCCGGAACGTTGATGCTTCACATCAGCTATATGTTCTTTTACGCGGGTCCTAATTGATCTTTTGGTTTGTCCTATATAAGAGAGACCACATTCACAATCAAGCTTGTACACTCCTGCATCTTGTAGAGGAATATGACACTTGACGGATGGTAGAAACTGACTAATCTTCTTCGGCGGCTTGTAGAATGTTCTAATAGAAGCTCGCTTCAAGATATAGCCAATCTTGTCTGTGACACCTCTGACATATGGTAGTACAACAGGCACACGCTCGACTGTGGCCGGCTTCACTCGGTCACTGTGACGTAGGCGCGGGACCCGAAGCTTGTTGTCGTGCAGAACTTGCTTGACGTGCTGAAGCTCGGCGGCCAGGTGTTTGCTGTCACAGATCCCTCGTGCTCTCTGTAACAAAGATTTGCCCACGGTAGCTAACTGTGAAGGATGGTGGTGAGATTCACCGTTTAAATATCGGTTTGTATGGGTCTTTTTCCTATACACAGTGTGACCAATGGTGTTATTAGGATTTCGGATGACTAACACATCTAGGACAGGTAAGGAATTATTTGCCTCTAACTCCATAGTAAATTGAATTTTAGCGTTTACGGAATTAAGATGTTCTAAAAATGCAGTTACTTTTTCTGATGGTAAAATTGTGAAAGTATCGTCTACGTACCGCTTGTAGATCCTTGGTGTAACAGGTGCAGTAAGGAGGGCTTTCTCCTCAAAGTTTTCCATGAATATAATTACAATTAACAACACAAAACCAAATAGAAAAAGCTTGGTAGCGATCACCTCATTCCCACGGCTTATGATCCATAAACTCCTTAATATTATAATAAACATTTTTACACAAACTTAGTGTAATAAAGTTTTTGAACTTTGTGCAGGTCAAATTTTGTACATTCCACCTGTTGGTAAGTTTACGCCGGTATTATGTGCGAACGTGGTACTTCCCCGGTTGAGTCGACCCATTCGTGCTACAACCTTAATATAGCTGCAGCGTGACTTTACCACATATAAATCTTGCTCCACTACCCCTAGATATCCCGGGGCGACAGAAGAAAACTGAAATAGGAGCTAAAACAGGGAAATAAAAACCGCGATTGCTAACCCTTCTGCAAAGCGTGGCAACAATGCCGAATATCCTCCTATGAGATATTCGGCATTGTTGCCACGTCTATAGATTAGGGAAGGTACATATATTTTTTTTATAGAATAAGGTTATAAATGAGCACACAGTCCACCAGATGGTAAGTAGTTGCTGCGGCCCATAGACATCTACATCTATCCTCCATTAAAAATCAAAATGCAGATGCGTTGTCACCCGTGAGGACTGAGATGGAATGCCTCGTTTCCAGTAAAAAAGGGTATCCGGTTCTCTACACTCGCCATACGAAACACAGCAGCATTAAGCTACTATTTCACGCTGGTATTCTGTGAGAGCGTGGTCCTTCCCCGGTCGAGCCGACCCATTCATGCTACAACTATACTACTAATATAACTGCAGCATGGCTCTACCAAGTAAATATATATATATATATATATATATATATATATATATATATATATATATATATATATATATATATATATATATATATATATATATGCTTAGCAGTGGATTTTTGATAGGCTTTAAAAAAATCTAATACAATATTAATTTATCAGTCGCCTTACTGTAAAATTACGTTCTTGTATATTTGTGTGCGACGCTGTATTTATTTTTGCATTTATTAAAAATTTCACAAAGAATGAAAAATTATGTGTAAAGCAGGATTAATAAAAAATACATTTTGTGTACGCCAACAATTTATCGTTTTCAAAACCTTAAAGTTAATATGAAGAAGTCATTTGGAATCTGTTTAACATGAAAAGTAGTGCTCGACACACAGATTATAAAATCGTAAATAAAAAAAATTACATACAATTTCATCAATAATTCCATTTTATTAGTATTACAAATAACACCATAGTGAGTTGGATACACATATTTCATAGTAGCAAACCCATTGAGTAAATTCTTGTGGTTGCAGCGTAAGAGATAAAGAGTATATTCACTATTCAATTACGTGTGAGTCGTTAAATTCGACTATGGGAAATGCCAGATAAATCTTCGATAGATGGCAGTACAATCACCGTATTAATTTCACATTTAAAATACCCAAACTGGTGAAGGACAACAGCGTCGAAGGAAGAAGAGCAACGTTCGATCCCTCTCGCCAATGTTTTCTCTTTTTTATTTTTCAGTCTGAAGAAGTCTCCAGTTAGTCATGGGCCTCTCATGTACGAGAGATTTGCCTTATATGCTTGACTTGGCAGGTGTTTTGCCAATCGCGGTGCCACACATCTGGTGTAAACGAGATGATTACGTCCTATCTATGGGAAGCCATGAGATCTTTTTTAATTTCAAAATTTAAAGTCAAAAACGGAATAAAGGAATTGGGTGATTGATTTTCTTATACGGCCACCACTCGGCGATCATCAGACATGAAAATAAAATCTAATGATTTACATAATTTGTCAAACACTACTAAGGATAATGTAATATTTACTGTATAACAAAGTGATAGTATATTAGGCGGTGAAAAAATAGTGTGGTATTTGCATAAATCTCTATACGTACACCTTAGATTAAAACTGTTCTGGTTCCGTTGTCAACTGAGTCCTTGTGTGAAGACAAAGACCGTTCTCTATGTGTAAAGAGTATCTTTATCGGAACTCTCGCTTACACGAGCGGTGTCACTAATGATGTCTAATCGCAGTGGATATATCGATAATAGTGTTAATACGTATATTGTAATAAAACACGTAGATATAGCAAATCCTTATTGATAATTTAAAGTCCGTGGACTGAGTTGACAACGTTCAGACTATAACTACTTTTTATAACTCATTTTTGGCACAATATTGAATACGTTATTAATATAGTGCCAAACCTATGACAATAGGCAATTATGTAACATACATATTTAATTATTAAGTGAATCAAATGTCAAAATTAGACAAAAGAGCATATCCCCTCATGTGTTATATAATCAAAAGAAAATGAACATATTATAGGTACTTACCTGTGTAAATTTACAATCTTAGCTAATATAAATAACAGAGTGTGTTAAAATATTATACATAAAACACATTTTGTTAGAACGCACAGTGATAGAAACAAGTCTTCATTAACTACTTATATTATTTTTTCAGTAGAAAACCTAGTATAACTATTCGGGGTGCTATATCTACACAACACATTTACACAACATTAGGTATATCATTTCTTTCTATCGACATTATCTAACATGGGGCGAGTCACTGAGAGAGGTGTCACACCTTTCCGTATCGATATCGTCTACTTTGTGAGCAGAATCATAAATAGCAGAGTTTATATTGGTGACGGAGACGGCGTTGACTTCGTTTCCACTGAGATCGAAATTATGTGCACTAGTATTGTCAATTTTTGCATGTTCTTTATTGGGCTCCACATCATGCTCATGTACTTGAGGCGCGAAATCCGCTTCGAGAGCTATATCATCTGTCACTAACTTATTCGCTTTATTGGCGATATTGTTCGTTTCGGGGATGATATGGCTTTCAGCGGATATAAGTGATGTAGACATGCATCATTTGCGACCGTGGTGGCGCTAGGAGCGTCTAGCCTCGGCTCGGCGTTGGCGAACTTCAAGTGCGATGTGGGAGGCGAGGGCTGCGGCGAGCGAAAGTGCTAAGCCGGCGAGTTGCGCTTTCACGCAGAGCAAGCGGCGAGCTACGCACGCCAATGCCAAGCCGGCATGCCGTGACGCTAACGTAAGTGACCATGGTCCGCGCCAGCCAGGTCCGCCGATGCAAATACCCGACTGCAATGTTATAATACGAAATATTTAAACAATTTGTCGAAATATAACACGTATTCGATCACTATACGCGCTGTAAAAAAATCATCTACTTTCTCTATACGAGCGAAGAAAAATAGCAGATTTCTGCTATCTTTCAAATATTATATAATCGCTATATATTACCAATATTTTATGAATTAGGGCTGCACACCACTATTGCTGCCACTTAGAAAACATAATCATCTGCACGTCCCTTTAAGTAAAACTACCTATCGAAAAAATCAATTTTTAAGAATGGCATGCAAACGTTTTAATATTAAGGCACAACAACTATACATAGATTTATTTAATAGCTACCATACGTGGTAGAGCACGTGGAAGCTAAGCAAGATTGTAGTCGGCTCGACCGGGGAAGGACTACGCTCTCACAGAATACCAAGGAAAAATAGCAGCTTAATGCTGCTGTGTTTTGTGTTGTGAGTGTAGAGAACCGGAGACCTGTTTTACTGGAATCGAGGCATTCCATCTTAGTCCTCAGGGGTGACAACGCATCTGCATTTTGATTCTTAATCGAGATTAAATGTAGATGTCTATGTGCCACAGAATCCACTTACCATGAGGTGGATTGTGTGCTCGTTTGTCACCCTTATTCTATAAAAAAAACGCATACACATATAAGGATCTAGTCCCTATAATATGCGTATGGTATAAATATATGAAATTTGAGGTTATTTACTTCATATCCCAACGATTCAGCTATAATGGCAATGGACGGGCTATTTAACTGGAAGAACCGAAAGCGGTAGGGAAGTACCTGGGGTGATGAAGGCTCATTTGGAGGCGGTGATATCTGGGAGCTTCGTACAGAAGTGGTACAAATTTTTGGCCTTGGGAGAAAAAGACTGCAGGACCCATAGGCAGTCGCTTATTTTGCCTTATATTAAATTTGGTCCTCTTGACAAAATCTCGTAGAATCACATTGAGATGGTAAGTATGCATTTATCGACATACAGCATGTCTCAGAGCGCGGCGTATGGACCCCATTACAGTCCAGTAGTAACAGACGATGCGTTTTGATTAATACGTCCCAGACTACGGGGACCTTAAGCTATGCGAGGTCTATAAGTGCATCTTCCTTACCAAATATCCCCTCTATGGGGCAATCTATGAAGTAATCGAATATAAGCCATGTTCAGTAGTAAGTTTGATAAGCTTAAAGGATAAAGAATCTGGCCTTGTTGACAAAATCTAACTGAATCAAATTGACAAGGAATGCATCTATCGAGTATTGGATACCTGCAGCACGTCCCTAAGAGCAGCGCACTTGCCCTAGGTGGCAGCTGCGAGTTGGCGGCGATGCTTGGCAGCATCATATTGACGTGGAATGCGTCAGTTCAGTAACTTGATACTTCAAGTATCAAGAAGTATCAAGTTACTTAACTAATAGTGATAATTGATAGTACACTTAACTGAGTATTGGATACTTGCAGCACGTGCCAAAGAGCAGCGCACGCGCCAAGCGCAGATTCACATAGACGAAGAATTGCAACTATCGAGTATTGGATCTCTGTAGCACCTCTCAGAGCGCGGCGTATGCGCCCTAGGCGGCGCAGTGAAGCCTGGCAGCATCACATCAACGAGGAATGCATCAGTTAATTAACTCGAATACCTCAAGCACCTACAGCCCGGATTTCAGTGTACGGACGTGCTTGAATACCTCAGGCACGTAGAATCCAGAGTGCAGGGCACGCGTCTTGCTCTTCCTACAGCTTTACAAATACGAGAAATATATATATAGACCTAATAGAGTCGTGAGTACCTGCAGCACGTCCCATAACGCGGCGCACGCGCCCCACGCGGCTGCTGCGACTGCGGGCAGCGCGAGGTCGGATCGCGCAGCCCTCCAGCGCAGTAGTGCCAGCAGAAGCGAGGCGTGCGCCGCACCCCCGCCAGCGGCGAACGCGCGCCCCGCGATGCCCCCACCACCCACTCCACCCGCACTCCCCGCACGCGCCGCTGCCATGCTGAGAGTGGCCGCCGCCAGGGTTTGTAGCGCGCCCGCACCGCACAGCGCTCGCCAAGCACCGACCCACCCGCCCACGCATACGCCGTACCACTGCATACCATATAGCGCGATTATACATCACTCGTAATTGTACATCAAGAGAAGATTAATATAACAAAAGACGATTTCAATTTTGTCCTGACAACCCCAAAAATAATTTAATAGATTTGCAACGAATAGTATATTCGATCACACGCCGAATACCGAGTATTCTGCGGGTTTCCTGGCCGAATAGTCGAATATCTGACGAAAGTATTCGACCGGAAAGGAAGTAATGTTTATTGCGGCTGTCTACGAGAAGAAAAAGAGTACCTAAACTACTGCCTGAAAACGTAAAAAGTTAATTATTTGATAATATGTATAATACTGTAGTTGATTATGTACCTGTACTACTTTAATGATTATAAAAAATACGTTATCACAATATATATCAATATTTCTTTTCATTTTACCAATTATCTGACTACAACAAAACTTCTTACTTAAGTATTCGGCATTCGGCCAAATAGCACCTCGATATATACCGAATAAGCCGAATACTGAACAATAGTCGAATATTCGTTGCAGGTCTAGAATTTAATTAAATGGGAAAGACTAACGAGTAGAGCGCACTATAACTATACCTAATTTAAAATGGTAGAGTAGGTATAAACGGGAATAATTGCTAACAATTATTATACAAAAGCAGCGATGCGGGGGGGGGGGGGGTAGGTCAGAAGAGTTAAGGGTTAGGGTTAGGTTATAGAGACAAATGCATACAAATATCTAGAACTAGCAGCTTACTATGGCTTACTTCCAGCAAATTCCTTATCTACGCGTCAAGGAAATTGTCTTGACCACATTTTAATAAAAACAAAATTACATGTATTACTTATGTAGCTCAAACAACCTTAACGGACCATGAAACTGTAATATTTTACCTTAAACTACAAGCAAAAACTAAAGATCCTAAGTTCCGTGAAACGTATTAATGGTCAAATGAACATGATGTCATAATGGACAAAGGTCTTGCGTTAAGTTTAAGTAATATTAACTTCAAACCAGTATTTGAGTCCAATCCAATGATGTAAATTATGCTACAAACTATCTCATTGAATCCATCTCTTAGGCGATATATAATCCAATTCTAGTGTTATCATTCTTTCTAAACGTAAACTAATTAAAAAGCCGTGGATCAGCTTAAAGTTCTACTACGATGTACTTATGTGAAACAGAGATGAACTTCACAAAAAGCTAAATATTAATCTTGCTAACGAAATTCTAAAATTAAAATACAGCAGTTTTCGCAACTCCTGCAATAACTTATTGAGAAAGTTGAAGAGAAAATACAAAAACAAGAGTTAATTAAGACCAAAAGTAATCCAAAATTAATATGGAAAACCAATAACGATATAACAAATAGACAAAAGTAGAAACACCTGCAACTGAACTTTTCTCCAACAGCATACATACATAAACATAAACACTCACGCCTGTCACCCAGAGGGGTAGGCAGAGACTACAGACTTCCATTTAGCCCGATCCTGACATACCTTTCTCGCCTCTTCCACATCCATATACCTACGCATACATGCTCGTCGGTTAAGGGTACTCTTAATTTGGCCCATTTTTAGTATATCGCCAATTTGGTCGACAAACTTCCGCCTAGGACGTCCCTTTCCGACTCTTCCATTCACTTCTGCAACATATATTTGCTTTGTCAGTCTTTCCGCATTCATTCTTTCTACATGACCAAACCACCGAAGCATTCCTTTCTTAATCCTGGTCACCGCATCATCTTGCAAACCACACTCTTCTTTTATCACACAGTTTCTCACCCTGTCACGCAGATTCAGCCCTAACATAATCCTTAGCGACCGCATTTCTACTGCATTTATTCTACTCTCGTGCTTCTTCTGCCACACCCAACTTTCACTACCATACGTTAAAGTAGGGACTAATACAGCACTGTGAATTGCCATACGTGCCTTTTTTGACACATTCTGACTTTTCACAATAGAGTGTAGAGCCTCATTTACTTTATTTCCTGCATTCACTCGTCGTTAATATCCTTATCATATCTCCCATCCCTGCTGAATACACATCCCAAATATACGAACTCATCCACTTGCTCAATTAACTCTCCTTCTATTCTTATTTCACATACCGTTTTGCTTTCATCTCTTTCAAAAACCATCACTTTCGTCTTACTTGCGTTCACTTTCATTCCTCTTTCTTTTAATGACCTGTTCATTAATGTAACCATCATTTGCAACTCGGCCGCCGACGACGCAAGTATGACTTGATCATCGGCGTACAAAAGGCATTTGATGGTTAACTCACCCATTCTTAACCCGCATTCTTCAACTTTAAAATTTTCCAAACAGCTGTCCATAAATAGGTTGAACAGCAACGGGGAAGCTACACAGCCCTGTCTGACACCTTTATGGATGCCAAACCAGTCCGAGTAGACCCCGTTGATTCTAACACAAGCACTCGAGTCCCTATACAGAGACTTTAATGCCTGTATCAAACCAGCGCTCAACCTAAATGCGTTCAGCGTTTGCCATAACACATCCCTGTCCACTCTGTCATAAGCCTATTTCCAAGTCCATGAACGCACAAAAAACTTTTTGGTTTTTCGCCAAAAACTTCTCCGCGATCATGCGCATGGAAAAGACTTGATCTGTACACCCCATTCCCTTTCTAAATCCCGCTTGCACATCCCAAATTTTTTCATCAGTTTCTTTCATAACTCTTTCAATTAGTACCTTAGCATACAGTTTTCCCACAATGCTAAGAAGGCTGATACCACGGTAGTTTTTACAGTCCTGCTGTGACCCTTCTCCAGTTCCAAATAATAACATAGAACACGTAAACGAATATATCGCAAATTTGGTAAAAAAATTTGCTGAGAATATACGCCAAGGTCAAAAGACAAGGCTTTGTGGTCCGGAAAAATTGTAAATAATTTCCGATTTTTGGTAATAATGCCTACTGATATAATGGAAGTCGAAATGTTAATTGTGTCACTAAAAAGTGATGCTTTTGGGTGGGATAATATCAGTGCTAATATATTAAAATTATATAAGCATATAATAACACCTTTTTACACATTTGTAATCTATCCATAACAAATGGCACATTTTCTCCTGCTTTCAAGAAATCTCTTATCCTTCCTGTTTATAAGAATGGAGCTAGAGATCGTGTTAATAATTATCGACCACTATCTATTTTACCATCGATGTCTAAAATTCTTGAAAAGATCATAAATAACTGACTAACCAGTTTTCTTGAAAAGAATTTAATTTTTTCCAAGGCACATTTCGGATTTAGAACTGATTTATCTGTAACAGATGCGGTACATGATCTTATAAACTATATTTTCAAAGAACCAGATAATAACAAAAGTGTATGACAATTCTCCTAGATCTAGCCAAGTTGTTGTTTTCTGGTATTGGGGCCTTT
The DNA here is from genome assembly GCA_907164705.1 of Parnassius apollo. Lineage (NCBI taxonomy): Eukaryota > Metazoa > Arthropoda > Insecta > Lepidoptera > Papilionidae > Parnassius > Parnassius apollo. Next base: position 5,070,479 of record CAJQZP010000547.1, on the reverse strand, counting down.
TTGTTAAGCATTTGTATTTTCGATGATAGATGCAGCTGTTTAGTGGATTACAGTATCCACTTGGGAGGACAGGTAGACTGTGTGCTCGTTTTTTATCCTTACTGTATATTTGATACATTATGCAGTTTAGTACAATATTATTAACTATTTTTTTCAAAATGGCCGCCGCTTCGAGATAGAATATATATTATTTTCTTTACAACCCCATTGATATAAATATCAAATGAAAGTACGAGTAAAAGTTCTAGTTCTAGTTTCAATTTAACAGATGTCCCTAGATGGCGGAGCTTGTTATTAAAATAGCTTTTTTTAAATATTTCAATTTTTTAACCTAAAAATCACTTTAAAAGATATCTGAGATCTAAGCGTACAGCTATGTTATCTTACGACTTCGACGATGATCTTCGACTTAAGACAAAAGTCACCTTACTCCGTTAGAAATCACTCACCTTCGATTTGACGACGATATAGTACTTAAATAAGACCTAAGCACTATGTTCAATGACCTCAATATATATGTTTCCCAACGGATAGGTCTTAAGAAGAACATGGACAAAACAAAGATCATATTTAATATCCATGTCACACCTATGCCGGTAGTTGTTGGGAGCACTAAGCTCGAAGTTGTTGACGAGTACGTTTACCTGGGACAAATAGTCCAAATACGTAATAAATATAATAATTCAACTCGGCTGGGTAGTGTTCAGGAAATTACAACACATCTTCTCGTTAGGTATACCTCAAAATCTGAAAATTAGATTGTACAACCAGAGCGTGGTCTTTCACTGCTGGCCGTATGAGGACGCTCAAGGTCGCTCAGCGAGCTATGAAGAGGGATATACTCGGTCTTTCTCTGCGTGATAAGCTTAGGATTGAGGATATCCGCAGTAGAACCAGAGTGAGCGACAAAGCCCAACGGATTAGTAAACTGAAGTGGGAATAGGTCGGTCATATAGCTCGAAGCACCGACAACCGATGGAAAAAAAGTTAGGACGACCCCTCTACTAGATGGCGTGACAACATGGAATGGCATGCAGGAAGTCGATGGATGCAGGTGGTTCAAGACCGTGCTTTGTGGCATTCCTTGGAGGAGGCCTATGTTCAGCAGTGGACTTTTGAAGGGCTGTAATGATTATGATGACGATGAATTTATTTTATTTACAAAAAGTACCGCTGGATTTTTTGCTTGTTCTTCCCAGCACAGAGGTATTTTTCGAACCAGTGGTAAAGGTAAAAAATTACTTTCAACAAGAATTACATGTAATCTATATTGAATAAAAAGGATTCTATCCTATTCTAGACTGAGATATCTCACCTTTATATAAGAAGTGTAAATGAATCCCTGTTGGAGTCCGATGAATAGTCCCATGGGTGCGGCAAGCGTCGCCCTCGGGTCCCGTTTGGAAGCCCGAGTGTCTGGTGGCGCTGCTGCGGCGCTTGCTCCCGCGGCTGCCAACGCAGCCCCAGCAAGCGCGAGCCCCGCCCAAGCAGCAGTGAGGGCGCTTCGCCCGGACCCGCTTAGGCCTGCACCACCGGACAACATGCGTATTTGTGGACAGCCTGCCGCGCCGCATGTCCTTTCCTGTCGAAAGAAAACCCATCATTGACTGAAAAATCTTATTAATGATTTATTATGCTTAGGCGAATACTACATATTTAAATGAAACTAGTTTTTACCTATTTTATATTCCCTAAGTTGAGTACCTTACAGCATTCATAGTCACGGGGTGGACTGTAGTGTTCGACGTCCTAATATCATAATTGACGGTAACGGTTATCTTCATTCCATTTTGAATTATGTTTCACAGTAAATCAAATCTAAGTGCTTTTAGTGCATTTATAATAGCAACATATTATTCATTTTTATTTTTTCATTTTTAATTTGATTGACTAGATCCATTATTTCCGTAATAAATCATAATTTGTTTTCAGAAGTTTAATAACCAACGCCCTCTCTGCGGTGATGCCCAAAGCCAGTGCTTAGTGCACCTCATTATAAGTCCATCACTGACCTTGAAACTGGCTGCCGTGACAGAAATTAGGTCTGGAGGGTATTGTTAGAACATTTATAGGTGATGAAGTCACATTGCATCTATATTATGGTTGTAGCACGAATGGGTTGGCTCGACCGGGAAAGGAGAACGCTCTCATTGAATACCAGCGTAAAATAAAAGCATAATACTGCTATATCTCGTATGGTGAGTGTAGAGAACCGGAGACCTTTTTTACTGGAAACAAGGCATTCCAACCTCAGGGGTGGCTAACGCACAGGCATTTTTATTCTTAATCAAGGATAAACGTATATGTCTACTACAGTATCCACAAACCATTAGGTGGACTATGAGCCCTTGTGCCCTTGTTCTTTTTTTATAGAACAGGGTGACAAACGAGCACACAGTCCACCTCATGGTAAGTGGTTACTGCGGCCCGTAGACATCTACATCTATCCTCGATTACAAATCAAAATGCAGATGCGTTGTCTCCCGTGAGGACTAAGATGGAATGCCTCATTTCCAGTAAAAAGGGTCTCCGGTTCTCTACACTTACCATACTAAACACAGCAGCATTAAGCTACTATTTCACGCTGGTATTCAGTGAGAGCGTGGTCCTTCCTCGGTCGAGGCGACCCATTCGTACTACAATTAAACTACTAATATAACTGCAGCATGGCTCTACCACTTTGAGAAATCTCTGAGAAACTCTGTATAAAAAAAATCGATGCTCTCTGCGGTGATGCTGTATGCCAGTGCTTAGTGCGCTTCATTATAAATCACTGCTTTTGAGACTGGCCGCCGTGACAGAAATTCGGCCCGGAAGACACTATTTATTATATATTTTTCTTTTTGATGTAAAATTTTTGTATTCCTGGACAAGGCGGACGGATTACAAGAGTACTACTATCTTACGATTAAGACCTGACGTTATCAACATTCTTGCAAATGAATAATCGATCGATCATTTAATGATGGATAATAAACGGTAAGCACTTGGTTTTTATTGTTTTCCCGATAGCATTGACCTTAAATACGTCATATTGTTTTAAGTAAATTGACAATCTAGAAATTCGAAATCTATGTTGAATAAACCGGCGGTGACGGTATGTAGTGTCCAAAGTGCGATTATTCGCCAATCGTAATTATACAAGTATAACTTCCGTCATCAACTTTTTTGTACAAGGATGACAAACCAGCACAGGCCAAGGTGGCCTGTGCTGGTTTGTGAATGAAGTGGATGCTGTAGCTCTACATATACGGTACGATATCAAAACCGATAATTTATGATTGAACTCATGATATATCAATTATTTTTGCCCCTTTACAGAAAGATCGGCAATATAATCATGTTCTAGGTATGACTAGAACATAAATCATATTGCCGAGCTAAATCTTTAGGCACTTAAAATGTTAGATAAAGCGAAAACGATATTATACGTGGTAGAGAAATGCTGCAGCTATATTATGGTCATTTTTGCAGCTATATTATGGTCACTTACGCTCTCACAGATTAGGTACTGGCGTAAAATAGCAGCTTTATGCTGCTGTGTTTCGTATGTTGAGTGTAGGGGGAATAGGAGACCCTTTTAACTAGAAACGAGGCATTTCATCTTAGTCCTCAAGGGTAATAACGCATCTGCATTTAATTGAATATATATGTAGAACTCTATTATAGGCCACAGCACCCACTTTCCATCATGTGGATTGTGTGCATGTTTGTCACTTTTATTCTATTTAAATAAAAATTTAATATTATATTGTTAACAGAACTGAGTTCAAAAAGTTTTACCTCATAGTCATCTTCTATATAAAATTCTTCGGGCGGCGGCCATCCAGGCACTGTCACATTAGTTGCCGCTGTCGTTGCCTGGAGCGGAGTAAGATCCTCCGGCCATATCATGAGCGCGCCGCCGAGCAGAAGCGAGCCCAGCACCAGTCCCAAGTCTTGAGATGCTCGTAGACCTCTCAACGCTCGTCTTAACGCTATCTTCCTTCTACACTCATCGCCGGCCGCTTGAGCCAGTGACGTCGCAGACACGGTGAGCGCCAGAGACATTGGCGACAGCGTAACACCACAAATCGCGTATAGGAACAGCAGAACTGTCAGTGGCATCGCCACAGTATGCGCACTCAGTAGAACACAAACTAACACATGGGCAACAGTAACGATTAATCTCGGTCCGGTCTTTTGGAGTATGTATGGTGAGAATGGTGCAACCACGGCGGCCGCTGTGTGCATGATCGCGAGTGGCACAGCACCGGCTTCGGCGCCAGCGAACGCCGTGAACGGTAGCAGTGCTGTCGCACAGAGTCCGCTCGCAATGCAGAGTATGGTGAACCGTCTGACAACTGCTTTGGGCACTTTGGGCGGCTGTCTCGTGATGAGGCGGCGGACTGACGCGGCACCGACTGAGGAAGCCGCGGAATCCCGTCGCCGGTTGATGGCACCGAAGACCGGCGCCCTGGCCGGCACTCTCGTCTTTCTCCAAGGCCATTCCTTTCTGTATATAGTGCTGACTGGTATCTATAATTAATGAACGGAAGAAAGGAATGTTACTTCATTATCATTATCATCATCATTATCATCATTACAGCCCTTCACAAGTCCACTTCAGAACACAGGCCTTCCCCAAGGAATGCCAGAAAGAATGGGTGACGGGTCGTTGATTTTATATGTATGTGGCGAGCCTAAGAATCATAATAAGTAAGAGGTGACAGAGGGAAAAGAAATATGAGATAAGCAGCAGCGTCTTCCTGATAACAACAAAAATAATAAACACTTGCGGTAACCAAATCACTTGACAGGGTGGCAACTTGTTCCATTTTCTTGTTCTGTTTAAACCACGACTAGTCTACGTTGAAACTGACCACCGTGACCGAAATTCAGAGGCGGCGTAAGGCGAGGGCGACGTGGGCCACCGCCTATGGCCTAGCGATCTAGGGGCCTCGCGCCCTGAAGGTTTATGCATTACTATTACCGTATAGGCGCCGAAAAAAATTTATTGTCATGAATCGATACTATCGATATAACTAAATATGTTTTTATTCAGCCTAGCAACATTAGTTTGCGTTGCTATTGCGGGGAATCCCCGCTGCGGGGCAACCAGTATGTAGACAGTAATCTATGGAGGCGACAAAGGCTGAGGATTCGCCCTTTTGTTTGTCAGACATAGAATATTGACGTTGTTTAATCGTGGGCGCATGGCAATCGAGTAAAGAGTGCAGTACAGCGGCCCACGTGGCTGGTGTAGGTATATTTTCGCGCTGTACGCAAATGAGTAGATAAACTGAACAGACACAAAGCTTCTTAAGAACTTGTAAAATTGTTACCTATTTTGGTAGGGTTGTCACCATAGGTGAAAACAAATTAAAGCTCTAGAACGTTTACGTACATTTTGTGACTGGATTAAAGAATATCGACAAATTGTTTCGAAAAATGCGTGTCTCGTGCTCAACAGTTTATTGAAAAAATCTGTTATGATCTGCCAAAAGACTTTAAAAATAAAAGAGTAGCCAAATGTAAAAAGATGTTGGATTATGAAGGCAAGGATTAACCTATACAGTCTCCTAAAAGTCGGTATGAAACAGATTTTTTTCAACATCATGCTTGTTCAATTATAACAAATATGGATTTGAGATTCATGGCTTTAACCCAACATTATGAAAATGTTGGTTTCCTTTATGATTTAAACAAGTTAAAAAAGTATTCCAAACCATCTAATATTAAAGTAACTGTCAAGATTTACACACAGCCCTGCGAGTGGGTGAAAGCAGTGAGTTTCAACCTTACGAATTATATGAAGATTTGATCCCTAATTTACCTAACTTCGTAACAGATGTGTGAAACATCTTCTCCAATACGTTACAGAAAATAATTAAAAAAAATATACCCAACCATTTACATCGTCATATAACAATACCGTTCAGTACAGCCTCAACTGAAGAAAGCTTCTTAAAATTAAAACTTATTAAAAATTATCTCAGGAATGCAATGTCACAGAAAAGACTTTCAGCGTTGAAAGTTTCATCTATCGAGGCAGATATAGCATCCAAGCTATATTATGAGGCTATTATTAAACAATTCATCAGGATAAAAAGCAGAATATCTATTTCTTCATTTTTCTTTGAAATTGTTTGGTGTTGGAACTTAATGATTTTGTATGAATAAAAATTTCATAGAATAGGAAAGAATAATTTTTTATTCAATATAGATTACAAGTAATTCTTATTGAAAGTCAATATTTTACGATACCACTGGTTCAAAAAAAAAACCTCTGTCCTGGGAAGAACCAGCAAGAAACCCAGCGGGACTTTTTTTAAATAAATTTTATAATGTCAAAGGTCACAAAATCTACAAAATTTATTTAGAAACAGCTTGGAAGCGACCACCTCATTCCCAGGGGTTATTATCAACCATGTATTCATTTATGTTGTAATTACCCTTTTTATACAGTTTTTGTTTTTAAACTTGGTAATAGCGATACCTTGTATGTTTTCTGGGACTTTGTTGTAATAGCGTATACATTGCTCCAAGAATGAATTACTGAACCTGTGGAGTCGAGAAACTGGTAGCACCAGTTTGTGTTTGTTCCCAGTGTTTATAGAATGTATGTCACTTTTTTTTACTAAAACTACCTTTATTTTTGTGAACATACATCAAATTTTCATAGATATACTGAGAGGCCAAAGTTAACATATTTATTTCTTTAAATTTTTCTCTAAGAGACTCTCTCGGTTTAAGGTTGTAAATAGCTCTAATGGCCCTCTTCTGCAAAACAAAAATAGTTTCATAATCCGGTTGATTTAGAAACTATTTTTGTTTGTTTGTGTATTCCCCTATAGCAAAATTCCATATGACATTATGCTATGGAAATAACTGAAATAAACTAATCTAGCTGTTTCGACACTAGTGAGATATCTAATCTTTTTTACAGCATAAGCTGCAGCGCTTAGTCTGCTTGCTAGTTTAGATATATGGGGACCCCAGTGAAGCTCAGCGTCGAGAGTGATGCCAAGAAAACCAGAGGATTCAACAGGACTCAGTTCTTACCCATTTAAAAACACTTTGGTACTCGGATTATTAACATTTGTTGTTGTAAATTTAAAACATTTAGTTTTATTGCCGTTTAAATGTAGATTATTAATGTTAAACCAATGCACTAATTTCGATATAGCATTATTCAATTTGTTACATTTAAGTGATTGACGTTTTTTAAAAATCAAGGAAGTATCATCAGCAAATAATACTATATCATGATTATCCCCTACAAGGGAAGGTAAGTCATTAATATACACTAAAAATAGGAATGGGCCAAGAAGTGAGGCCTGAGGGACACCCATATGTAGGGGCCATCCGGAATATACATAATGCCAAGTGTTTTGTTTTTCATTTTATATAATCCGTCTCCTTACGCGGGCAGGGGGCCTCGCAAAATGTATATTGCCCACATAAAATTTAGGTCTTGCGTCGCCACTGCCGAAATTAGTCTAGAGGACATTAACCTCTCAGCAGTATCTTTCTAAGTGGCGTAATTGTTATAATTTGGAAACATTGCGGCTTGTATTAATAATAATTTACTTGATTTTGTGTTTTCTTTAAATATATGCGTATAATGTTAAGGTTTATACTAGAGATTATCAAACTTGTTTCTTTTACTCCTTTTTTTGCTCTGTTTGAAAATCAAATATTTTTAGCGCCCCTAATTTTTATACACTCCTAAAACTTAAAAACCACAATTTCATTACATAAATTAATTTAATAATGGTGTGCTATATTAGACGGTTCTAGTGTTTAAATTTACATTCTAAACTAGACATTACTACCGTGAGAGCAATTAAAACGCGACTTTATATTAAGAATGTTTTTAATCAAATTAAAAGAAACAATATAGATAGGTAATCAATTTTAGTTTTTAAACTAAATTAATGGTATGGATGAATTTGATGATTTTTAACAAGTATGTTGATATCAGGCTCGATTTTACTCAAAAACAGTCGTGAAGTCGCCGCGTTCGGTATTTCTTTTTTTAGTAGTCACAGCGCTAAATTCACGTTCACACAAATATGACGATGGGAATGCTATCAAAAGTCGTTGAACGATCGACCACAATCCAGGATACAACTGTGGGATTGACTTTTGTAGCTAAAATTCTTGGTAGCCATTTTTGAATTTGATTTTTATTTTCTCGTTCGTTGTCAGTTCTATAAGTTCTTCTTCCAGTTGGGGTGATACTGCTATTTTAGAAAGGATCTAACATCCAGTCTGGTATTTCCAATTACATAATTTCCTGGAATCTTACAATGGAATCACTGTGGAGATTTTCAAAATATTGGCAGTAGACAAGCAAGTGTTAGTTGTTGCAGGATACTGATAAATTAGGAAAATTATGGAACTCACGTCTGCCGATATTATCGCCTTAAGGTTGGAGATTAATATCATTAAGCAATTTATAGAAGTCTGTCAGGTATGCGATATAATTTTTGATGTGGTGAGGTTGTCGCGCAATTCTGTGTCTTTGTTTTCCAAGAACTCTAAGACAGAGTCAAACCGCTTGTAAAATCGAGTCAGACAATTTCTTTGAAATCTTTTTCTTTTTATTTTCTTTTAAATTGATTAAATAATCTGTCATTTAAAAAGTTCTTTCGGATTTTATTGACTGCTTTGATGACACGTTGCAAATATTGAAACAGTCCTTCACTTAAATTTCTAGCAACCAAATGTTGCCGATGTATAACGCAATGTACAGCAAGCACATCTGGAATTTTGTTTTTTAAGTACGTTATGAGGCCTTTTTGACACCCCGTCATAGCTGGAGCTCCATACGTAGCAGCTGATATAATATTTTTCAAGGAAATTCCTTTTTTATCACAAAACTTTTCCAGTGTTTTAAATATGGTTTCTCCTTTTGTGTCTGTCGCAAAATTTCTAGCAAATAATGGTTCTTGACATATTTTTTCATTTCTAATAAACCTCACGTAAGACAGCAATATGGCTTCATTAGTTGGTAAGGTGGACTCATCCATCTGAATTGAAAACTGAGTAATCTTCATATGATTGCAAAATGACTCTTCAATGTTTTCAGCCATTTTATCAATTCGTCTTTGTACATAACTGGTTTATGGAGCTCAGTAGTTATAACTTCTTTTATTGCCGGCAAAATTAACTTTTCTCTGATGGTGTGTGGTTTACCTGTTTGAACAATAATCAAAGAGATAAGGTACGACGATCGAAGTCCATCATCGTTTTGCTTAGCAACCACCGAAAAAAGTTTTGACTTTTTATACTTGACTGAGCAATATGCCTCTTTTCCAGGTCTTGAAAATTTACTATATTTTTGTCCTTCTTATGTGGATGCATTTTATTCAAAAGATCTTGATGTTTTGAAGGCTTCATCACTTCGTTTGAAAATGTTTTTGAACAAAGAAGGCACAAAGGCAAAGATGAATTTGTCAAATTTTCTATGTCTCCATATTCAATATATTCTACACAATATTGCCGTCTCTTCTTTTTTGGTTCCGACATGGCTTTGTTTTTACAAATAAGTAAATAAACTCAAATACTTTTTTAAAAAATGCACGCGAAACCACAACTGAAAATATAAAAAATTATTACGAGCTTTAAAATAGGATTTAAATACAGCACGCACCGACAGGAAGAAGACAAACACGCAGAAACTCGTTTATCTCGTTCGACGCTCAGTTGCACTAAGCAAGTTAAGACAAGTATCGATGAACTAGCCAATTGGTACCAGATTGCACTAATAGCAGCCCTCTGTCACTCTTGCTACCTGCGTGATATATTTACCTGCAATCGCGAGGCAACCAGGGCAACGTACATTACCGTAAAGTCGGGGCTAGCGCGTTTTTTAACACTGTTCACGTAAATAGTTTTTTTTTGTACATACTTGTTGAAATAGTGTTTGTTGAGTGTTTAGTATATTTAATTGTAGAATAAAATAGTTATGCAATTTAAAATTATATAAGGTACCTGGATGACCGAGCTTTGCTCGGTATTTTTTTTTGGAAATCGTGTTTTTCGGAAATTACATTTAGATACAAATAACATACTGATGAAACATGAATAATATTTTTAGATCTTGCCGACATAATAGAAAAAACTGAACTGGTTATTTGAATAAAAAAAATCATGAGTGCAATTAGTTTCATTTAATTTTTCGTGTTTTTTAAAAAAAACTAAAAAAGGGTTCGAAATAATAGATTTTGTCACAAAAGAAGACAACTTGAAAAAAAAAGGGAAAAAATTGGACGGAAAAGATCCGGACTCGAATCAGGGTTACTACGATTTCGGCACCACTGGTATCCCAATTGAGCCATTATAACCCTTAACATATTGTTAAAATTTATCCGTATTCTAACGATATTGTAGCAGTTTTTCATTGCCTGAAAACATCGATAAAAAACATTTTTATTGATATTGATATTGATTTATTGTCCCCGAAACTTCCTGGACACTAAATTTCATGAAAATCGTTGGAGCCGTTTCCGAGATCCGATTGAGCATATACATATATACAAGAATTGCTCGTTTAAAGATATAGGATTATGTATATTACCCATTTGATCAATTGTAATGACAAAAAGTCGTTACTACTCTCAACAACAGTTTCAACAGTTAACTGTTGCATGGATAGATGCTAAATGACCAACAAAAGGTTTCAGATAGGTATATCATTCCTTAAGTATGGACCGGAGGATTTTGGTAGGAAGTTATGAAATGTGAATTTATTTAATTTTTAGGTACTTATAGCAAAAAAGAATTAAGTAATAATTTATCTACAGAAGTAATACCTACGTACTTTATTACAAAACTTAGTTGTAATTTACTTCACTATCCAATTACCTACTTACATACCTATATTTGTCTTTTGTAACTGAAATATTTTAAGTTATAATAACACAAAATACTGAAATTAAAACTTTGTTTACTAACGAAATTTCAACTAAGTACAATACAATCACATTTCTGTTAGGAATCATATTTCAGGTTTATTTGTTGTTTCTTCCGAGCCAAACATTGCGATTCCCGACGAGTGGCCTTGCAAGTTGCATGCGTTGGGCATCGTGGAACTCACATTGGTATAATATAGACCAATAAAATATACACATAGATCAAAAAATATGGTCAGTCGATCATAGTCGGAATAGGTACTTCACCTAAGTAACTTAATATTTCACAATGTATTTTTTTACTTTTTATTGACATCCCTTAGTAACCATGGAAAGTCTGCCGTGACGTAGATAGGCGATAAGATGCAAAGCAATATGGACACCCGCGCGCAGCGATTAAGTTTAATTTAGCTTGCGTGCGCGATTAATCTAATTAATAATAATTATGTAGGCTATAAAATGTCGGCAAGCAGTCAACATCAAAGGGGTGCAACTTCTGTAAGTAGTACTTTTGTTTATTCTGTGTTAATAGCGTTATTTAACAAAAACCTGTTACAACTTGAATGTGTATGGCGTACGGGCTATCCTACGAAATCTATGCTAAGTATTTCTAGTTTAAATGTACCATCATACAGAGCAGAAATATAAACTAATAATTCGATATTGAGTAGTAGGTAGGTTTTAATTTCAGTAAATGTTAAAATATAAAGTATCTAAATGAAATTACAAATCAACCATCGCGCCCCTAAAGCACACCAATGCCAAATATTTTTCTGGGCCCCTCAACGCCCCCTCTAGGTCTCCAACGCCCACAATCAGGGGGTTATCGCCCTCTTTGTAAAAGACTGATTTATACAATAAAATATAATAAACATGTTTTTCTCATCTAAATTTATATATTATATTAATACTAAAAGCGAAGAATAATGTAGTAATTAAAGTATTAAAAAAGTGGCGGGAAATGGCGGGAATTGAATCGCCGCAGTGGATGGCAGTTACTGACAATATAATATATTTGACACATAGCCAGGATGGATGCTTTGACTGTTGAGGGGTTAACGAATGAAATATGAAGTTACTCTGATTGAACCAAAAGACAAGCGGTCGTCATCCATATGACGACCGCTTGGTATCACCATTGATACCTGGGTTAGGACAGCTCGGTGGCGGTGCGGGTCGGAGATGGTCCGCGCGGCCGGTCGCGGATCCAGCGGGCGCGCGCGTTCCGTCAAGTCCGGTAGGCTGCCCATGCGACCCGCCTCCACCCACCTATGAGCTCTTCATAACTGTAGTCCAGAAATACAGGAATATACTGTGATGATTTTAGTTATTTACACATAATTTTTATCATTATCCTTAAAAAATATATTTTGTTAAGGTGATAGAGGCATGCTGCAGCAATATTATGGCTTTATCATGAATAGGTTGGCTCGACAAGAGAAGAACCGCGCTCTCACTGAATCATCTTCATCATGAATACCAAGCGTAAAATAGCAGCTTAACGCTACTGTGTTTCGTATGGTAAGTGTAGAGAACCGGAGACCCATTTTACTGGGAACAAGGCATTCTATCTTAGTCCACACGGGTGACAACGTATCTGCATTTTGAATTGTAATCGAGGATAGATATCGATGTCTATGGGTCACAGCAACCACTTTGTAACGTTGCACGTACATGTATGCATAATTATAATTAAACGGTTTATTAAAATTAAATAAACATTTAATAAACTAAATAAAAATAAAATAAAAGTTATTAACAAAAATAATTCTATAATTAACTTAGGTATCCTATTAATAAAACAAATCAGTAAACTAAAAGAACGAATTAAATAATAAATCAAATATTAAAATATTGTATTTCGAACAAACACTCTGACGCTTCGTTACTCTATGCGCTTTGCAACTCTCGCGTCAGAGTTTTACCCGGCCGGTATCATTCCACGGCGTCGCGCTCCCGGTGATTCTCCGCCCGAGCGCCCTGGGAGGCGCACACTACCACTGCAGCCGCGTTCACAAGCTCTGCTTTGTGTCCTCGTACGCGCTTGCAAATTTTAATCCCATTTTGGAAAAAGTTTAAAATAATATAATAATTCCGGCACTGTGGCCGTATAGTTTTTTCGTTAATTCTCGTCACCGAGACCTCCGTATCGTCTTGCACCCCGTAAGGGGTGCAATTTTACGACTACAACCGTGGCGGTCGTCCTTCTTAAGAGGGCCTAGGCCTCCCCCTCGACGCCGCCACCGCCACAGCCAGCTGCCCACGGCGCTCCCCGTGAACAGTCCAACCCCCCGGCCCTGCTCGACCACCTCGCGGCCACATAGGGGAGTACCTGACCCTGCCAGTGAAGCCAGACGGGCACTTTTTTTTAAATTATCGGAACCACGCCCACGACCTTTTCTTTTACCAATATATAATTTTTTTTTATGACTGGTTGTTGCCTTATTTTAAACTTCAACCTCCACACTGGCGCCCAACGTGGGGCGGTTGAAGTTTAAAATAAGGCAACAACCAGTCATAAAAAAAATTATATATTGGTAAAAGAAAAGGTCGTGGGCGTGGTTCCGATAATTTAAAAACCATTGCAGGCCCCTTAAACAAGTTAACTTCGAGTAAGAAGGGTGGACCACCTTTTGTCTGGTCTGCCGAAGCTGATGCTGCCTTCAAGAAACTTAAGGAGTGTTTAGTTTCCGCTCCTGTTCTTTCCTGCCCTGACTACGATAAGCCATTCGAAGTACACACCGATGCCAGCAATTACGGCGTGGGTGCGATGCTGACGCAGACTATAGATGGTAAGGAGCACCCCGTTGCTTATATGAGCAAGTCGTTGTCAACAGCAGAGAGGAACTACAGTATAACGGAGCGTGAGACATTAGCTGTCGTCATCGCCCTGGAGCACTGGAGGTGTTACTTGGAGAACGGTAGGCCATTCACTGTCTATACTGATCACAGTGCGTTAAAATGGTTTCTGTCTCTCAGGAACCCTACCGGTAGATTAGCTCGCTGGGGTGTAAGATTGTCCTCATTTCATTTAGAATTCAAGCATCGTAAGGGTGTGGACAATGTGATCCCCGATGCCCTCTCTAGAGCTCTTCCCGTCTCAGCGATTAGTACTTCCGGTTCGAACATGGTGACATCGGATTCTTGGTACAAAAATATTTATAATTCTTGCCTTTCTAAGCCGCAAACTTTCCCGAATTTCATTATCAAGGATGGCAAGTTATTCAGGCGTGCCAAGAATAATCACTCACTTTCATCCGAGTTCTTATGGAAGGAGGTTGTACCTTTTGAGCTACGCGAGCAGGTGATCAACGAGAATCATGCGGAACCCACGGCTGGACATCTCGGCGTTTTTAAAACATACCATCGTATTGCCTTGCGCTACTTTTGGCCTGGTATGTACCAGGACGTGGTGAAGTTCGTTGCCTCCTGCGAGAAGTGCTTGTCCTACAAGACTCAAAATCACCAAACCTTGGGAGAAATGGGCCGCCCGAAGCAGTGCTCTAGGCCATTTCAAATGATTTCAATTGATTTGATGGGCCCCTTGCCTGTCACTAGGAAGCAGAACACTTATATCTTCGTAGTCACATGCTGCTTCTCGAAATATTGCCTAATTTTCCCATTAAGAAGTGCTACTGCCACTACAGTCACGAAGTTACTGGAAGAGTCTGTTTTCCTCGTCCATGGTGTCCCTCAGACCATATTTTTGGACAATGGCAGCCAGTTTATTTCGAAGGTCACTGAGTCACTTTTCCATCGTTATAAGGTCCCTAACGTGTTCTTCACGCCAAAGTACACCCCTCAAATTAATTTGGTAGAACGACATAATCGTTCAATTATCACGTGTATCTCAACTTTCGTGGACAACGATCATCGCAGTTGGGATACATATATTCCGAAGGTTCAGTTCGCCCTCAACAATTCGGTGAGTGAGGCGACTGGTTTCACTCCATCCTTCCTAGTGTTCAGCAGGGAGCTCGTTACATGTGGCTCGCATTATTTAGATAACGATTTAGGCGATGAGGTTTTATTCCTTCCCCGTGACATCTACGCGGAAGATTTGGGTTGTCTTAAGGAAGTTTTCGATACTGTAAAGGCCAAATTGTGGCATGCTCATGCTAAAAACTCAACCCACTATAACCTTCGGCGCAAGCCTATGGAATTTAACATTGGTGACACTGTAATGAAACGCGCATATGTTTTAAGTGATAAGGATAAGTTCTTTAGTAAAAAACTTGCGCCAAAATTTATTAAATGTCGCGTCATCGGTAAAAAGTCACCCCTAGTTTACATCCTGGCTGACATGTCTGGGAAAGATATTGGCACCTGGCACATCAAGGATTTGAAATTAACAGGACACAATACTTAGTCATATATGTATACACTTTTTTTTTAAAGTGTGTACTTCCCCGTGTGGTGTCGGGTTAGAATAGCACCACCCCATTTCTTCCTGTGGGTGTCGTAAAAGTCGACTAAGGGATAGGGTAGTAGTGTGTTGTGGGAGATGGGCTAGCAACCATCACTGCAATATCACAAGATCTCCATGTTACACCTACAAGTACACTTAATTAAGTTGCATGTGTTCTGCTTGTTACTTAGGAATACACTAGCGTTATATTTATATATATACATGGTGCTCGTTTTACCCTGGTCACACTTTTACATCTTTAGCTCTAGGTATTCGTATGGGTCTTCCAGTCTAACCGATGCTGGAACACCTTGCCAAATGACAGGATGCGTCAACTACCCTATTGATGTTCGTTGACGCTGATATAATCGCGTGAAGTATGAGAGATGTTGTATAAAAGGATAATGCGAATACATAACAATTTAGAGCGGATTTTATTAATTAAGAATAATAAAATCCTTATGTAGCGCGCGGGGTACTGTAACGTTGCACGTACATGTATGCATAATTATAATTAAACGGTTTATTAAAATTAAATAAACATTTAATAAACTAAATAAAAATAAAATAAAAGTTATTAACAAAAATAATTCTATAATTAACTTAGGTATCCTATTAATAAAACAAATCAGTAAACTAAAAGAACGAATTAAATAATAAATCAAATATTAAAATATTGTATTTCGAACAAACACTCTGACGCTTCGTTACTCTATGCGCTTTGCAACTCTCGCGTCAGAGTTTTACCCGGCCGGTATCATTCCACGGCGTCGCGCTCCCGGTGATTCTCCGCCCGAGCGCCCTGGGAGGCGCACACTACCACTGCAGCCGCGTTCACAAGCTCTGCTTTGTGTCCTCGTACGCGCTTGCAAATTTTAATCCCATTTTGGAAAAAGTTTAAAATAATATAATAATTCCGGCACTGTGGCCGTATAGTTTTTTCGTTAATTCTCGTCACCGAGACCTCCGTATCGTCAACTTCAACCGCCACAACTTAACATAAGGTGGACTGTGTGCTCGTTGATCACTTTTATCCTATTAAAAAAACAGCCTGCAGCGGTCCACTGCTGATAGATTTTCGGCTACACGCATACAGTTTCCACCAGCCACTTTGCGCAGATTGTCGCCCCATCTGGTCAGGGGGCACTCCACACTACGTTTGCCTAGACGCGGTCTCCACTCCATAACACGTCTACTCCACCGGTTGTCACTTCTGCGACAGACATGACCAGCCCCTTGCCACTTCAGCTTAAAAACATGAAAGGCTATGGCAGTTATCTTGGTTCTCAGGCGGATTTCTTCATTTCGATTTTTATCAACAGGAAAAACTCCGAGCATAGGTCTTTCCTTCGCTCGCTGAATATCTACTTTTAGCTTGTGGAGTAGTCGTATCGTCAGTGTACACGTTTCGGCACCATAAGTGAAAAGTGAAGAAAACTGAAGTACAGGCAGACCACACTGGCTTTTGTCTTCAGAATTTGCAGTATGGGCATCGACCAAACCCGACGGAGCTCGGACGGAGATCGGCTTATTTCTCGAAGTTATTCTTACCTAGTTGCAATATCTGCCCGAGGTTAGTATATTCCTGGACAATTTCGAGAATTTTAAATTAACAGTAATTGGAACTGGTCTGACTGGCATAACTTTTGTCGTGTTCAGATTCATACACAGTCAGTCTGTTCTGCATGCTCTGAAGTTCTTGCAGCGGTTCTGCCATGACGACGATATTATCAACAAAACGTAAGTGTGAGTGGTACTCACCGTTTAGGTTAATGCTGCGTCCTTTCGAGTCTAGCGTCTTGAAAACATTTAGGGGATATAATTTTCCTGTCTCACCCCGCGATACAATTGGATCGGTTTGGTTTGACTGCCTTGTACTTGGACGGACATTGTATTGGGTTGTAAAGGCATCTTATCATTTCGATGTACCGCCAGTCAATTTTGCACCGCTGCAAAGAATCTAGAACGGCCCACGTTTCGATGGAGTTTTTCCGGCTTTCTCATAGCGCACTAATGCAAGACACAGGGGCTGATTATACTCTGTTGTCTTCCGTATTATTTGCTGCACTCTATGCATGTAGTCTATAGTGCCAAATGCTCCTCAAAACCCAGGTCTTCACGCCAGTCGATTTGTGATGACTCTCGAAAACAACTTATAGAGGTGGCCCAGGCTCAGAAGCGAGTTGGGTCGATAATTTTTCAGCATAGTCTTGTCACATTTTTTGTAAAACAAGACCGTAATGCTTCTGCTCCACGCCTTTAGAGTTCTCCCATCTTGTAAGCTGAAGTTAAAAACCTGGCAGAGCTCTTTTAGCAAGGGATGACTCCCTTGCTTAAGAGCCTTTCAAAGCTCCATCTCCTTCAGGAGCTTTTCCATTTTTAAGTTGGCCGTGGGCCAGCTCAATCTCCCCGAGGCAGGTGCCTGGCAGCTCGACGGGATAGTGGCGGGTCAGCGTGGGTCTGATATCATCGCATGTAGGATCAGGTTGTGGCTTATGTGAGGCGTATAGTTTGCCATAATAGTCTTCGATCTCAGAGACAAGAGAGGCTTTGACGTGAGGACTTCATCATGGGTCTGCAGTATTGTAACTTGACTTCCTCCAAGCTCCTGTACAAGGATTTTGTATCCCTTGTTTTGTTGTATTGCCTATTGTATCGCAATTGCATTTGAGTGCGCAGGTCCCGCCTCACGGGACACAGAAGATCTCTCACAGAATATCGTATAAAATAATGACTTTCACAGAATAATAATAATAATATATAAAATAGCAGCACAGCAGCATTAACTACTGTGTTTTGTTTGGTGAACGTTGAGAACCGGAGACCTTTTTTACTGGAAAAAAGAATCCATTTTAGTCCGCAAGGGTGAAAACGCATCTGCATTTTAATTCTAATTCAATGATAGATGTAAATGTCTATGGGACATAGCATCCACTTACCATCACGTAAAGTGTGCGCTCGTTTGTCAACTTTGTTGATGATATGAATATATTTGAGTGATTCCCAAGCATATAGATTAAGTAATTTCGTTGTAATTTCAACTATAGTGATTTTTAGAGGTGTTTTTGTAAATAATTATGATCGAGTCAAAATTATACAATCGTATTTTTGAACAAATGAAAAATTGTATGTGTAAATGAAAAAGAAATTCAAGATAAAAACACGAATTTACTTATATCAAAATTCAACTTTCGTTAGTGGTGTCATAGTCCTATTCGATGAAAGGAGGTTCGCGGTTTTGCCTTAAGTCACGCAGAAACTTATTGTTAGTTGCAGTAATTTTAATATAAACTTTGTATTGAGGATTCCAACATGGAGAACAATACTCAAGAATTGACCGTATCAGAGCGGTGTTAAAAAGTATAATGAATGCCGTAGTCTATTTAAAATCTTTTGAAATACGCATAACAAAACCTAGCATTTTATAAGCTCTTTGAGTTATGATATTAATATACGACCCCAGAAAGAACTTACTAGACAACTGAACACCAAGATCACGAAGTTTATTTACTCTCGTTAAATAAATTATCGTTAAGCTTACGTTAGGGCACACTGAAATAATCGGGAATAGAATATTTCGGATTGAGTTACAATAAAACCATTTTTAGAATTTGAACCCTGGCCTCTTAGAATCTTAATGACATTCAAACAATTAAAAAAATGTTTAAAAACAAAAACTACTTTGGTGTATTGTTGACACGTCGTTAACAGAAATGGAGCTCACGCGTGAACATTTCCGTGCCGTAATTTATCACAATTTTCGTCGCGGCTTATCTCAAGGTAAATGTCTCAGCGAACTTGTTTCGATCTATGATGTTGAAGCACCAAGTCAAACGACAATATACCGCTGGTATGACGAGTTCCGACGCGGTCGTGTGTCGCTCAGCACTGTTTCTTCTGCAGGTCGACCAAGAACAGCGGTCACGCCTGAAAACATCGCAGCTGTGCGAACTATTATATTAGATGACTGCCATGTGACATACGAGCTGTTATCAGTATCGGAATGACTGCAATTCAGTCGATATTACATAATGAGTTGTGTGTAAGAAAAAGCTAGTTTCCTGCTGGGTTCCCCACAATTTGTCTGAGGAGCAAAAGGCGGCTCGTGTAGATTGGTGCCGGAATACTCAATAACGCTTCAACGGAGGGAAGTCAAATGCCGTTTATAATAACGTCTCAGGTGACGAATCATGGATTTATTCATACGAACCTGAAGGAAAACATCAGTCAGCAGTTTGGGTCTTCGAAGACGAGGTCAAACCAACGAAAGTGGTTCGCCCCGCAGCGTGGCAAAGAAAATGGTCGCTACGTTTGTCTCGCAAAAGTGGCATGTCGCTACAATTCCTTTACAGGAACGCAGAACGGTTACCGCTGAGTGGTATATCACGGTTTGTTTGCCAGAAATGATAGCCGAACTCCGAAAAAATAACCCGAAACGACGCATCATCTTACATCACGATAATGCGAGCTCCCATACGTCTCGGAAGACAAATGATTTTTTGAAGCAGGAAAACGTTGAGCTGATGAGCCATCCTCCGTACAGTCCTGAGCTGAGCCCAAACGATTTCTTTACTATCTAAAAAGTACTTCTTTTACGATCTAAAAAGAATAAAATAATTCCCAATTATGGTAAATAGAAGTTCCTTCCAAATATGGTATATAGAAGAATTGAAGCCCCGACTTTAAGGGCGACATACCTACGGAATTCCGTTTCGGGAATGCATTGTTGCATTCTATATTCCCTCACTCTCATAATCCGAAGGGACGGTAAACCGACACAACTGGAAGGAAATCAGGCGCAGGACCAACAACTTACTAAAAATGGAAATATGGGAATAAAAACATCTTTTGATATTTAATTCACTTAAAGTATATAAATATGAATAATAGTATCTACAGTAAAATATTTAATTATTTTTAATTATATTATATTTTAAAGTTAAATGTTTTTCTATATATAAATTTTCCAGCAAAAGAAATTGTCCTTATGAAATTTTGTAAACGTTTGGAATACTACCAGTAAGAAAATGATAGTTTATGAAATAAAGTAATAGTTTTTAGTTATATACTTTAAGCAAAACATTTAGGACGCACAACCATCACTATTATCATCTTCATCAACCTCTATATAATTTCGGTTAGCAACCTGGGATGACATTTTTACATAGGTCTAAATAATATGCCCTTCTATGAACGTGTTTTGTGATATACTGTCCGGAGGGGAGTAAAAGTTGTCGAAGATACTTCGCGAGTCGCTCACGTCCTACACCTATAGGTTCCGGTGGGTACTTTCACTGCCGTCTTTGTGGTTGCCGCTGAAATATTGTGGACTGAGGTTCAAATCAAAATGCACGATTAATAAATACAAATAGCAAGGTAGTGGCCAGCGGTTCGACTGATTAATTAGTCGCGAAATTTTATAACTATTGACCACGGTTGAACTACGGTTGTTCACTATTGGTTGGTCACTGTATATTTCAAAAGATTTCTTTAAATTGTACGGTGGTATCAAATATCTATTGGTAGTAGCTGGTTTTCTAACACTACTGACTAGCAGCTATTATCAACTAAACTAGCTGACTGTGTGTGTAACTGCAGATATCAGTTACCACTTTCACTATATGTAACTGCGAATATCAGTTACGACTTTTTTAGGCTAGCTAACACTTACACTATATGTAACTGCGAATATCAGTTACGGCCTTTTTAGACTAGCTAACACTTTCACTATATGTAACTGCGAATATCAGTTACGACCTTTTTAGGCTAGCTAACACTTTCACTATATGTAACTGCGAATGTCAGTTACAACCTTTTTCGGCTAGCTAACACTTTCACTATTCACTGTATACTGCTACTAGTCACTTCAGCTACCACCGGATACCACTCACTTCACTTCACTTGTCATTGGTAGTTCTTCACACTACTACTCCTACTGGGTCACGAGCCCCTAAGGTAGACTTTAGCAATACTTTACAGTGAGCCGCTTGCCATTTTCCGTTTTGCCTCTTTATTGCATAAACTTTTCACTATGCAAATGGCATAAATTACAATATTTTCTATACAAAACTAATTGCTACACTAACATGCTATACATCATCAAATCTGTAGTCTGGTACTTTATTAGTATATCATAAAGGTTACTCAAAACATTAACATTGTAAAAAGTTATTAAACGAAATGTCCCAAATTTTCATAATATTTGGGTACACATTAATTCTTTAATTTTTATATAACTATCAAATGCGTTTAATTATACAAAATATTCCTACACTTCTTTAACGTATAAGCCATATGCTAATTCAATGTCATATTTATAACTCTTTTAGAACATAAAATTATTTTCATTATTTTTAGTATGAACTATTACGCAGTTAATTAAAAAACTTCTAGAGAGTTCTACGATAAGACGCGCTGTGATTGGTCGATTTTTCTTAATATAATAAAAGTTGTTTACATTACTTGTTATCAAAACGACATTCTATACAAATATACTAAGAGTTATAAACATGCTAAACAACTATATTAATACACGTTTTCAGCCAGTTTTATCGGTAATTTCACTATTAATACAAAAAACAATATTCTTTATAACTTTGTTTCTTAACGTTGTTAGGCCGTCGCGAACATATACTTTATTGAAATTATTTAGGACGCACAACCATCACTATTATCATCTTCATCAACCTCTATATAATTTCGGTTAGCAACCTGGGATGAGATTTTGACATAGGTCTAAATAATATGCCCTTCTATAGTTCATATTTTTTGGTGTTACGCATCACGTGCCCAAAATATTCCAATTTCCTCCTCTTTATGGTTGTATCTCTGTGACCTTCCCCACTTTTAGTAGCACGGTGGTGTTTCGTACGCGGTCTCTCCCAGAAATTCTTAGCATACGTCTGTACACCCACATGTCGATACAAATATACAAATGAGCTTAAGCATAAAAAATTAACTCTTAATGAAAAGTAAAAGGTAAAAGCGATTTTGAATAACTAGAAAACATGTACATAAAAGCGTGGCGATTAAGGCAAAGCCAAATAACAAGACACATCCGTGTCCATTTGGAATTTTACTGGTTGATGAAGATAGATGTCGCATATGACGTTTTTCTTTTCAGCTCCAGTACATATATTATACAGGGTTATTTTTAAAGAGTAGCCAAATTTTAGACTTAAATTCAAATATATAAATAATCATATACCGTTATTGCAGTTTTTCGAAATACGAGTAAATAAGGCTCCCAGTTTTATTTGAAATTATCCCAAATCGAATGTGATTTGTGTACGAGATGCGAATGTTTGCGTACGCAGTGAAATTAGTTAAAATAATGCATTGCCAAGCAAGAACAGAATGTTTGAGATTTTTTTTGATAAATTTCTCTTCAGCTATTGCTTGTATTACTTGCTCTGAATCTTCGCTACATTTTAGTCGGTCATTGCAAAATAACCATGTGTATAGGTAGTAGCATAATAGCGAAGTGTTCGAGCTTAATCCGGGTGGCATCTATTCTCATAAAATTAATATATATGTTTAATAATATGCTCGATTCTGAAAAATATTTTTTCACTATATAACACAGACAGATTTAATTTTGCGGTCACAAATTAAAAAAAAACTAAAGCTACATTAGCTATACATTTAAAAATATACTCAAACTTAGAATCGATTTCTGCAACATTGAACATCAGGGTCAACCTGCGCTTTATATGTTATCATTAAAAAATCACTTTTACGGGGAACTATAAAGTTTTAAATTGAACCGCCAAATAACGAATCCTCCAGTACACATTTGTTCAAACTTAATGGCGGCTCGGAATATCGTACGTTCCAATGCGCAGAACACAATTTTTGGGTATCAGTTTAGTACGCATCTGTCAAATTTCTAGGTCTATTGTTTTTAAACGTCAAAAGATATGTCATGATACATTTTAAGGTAGGTACATTCATTTCGATCAACGTATAAAAATGGTATACGCGTATGGGAAAAATTGTATGTGCACACGGGAGGAAAGAATGACATTGCAACCCGCGTTCATATCACCTTCGCCTCACACGGGTTACAATGTCAAACTCCCCCTCCCTAGTGGCGTAATATACTATTAATTAATTAAATAATATTTGCATTATAAGTGCTACTTTTCTTATTCGGATAATGATTATCTAGCTTCTTGATTTGAGTTTCACTACTTACTTAAAAATATTATCAAATTATATTTTGCATTATATTTACAGTACCCGGTTGACCGAGCTTTGCTCGGTATTTTTCGCTCGGTTTTTTTTAATTCGTGTGTTTTGGAAATTATATTTAGATACAAATTACATACTGATGAAATACGAACAATATTTTTTGATCTTAGCGACATAATAGAAAAACTGAACTGGTTATTTGAATAAAAAATCATGAGTGCAATTAGTTTCATTTAAATTTTCGTGTTTTTAAAAAATACTTAAAAAAAAGCTCGAAAAAATAGATTTTCTCAAAAAAGAATGGAACTTGAAAAAAAAAATTAAAAAAAGCCGGTCGGTCAGTCTGGGCTCGAACCATAGTATTACGATTTTGTGACTGCCCAATATACCAATTAAGCTATTTGTAATCATTAATAAATTGTCAAAATTTACCTTCTTATTCTAACGATATTGTAGCAGTTTTTGATTGCCTAAAACCACGGACAAAAAGACATTTTATAAAAATAAATCCTAGCTAGATCGATTTATTGCCCCCGAAACTCCCTGCACACAAAATTTTATGAAAATCGTTGGAGCCGTTTCCGAGATTCCGATTATATATATATATATATATATATATATATATATATATATATATATATATATATATATATACACACAAGAATTGCTCGTTTAAAGGTATAGGATTTTCCGCAATAAAATGATGACAGCAAACTACATTAGCACAGGCCTTCTCTTCTTCCTCAGAGCGTTTGAGGGGTTGCCGTAATGAGAGTTGGTGGATTTCACATGAATTGGATTTTTTTTTTAAATTCTATAATTGGTTCTCTACCACTTAGTAAAGTATTGGATTGACTTTAAAGAACAGCATAGCTTAACGTTGATATGAGTGTCGGAAAGTTTTAAGTAGTACAAGTTATTGTTCTTAGGGTTAAAATATGGCAAAATCATGATATCAATGAGTCCTTCGATTTTCATGTAAACCTCGGAACAAACCCGTGAACGATGAAGATAGTTTTACTAATTGAGATGCTGTGTTCATTCGGCTGTAAGGCATTCTGCAAATGAACGTAATTTTCTGCTCTTAATATAGCTAGTTAGTTCTTAGGGATATAAGATAATGAACAAAAAATATTAAAATAATATTTTTTGTTCATTATAATTCTGTACTTGATTAAGGGGTCAAAATTCTTGTTTCATTGTACAATATTAAGAGTAGTTCATACATTAAGTTTCTTTCGCCGTTTTTGTTTTGTTGTGGTAGAGCGACCTGCAGCTATATTATGGTTGTAGCACGAATGGGTCGGTCCGACCGACCTCTCACAGTATACCAGCGTGAAATAGCAGCTTAATGCTGCTGTGAGTATGGTTAGTGTAGAGATCTGGAGACCTTTTTTTCCTGGAAAAGAGGCATTCCATCTTAGTGAATTAGGTGAAAACGCATCTGGATTTTGATTCTTATTCGCGGTTAAATGTAGATGTCTATGGGCCACAGCCAAACATTTACCATCAGGTGGAATGTGTGCTTGTTTGTCACGGTTATTCTATAAAAAACCTCATTACGAAACGATAGTATTTTTATATCAGAGAATAAGAGTGACAAACGAGCACACAGTCTAGGTAAGTGGATGCTGTGCCCTATGGACATCCACATCCATCCACGACCGAAAACCAAAATGCAGATGTGATGCAGCACCCCTGAGGGCTAAGCTGGAATGCTTCGTTTCCAGTAAAAAGGGTCTCCGGTTCTCTACACTCTCCATACGAAGCATAGCAGTATTAAGCTGCTATTTTACGCTAGTATTCTGTGAAAACGTGGGATTCATACGTACTACAACTTAAAGTAGCTCCACCACGAATAAAAAAATATTTTTGATTAAGTATGTTTAAAAAAACGACTTTGACAAACGACATTTTATTTAATATCAACTGTTTTCCTTAGCGATGCGAACTTCAGAAACATTGATGGCATTGGAATTACACGTTTTTTCACGACATAGCATTAAAGGATTCTTGTCAGCTCTCATTAGATTTCTTTTATATTTCCATTTACGAATAGATTGGTATTATACTCCTGTAAATCCTTTCAAACTGATGTCTTATGGCCCATAGACATCTCATCAATCCTCGATTAAGAATCAAAATGCAGATGCGTTGTCACCCCTGAAGACTAAAATGGATTTATGGACGATTGCCTTATTTCCATTAAAAATGGTCTCCGGTTCTCTTCACTCGCCACAAGAAACATTTCATATTTTTTAAGTTTTCGTCGCGACTGACAATATACCTTTTACCAAATTGTCGACCAGCAATCTA
This sequence comes from Parnassius apollo, assembly GCA_907164705.1. NCBI lineage: Eukaryota > Metazoa > Arthropoda > Insecta > Lepidoptera > Papilionidae > Parnassius > Parnassius apollo. The sequence continues at coordinate 5,044,661 of CAJQZP010000547.1, read as the reverse complement.
GATGTATGGGGATATGTAGATGGGGTGGGGTCATACTTTATACTTGGTTTAACGCCCAATGTGTTCACCAGGCTGGTGACACCAGCAGGCACGTTATTTAAATAAATTACCGCCTTGAAGATGCGTTCGCTACATACATTCAGTACCATCATTGTTTGCAATGCGCCATTTAAAGACACTCACTGTGTGATATTAAAAAATTTGATAGTTCTTTTTTAGAGATTCTAAGATATTAGCATCAGTAATTAATTAGATAAGGATTAATATGTTGCTGCATTTTAATGATAATCATGTTGGCCGAAATATCTTCACAAATAACTTATTGTTTTTTATTAAATTTTGAAAGACAAAAAAGGTTACTGTCAGTCATCCTCAGATTTTATGTAGGCCTCCTAAGATCTATAATTCTGCAGCACATTAATTACCATAAGTGATCCATGTAAGCGCTCTATTATTTCTATTTATTCTATTATTATTTATTCTATTATTTCTATTTATTCTATTATATTATTAGTCTATTTATTGGTTTTAGATTGGTTTCATAAATATGTAGGTATATCTTTTAAAATATATTCTCTAAATTGTAAAAACTGCATCAGCACTAAGCGCACAAACAGCAGAATTAGCGACTTTATTTTATATTATTACCTATTAACTATTGTGACTTAAACCTGAGGTCATAAAAGGTTTTTCATGTATAATAAAAAATTGTTCTATATTTTGGTAATACATATTAAGTAGGTTATTAGTTATTTAGTAGGTTCATATTTTAAATTTTGAGAAAAAATTAAAAATAAAAAGGAAAGCTTGGGAAGAAAATGGATACTTTTGTAAAGTGAAGGAATATTATTTGAATTATTTTCGTCATGATATACTTTAACGCTAAAAATAAAACATCTGAAAAATTATAATATCAATTTACGTCTTGTTTCAAACGAAGCAACAAGTAATTTCACTATAAACGAATATCGATATTTCTGATTAAAAAATATATTCTTACCCATTTACCACATTTTAATTGTGGTTAATTTTCACACATATTTGCACAATTTCATACACAAATAATTTCACTTAATAACAACAGCATAATAATAGAAATTATTAAATTATTATTTCATTCCACTTTAAAAAAAATGTTTAAATATGTCACAATATTAGTACTTATAACGGTATGGATGATTATACTATACACGCATTAAGCAATATATGCACACACACATATTTAAAAAAAGTTATTGCACACTTGGCTTATGATGTATTAGGCTTCCACAGCCGAGACTGTACTGGGAATTTGTAGGTGCTGAAGTGGTGAGATAGGGTGGTTGCCGTTTGGCCCGAAAACGAGACTTCTTTATTATTTTACAGGAATTTTAAATAACGCCTTTAATCGATCGCAATAGCATACATTATAGTGCAAGAAATATACAAATTAACAAAAAAGGATTTTCTTGGAAAAACTTATCGATGTAGGGTATAAATATGTAATAAAATCGGAATATATTAGGGACACAGTGAGGGAGATAACGTAACCTAGAAGCCTAAAATTAATTCTCAACAATGATTGGCGCATATAAATAGTAAATTTTAACGATATTATACTAAGGTACTTAAGGGTAATATGGCAACCTTAATATTTGCCTTCCTATAAAACTACAACTATCAAGTCGTATACTATAAAAATTGAGAAAGAATAGCAAACACGCTTTGGCAATAATTAGGAACACTTCGAAAAATCAACCTAAAGAAAACTAACTACACTACACAATATTAAAATCGACTAAAATTTACTATAATGTCAGCTGTCAAAACGCCGTCGATGAAGCAGCGCCCTTTTGTCCCTTTAATATTTGATTTACTAATGAAGAGTATCACAGAGTGATTTACTAAGTAACACAGAGTTATCTATGCAACCAAGGCTGTAGTTTTAAAGTTATGAGAAAGTGACCATATTGAGCAGATGACCATATTACCCTGACGTACTATATATATTTAGCCATTAGAATTAGAACCCGGACCGTTGTTCATTTACTCTGATTACTAGGCTATCTGGACGCTAAGTTTGAGGATGAGCACTTTCCTCTAAAAATGGTCTCAGAAAATAAAAGAGACATTTGCTCAGCAGTGTGACGTATGTAGTCTATTTTTCTTATGATATTTATCAGAAGTTTATATATATATTTTGTACATGTAATAAGATATTTATATAAAAGTAACAGTGGGGTGCTACCTAATTGTATCTTCGATTTAACATAATAAGAAAAAGAAAACAATTTAATTAAAAATATATCTTTTCAATTCCGCCTTTAAAAGAATTCTTTTAAAATTTTACAATGAGAAAACATAAACTCTTAGGCACGTTACGCAGAGGGGTAGGTAGTGACTGTGCTATTATTTGACACAATCCTCACATTCCTCTCTAACTTCACATTTACATACATATGCCTACGCACAGATGCTCGTTGATTAAGGGTACTCTTAATTTGGCCCATCTTCAAGTCACCAATTCATACATTTTACAATATTATATGATATATAATATATTATACCGATATATAATACATTATTTTGTTATAATTTTTTACTTGACTCTGAATATATATTTGTTTATTGTGAATCTAAAACGCAAAGCAGAGAGGTTAGGCTTTATCTTCGAACTGTCAAGGTCGCGCGACTAGCTCATACCTGTATGATTTTTTTTGCGCCCGAAGCAAATATGGGCAACCCTCCGGAAAGCGCGGGAGGGAGGCGGTGAATACTCATGTACCGCGCAGACGGCTACGTGGTTATGTGGAGACTTTTACCCATTAAACACCGCCTTTATGGATTGGCTTACCGATCTGACGAGAGATCTCTAAGCCGTATACGGACGCGACCCTCCTTGGCAGAAAGGAGGGCGCAACCTGTACGACTAAGTGTTCTGTGTTTATACTAAATCGCGTCGAGTTTAATATTTTTAACACTAATGAATAAACCGGATATTATTAACATGTTTCGCAATACGTATTATTATAAAAAACTAGAATGTTTTTATTATTGTGGTCCTTTAGTCTATGGTACAAACATAGTTTTTACTAAATTTTTTCTATATATTTTTAATTAAAATCGAGCTTAGTCATGCTTATTTACTCTTCTGACATAATATATTATAATCAGCTACGCTCGTGCTACAGACATATGAATATCTCTCTGTTTATAAAATCCTGGTGATCCTAGCAGCGCAACTCGTGGAAGGTGGATGGGGTGTTTGATTGACGCATGCGCACTAAAGCTGGTACTTTTCAGACGGGAGGCTGGGCGAAATAGACACATAGGTTTTATAGATGCAATAAACAACCATGTGTCAATAAATTAGCTGCATTGTCACATTTGAACGTATTATTGTGAGCGTCGGGGTTCTGATAGAAATTGGAATACTGGACGACTAGGCGGGGCTGTTGTCTTGGTACGTCGGAGGTCAAAATTCGAGCGTGTCAAGGTCCGGTCAAGCTACTACAACGATAGGGACAAATAAAGGAAAAATAGAAATAAAGGACTTAGCATAATTTTAAGTTTTTAAGAAGGTATCTTAACTTAACAATATCGACCAAAAGTTAAAGTTATATACGTCACAATGCTGGGCTCAGGCTTCCTCTCATATCTAAGTGGGTTTTGGGGTAAAGAAATGTCCGCGCTGCCCCAATGCGTGTTGGCGAACTGCATATGCAATGACTTCTTATATTTACGCAAACACTACTCTTTGAATAAAACTAAACTTACGGATTTTATCGCGTTTTTTAACTGATTTTACTTATTTTTAATTCCCGACGTTTCGGGTGCTTCACAGCACCCATGGTCACGGGGGGACTGAGATGTTTGACATCCCAATGTCATAGTTAGCTCGGCTACCTTCAGTTTTTTAATATTAATTTTTCGATCCGATTAACGCAAAACGAGTTACAGTATCTTGAAGTCTTGCAGTGGTATGCTTGGGTTTGGGTTTAATTTTGTTAATTATAGGATCCCAAGCAGATGGCAGCACCCATCCATCTTCTCTATTGAAATTAGGATTTTTTTAAATTTCAATACAATATATACCCAATATATATATATATATATATATATATATATATATATATATATATATATATATATATATATATATATATATATATATATATATATACCCGGATGTTGAAATGATAAAAATAATGTATTTTTAAAGAGGACACATTCACAACGCGTCAGGAGGTCGGCAACATTTGGCAATCTAGGAGCTAATACATTGAGATAAAAATGAAAATAAAAGGTTTTCACCTTAGAGTATAGAGGAAAGGAAGGTAATTTGGAATACCATTTTATTTTAGGGCTGTGTATTTTTTTCTGTAGGGTTGATGGAAATAAAACCTTCGTTAAATTGAAGGAAAATTGATAAATTATCAATCTGCGAGCTATTTAAAACGACTGATCATCTTTACTAGGTAAAATTTTAGGTTGAACGCAAAATGTCAGAATAAAATAAAATATTTACTATGTATAACTTAGTTATGTTGAATATTATTACGTCATGGTTTTAGAAGAAAATGTAAGACTTATAAATGCAAATGATATCCTAAAGAGCAACTATTTAAAAATCGGTCCGTAACTTGACTGTAGGTTGTTTGGAATACTATTTTGATATTCCAAATTACCATCACGTCGGGTATTCCAAATTAGCAACAAGACGTGGTCGGATATAACCTCGTGTCATTTATTTATAAATTCACAAACTTCTGAAATCAAAGTCAATGTATAAAATATATGGTCCATTTTATACTCATAAAGCTAAACCACCTAAACATAACAAATTGTGGTGATGCAAATTGGTTAAATACGTACCTCAAAAATTTTCAAACACACTCCTTCATAATTTGGCATTTGATCGACATCATGGAAATTTGGCGGACTAACCGTGTAAACATATCGACAAATGGCTACCAGTTTCTGTGAAACCTCCTATTCCAAATTGGCTACAGTATTCCAAATTACCTTCCTTTCCTCTACATATGTATAGCTTACGTATAATCCTAAGGTTATTACACGTAAATCTTAAAATAAATAAAATTACGTTACATGGTTTTATTTTTGTATAACACAAAGCTAAAGATTGTATCTTTATATATCAATTATTAAACTTTTTTATTTATTATATATATATTTATTATATATATATATATATATATATATATATATCAATTAAACTTTTAATAAAAAGTACATAATGACTGTAAAACTAAAAAAATAATTTCCACTTTATAGTTTCTATCGATCTTAAGTCAGTGCTAAGAGATAGAAGCTTGTACGAAAGAGATTTTTGGGTAAGTAAGCTGAAGTGGCAGTGAGCCGTAGATCAAAGAACCGACAACTGATGGGGAAGAAAGGATATCGAATGGCAGCCTTGTGTCTGGACCTGTAGACGAAGTGTAGAGCGTCCATCCCCTAGTTGGAGTGACGACCTGGTAAGAGATGCAGTAAATTGATGGATGCAGGTAGCTCACGACCGAGCTTTGTAGCATTTCTTGGGGTGGCCTATGTTCAACAGTGGACTTGTGACTAAGAATAAACCTAATTTTCAACTACAATTTCTAGAAAGCTAATTCAAACTATTGAATGGGCAAAGGGCACAAACGGACAACAGGGTGCATGTAAGACCCAGTCGTGGTCCTAACGCGAGCTACCCTAGTTACCCCGTCGGAACCGGGAAAAACTTCTTCGACGATCCCTAATGGCCAATGGAGAGGCGGCGTATTCTCCTTGGTGAGCACAACCACAGTTCCGACAGTTAAAGATTCAGTTGTTGTGTTCCATTTTTGCCGAGACTGGAACGTATGCAAGTATTCCATCTTCCAAATGATGATTACGATGAAGATGATGATGACGTAAGAGAATCCAGTACTATACATTATTCCTTGGGGGTCGTGAGAAGCAACAGAACTGAATGAAACACGAGTTGAGCAGCAGCAATTTATTGATAACAGCTCGAAATAATACCTAGCCGGCAGTTTGGGTATTATTTTAACTGACCGAGCAGCAGGCAGGACGACGTGGCAGATATGGCAAATGAGCAATTTAGTAATTGCTGTAATAAATGGTGGAAATTAATGAAAAAATCTGTGAGCGCGTGGCCTATTTCCGGTCGAATAGATCCATTCGTGCTGCTACGATAATATAGGTGCACCATGGATCTAACACTACCATGTAACAAATAGTTGAAAAATTATAGGTGATGTCGTTACGTCACGCCACAAGCGAAAAATTAATTGGAGGCTATATCACGCCATCGAAGTTTCGGAGCTACTCCATTATGTATTGAACAAGCTCCGTAGGTAGGTACTATCACCACACGGAGTTTGAAGATCAACGTGGTTTTGGCCGCTCCCCAAAGTGAACATCTAACTCAGACAAACATTTATAAAATAGCTTTTACCACCTATAGAGTCCACTGAATATAAGCCTCGTCCATAGATTCTTACTACATTTAAAAAAAAGTTACCCCTACACAAAAATTTTTTGCTGTATAGTGAGTCAATTTACATACATAAATTTCATAAGAACAAACATCTAGACCTGAACTCTGAAACATCCAGAAACAGTGACGGATTATCTTTAAGGCAAACTAGGCACGTCTACGGGCGCTAGGTTAAAAAGAGGCACGCGCAGAAGTGTTCCAAGGAAAAAAAATCGTCTATTTGATTACTCCCACATCGCCCTCATTATTTCATCACATTTTTCATTCACGCCCACTTGTTAAGGGTACTCGTGTCCTTATTATTTTGCAACTAATAAAATATATACATTATAATATTTTTTATTTGCAAAATTATTAGTTATAATTTATAATATATGGCCGCTAGATGGGCGCCGATGAGTTGCTAGATTAGGGCGCTGTCGACATTTAATCCGCCTCTGTGCAGAATTGAACGATTATTTATAGACTGTATAAATACTTGTAGCGTACGGGATTCGAACCCGTGACCCTCACTGCCGCAACTCATTGTTAAGCTACTGCACCATGGAACATTCACATATCACATATTGCATCATATTAGTGGGTTAGAAATAGCGGTTTTTTATTATTTTGAATTGTTATGCTGTATTAGTTTCCCTCTGTCGCCTCTTACGACACCCACGCCACGGGATGATATGGGGTAGTTCATATTCTAACCACATGAGTAGATAAACGGAACAGAGATAAAGCTTCATACAACCGCGCGAATCGTTTGCACTACTGCAAGCCCGCGGAGCATGTTTGCGTGACCACTGTCTGCGTGACGCGTACGCGGCGAGACTGGAAAAAACCGGTTATGCTGGCACAGCCAGTGGACAATCTCAGGGTCAGTGCGACCCAAGTTGCTTGCTTTGTTGTGCGAATATTTTGTTTTAAAAATGTGGTATTATTAATAATGGCTGTTTATTGTACTAATAGAATAATACTTGATAAAATTAAAATATATCATACTTTGACTATCCCAAGGAGTACAATAGGTAAGTAAATATTTGATTATTACTTTTTCTTCTAGTAAGTGTCTTTATTTTATTGCATGATCCTTTTTTTTCCTTCTTCCTTGATCCTTTGCCGTGTAGTGGCGGTTAAGAATATCCACTACCCCATATCTTCCCGTGGGTGTCGTAAGAGGCGACAGAGGGAGACAGGCAGGAGATGGGCAGCAGCGTCTTCCTGATGACAACTGTGACGTAATAAAAAACTGCGGTTGCCAACCCGCTCGCCAAGCGTGGCAACTATGGCAAATACCCCCCAATGAATAAATACACAAACAGACGGCCCCCAGTCCCCGGCGGCCCCGCTATTCCTGGCTACGGTGGCGACCATGGTAACGGCGGGGCAGGGGGTGCTAAGAATCTCCGGTGGAGGTTCGGTTGCCACCTACGACGACTCGACCTGGCAACATATAACGCACGCACCCTGAGGACTGACGAGAAGATACTGGAGCTGGAAGAAGAGGTAGACAAGTTGCGCTGGCATATTATTGGATTATCCGAGGTCCGAAGAGAGGGGGAGGACACGGCAATCCTCGAGTCCGGCAACTTGTTCTATCACCGGGAGGGCGACCATCTGTCCCAAGGAGGTGTCGGATTTATCGTCCACAAATCTCTCGTCAACAACGTTGTAAAGATTGGGAGTGTGTCGACGAGGGTCGCGTACCTGATACTCAGAATCACCAAACGGTATTCGCTGAAGGTCATTCAGGTTTACGCACCAACCTCGGCACATCCCGATGGCATCCCGAGGTGGAGGAAATGTATGAGGATATTTCCAGAGCCATACATTCCTCCAAAACCTACTACACGGTGTTGATGGGAGACTTCAACGCAAAACTGGGCACAAGAGAAAGCGGTGAGCTGAAGGTAGGGAAATTTGGAGTAGGGCAACGGAACCGAAGGGGCCAGCAGCTGGCCGACTTTATGGAGAAAGAGGGACTCTTTATGATGAACTCTTTCTTCCAGAAGCGGCCCCACAGGAAGTGGACCTGGTCGAGCCCCGACGGTTCGACAAAAAATGAGATTGACTTCATTATGACGACCAGACGCCAACTGTTCAGTGATGTCTCAGTGATCGCAAGGGTGAAAACTGGCAGCGATCACCGAATGGTTAGAGGCACACTGAACCTAAACGTTAAGTTGGAGAGGTCTCGTCTAATGAAGTCAACGCTCCGTCCCCCCTCGTGCTCTAATCCAGAATCCCGAAACCTTTCAGCTCGAGTTACGTAACCGCTTCCAGTGCCTAGAAGATTGCAATGCAGTGGACGATATGAACGACAAGCTCGTGGAAACTGTCCATGCGGTCGGAGCTAAGTTCTGCAAGACCCGCCGCAGAAGAACACAAAAACTCTCCGATCACACTCTTAATCTCATGGCTGTTAGACGGGAGATGAGGCTGCAATCGTCAACAGATTTGACAGCATACAGGCAACTGAACAGACAGATCTCCAAATGCATACGGCGAGACTTACGCAACTTTAATACTTCTCGTATTAAAGAAGCGATCGAGCGGAACCAGGGCTCCAAAGTCTTTGCCAGAGATCTGTCTGCCAGAAAGAGCCAACTGTCAAGGCTGAAGACTGAGTGTGGCAACATCGTTTCCGGGACACCTGAGATTTTGAGTGAGATTGAGAGGTTCTATGGGCAGCTGTACACATCATCGTTGGAGCCACACGCAAGTGTGAGTAACGATCCAAGAGCAAGTCTTATCCGACACTATTCCGATGATATCCCGGACGTCAGTCTAAGCGAGATTAGAATGGCTCTCCAGCACCTTAAAAACGGCAGGGCCCCAGGCGAGGATGGAATTACAGCGGAGCTTCTGAAAGCGGGTGGAACACCGGTACTTGAAGTCCTTCAGAAGCTCTTCAATTCCGTCCTCCATGGTGGCACTACTCCAGAGGCGTGGAGCAGAAGTGCGGTGGTCTTGTTCTTTAAGAAAGGCGACAACGCTCTCTTAAAGAACTACAGACCGATTTCCCTTCTGAGCCGCGTCTACGTGCTGTTTTCGAGAGTCATTACGAATCGTCTCGCACGCAGACTTGACGACTTCCAGCCTCCCGAACAAGCCGGTTTCCGAAAAGGCTTCAGTACCATAGACCACATACATACCCTGCGGCAGATTGTACAGAAGACTGAAGAGTACAATCTGCCACTTTGCCTGGCGTATGTGGACTATGAGAAAGCCTTTGATTCCGTCGAAATTTGGGCGGTGCTACAGTCCCTTCAGCGGTGCCAAGTTGACTGTCGGTATATCGAAGTGCTGAAGTGTTTGTACAGTAGGGCTACGATGGCTATCCGAGTACAGAACCAGAGCTCGAAACCTATCCAACTGCAGAGAGGTGTAAGACAGGGTGACGTTATATCCCCGAAACTCTTCACCGCTGCATTGGAAGACGTTTTCAAGCTACTGGACTGGAAAGGATACGGTATTGACATCAATGGCGAGTACATCACTCACCTTCGATTTGCCGACGATATAGTCCTTATGGCAGAATCGCTGGAGGACTTAAGCACTATGCTCAATGACCTCAATAGTGCCTCCCAACGGATAGGTCTTAAGATGAACATGGACAAAACAAAGATCATGTTCAATGTCCATGTCACACCTATGCCGGTAGTTGTTGGGAGCACTATGCTCGAAGTTGTTGACGAATACGTTTACCTGGGACAAATAGTCCGACTAGGTAAGTCCAACTTCGACCGAGAGGTCAATCGACGGATTCAACTCGGCTGGGCAGCGTTCGGGAAATTACGGCATATCTTTTCGTCAGGTATACCTCAATCTCTAAAAACTAGATTGTACAACCAGTGCGTGTTGCCAGTGATGACTTACGGATCTGAGACGTGGTCTTTCACTGCTGGCCGTATGAGGACGCTTAAGGTCGCTCAGCGAGCTATGGAGAGGGCTATGCTTGGAGTTTCTCTGCGTGATAGACTCAGAAATGAGGATATCCGCAGTAAAACCAGAGTGACCGACATAGCCCAACGGATTAGTAAGCTGAAGTGGCAATGGGCCGGCCATATAGCTCGAAGAACCGATAACCGATGGGGAAGAAAGGTTCTCGAGTGGCAGCCTCGTACCGGTAGGCGTAGTGTAGGGCGACCCCCCACTAGATGGAGTGACGACCTGGTAAGACATGCAGGAAGTCGATGGATGCAGGTGGCTCAGGACCGTGCTTTGTGGCATTACTTGGGGGAGGCCTATGTTCAGCAGTGGACTTGTGAAGGGCTGTAATGATGATGATGATGATGATGATCCTTTTTTTAATAAGAAGAGGGTACTACACGGTGTGTTTTTACCTTTTTATTGTTATTACAAGCTTTTACCAAACATTTTTAGGTGTGTGTGGGTTGGTATACAGTAGGTATGTGTATTAATTTTGTTTAGTTTAATTTGTCTTCACCTGTTGTGACAACCCTACCAAAATAGGTAACAATTTTGCACGTTCTTAAGAAGCTGTGTCTGTGTTCTGTTTATTTACTTACTCACACCGTGCTAAGTTAACTAACACTACGTAGTTTTAATTTTTTGTAAACCTGTTTGGATGATTACTCTAACCTTGTTTAAATACGAGTACCTAACAATATTTTAATAAATTAGCAGCCTATATAATTTCCGATAGAGGCTGAGGCCTTTTCTAATTTTTAAGTGTTTATAGAACAGGGGAGACATTTTTATTTAGACGTGACAGTTTCCAGACGATGTTTCCTTTCATTTTGTTTTTGAAAAAACGTTACCCCCAAACTAGGATTTTCTCCTATGGACAAATATCCAGACTCGGAACAATTATTTGTACTATATACGGATTATCCCGGGACCCCGGGATTTTGCACTGCTAATAAAAAAAATTATCATCAAAGTTTTTAATTGCAAAGCATGCAACTATTATTATTAAAATATTTTAAATCTATGTGTAGAACTACATGATATAAATGTGTATAGATTACATCGCCGAGTAATGGCGGCGTAAGACAATCCACCAGCGAACGAGGGAATTTAAAAATGATAAGGGCAGCAGCGTCTTCCCGATAACAACCCAAAATAATAACCGCAGTTATTATACCCCCTGCCTAACATGGTAGCTATGCCAAATATCTGGTGTCCAAACGAATGTCGCTTTGTAGCCAAAGACAAAGCCGAACCTGAAGACTCAAGAACCCAAGAAATTCTGTTCACGAATGGTTGAAATTATCAATATAAATGATTTCAAAACTTTTAAATTCTAGGTATATATTAACTGTATAGTTAATAAAAACTTATTTTTAATAATCTTCAGATGTCCATTGAGCTCTCGCTCATTCGTAACAGTTCGATCAATTTCAGCGCTTGCTAAAAACCTTCAGCTTCGGCCAAAACTTTGGCCTATGTTGGCCGACATCGAAGGTTTTACGGAAGGTGGCCGAAGCCGAGGCCAAAATCGAAGCTTCGGCCGGACACTACAAATACCCCTCCTATGAAGCAACTTATGAAGAAGATCTATGTTCAGCAGTTGCAGTTTGATAGGCTGTAATAATGACGATGATAATGATTGAATTAAAAAAAACTTTTGTTCTAAGTTTTATTAATATCAGAATATAATGGTAACACTGAATGTTTTCTAAAGTTTCTGTCGTAGTGACCTTATTATATAGCACAGGAGAAAAAGGCGTTATTATACGAGTTTATATTTTTCGATATCATGGCGACGGACGAACTTCAAGTTGATTTCGGTACGAGGTTGTAAGACAATGGCAATAGGATCAAACTTGACCTCATCCGGGGTGTTACTTGCTGTCTCCACTCCGTAATTCCTGAACAGGCTACCAATCCTGCCAACATCTGCATCTTCGCGAAACGCATACCTAAAACAAAATAATTTTTAAAATTTATACATGATTGAATTTGATGCTATATTCGAAGACGTAAAAGTCAGCCTCTCGGAGTTCTATAGGAGAGTTTGCAGAGGAATCGCATAGCTCATCGACTATCCCTTCAACCATAGGACAACCAGACGCTCGACCAGTGCTTCGCTGCTGTGTTTGTGTGCTGTGAAGAGTATAGATATGGGCAAAGTACGGCTCGCGGGCCAACTCCGACCCGCAAAATTATTTAATTTGGCCCGCCGAGGATCCATCGACATGGATAATATATGGCCCGTTATAATTACGTTTTGACGGACGAGAAGAAAAAGTAGATTCTACTTAGTAGAATAATCTAAGAAGCTAAACTATCTGCGTAGTTCACGTGTTGAGTATTAGGGGCGCAAAACGTGGTGAAATGGGAGGCATGGACGGCGGGGCTAGTGAACTCAGTCGCCACACGCCAGCTGTCACTGACCGAACCCCATGTTTTAGTTTTTTTTAATATGGAGTATAAAAAACGTAAAGTCGATTCCGACTGTCGTCTGTTTAAGGAAGAGTGGGTTTGGAAATAATTTTTTACGGAATACAACGGTTAGCTAGTATGTTATATTTGTTATGAAGCAGTGGCGGTATTTAAAGATTTGAACCTTGCTCGTTGTTTTAACAAAAAACATTCAAATGTCAAACATGTTTCGATGAATGAAGCAGAAAAAAAGGTAAACGCGGAAAACTTAAAAAAAATAATATCTGTTCAACGGAATATGTTAATAAAGCAAAACAATGCTCAAAAAGCTTCTAATAAACCATACTTGAAAGGAGAATTTGTGAAATAATGATTGGTATGGTGAGTATGAGTAAAATTTTATGTCCAGAAAAAAATTAAAGAGTTTGAATCGGTCAGCTTATCGCGAAAAACAGTAACAACGCGAATTTATGCTATTGCAACGAACTTGACTCAAGTTAGGCAGCGTATGGAGGTAGAAGTTACAGCCTATATACGCCCCACTGCTAGGCACAGGCCTCCCCTCATTCCTGAGATGGTTTTAGGGCAAGAAAGTATCCGCCGCGCTGCCCCAATGCGTGTGGCGAACTTCACATGCCTTCGAAATATATTTTTCCTTATTCCTCAGACATGCAGGTTTCCTCATGATGTTTTCCTTCACCGGGCGAGCACGTGGTAAATCAGCACTTAAAATTGCAATTAACAATTTCACTGGTGCCGGTGGGAATCGCACCCGGGTTACTCTCACGTTCTGTTATATTTACAGCGAGCGAGGCAATGTATAGAAAACTTCAAATATTTTTCCGTGATGATGGATGAAAGTACGGATAGAAGTGACACTGCTCAATTATTAATCTTCATCAGAGGCGTTGACGACAAATTTAAATAAATGCTTATCAGTGTTCGTGGACCTCAAAAAAGCCTTCGACATAGTTTCTATCCTATAATTGTACATAAACTGGAAAGACTTGGTATAAGAGCCAATGCACTGTCTCTTTTTAAGAATTATCTCTCGGATCGAACTCAAAAAGTGAAAGCTCAATACATTCATGAGTGACGACGTCACGGTATCGTACGGCGTGCCGCTGGGTAGTGTTTTGGGACCCACACTTTTTATAATCTATATAAACGATCTTTGTTGTCTGCAAATCGGTAAAGCCCATATTCTCTCTGCGTAAGCGCTGACGATTCTGCTTTTATTTTTTTTGGAAGATTAGAGTGATGTCGAGGAAAAAGCGGAGTCAGGTATGAGCTTAGTTGCTAGTTGGTTAAAGTGTAATCTTCTTACTTTAAGCACAGATAAGACGAACTTTATTTGTTACAGTATCCTTGACCAATCACAACCTAATCTTGATTTTGAAATCGAAATATACTCCTGCAATTTCTATCCCGGATTGGCTAACTGTTTGTCCTGCTATTAAAAGAACTGACAAAACTAAGTATCTGGGGGTGATAGTTGACCAACGGTTATCCTGACATCCACATCTTGAACAGGTAACAGACAAGGTTAGGAAACTGATACGGATATTTAAGACCCTAAGATATGTGGTGTCGGGTGAGAAATTGGGTAGCCAGTACTCTCATAAAAATATACTTAAGGAAATCTATATGGCGTTAACACAGTCCTTACTAAAATACTGCATCCCAATCTGGGGAGGGAAAAGTAAAACCAAAATGTTAGAAGTGGAACGTATACAACGTGCGCTTTTGAAAGTAAAGTTAAAGTAAAGTTACAGCCTATATACGTCCCACTGCTGGGCATAGGCCTCCCCTCGTTTCTGAGAGGGTTTTAGGGCAAGGAAGTGTCCGCCGCGCTGCCCCAATGCGTGTTGGCGAACTTCACATGTCTTCGAAATATTTTTTTCTTATTCCTCAGACATGCAGGTTTCCTCACTATGTTTTCCTTTACCGCCGAGCACGTGACAAATCAGAAATTAAAATTGCAATTAACAATTTCATTGGTGCAAGATATTAATGTTTGACGAAATAAATAGTTTATTATTATTATAACTATAGGGATGCCGGACGAGCCGCGGTCTTCATCACTGCTTTACGTTGCTGGTTTGGTATCGTTTAAAACTAGCATATACGAGATGCTTCATCACCCCTCATTGGTGACCATAGGATGTTTTTAGTTTTCACACAATCGACTTTACGACATCCACGGGACGATGGTTTCTATTGCTGATTTAATATTTTTAAAATAATCGACTTATAAAAAATAACAAAAACAGGTTCATTTTATTTCATTTTTGATTTGAATAAAATTATTATTTAAATTAAAAATGTAATCATTGTTTTAAATAACGAGAACATGCTTGATAAAAATCTATCCAATACGATTTGCACAGGATTCTTTTTTAAAACGGATTTGAGACTTTGTAGAGAAAAATAGAGGTATTTTACAACAAGGTAATTAACATTTAAAAGCTACAATAGAAAGTATTACAGTTCTACTGGAGATTTACTTTTAAAAAAATGTTAAATATTTACATTGTTATCAGTAATGCAGAAACTAAGCATGGAGCATTTGTCTCTTCCTCGACTGAACACATTACCCAACGAGTGATCATAATTTTTTTTATTTACGACCTTTCCTTAAATATGCCAGTTTCTTTTACATGCATTAAAATTCACTTATGTGAAAAATTATAATTTGTATTTTAAAACTGAAGGTAAAAATTTTACCTATATAATTTCTTTGACCAATACCGAAAGGTATATATGTGAAAGGTTTGATTTTTTGGTTGGTTTTCTCTCGCTCGTTTGCAAGAAACCGTTCTGGTAGGAAATTTTCAGGGTTCGGAAAGTGTTCAGGGTTGTGATGTAGACTATAGACTGGAATGTGTATGCGCATCCCTTTGTCTAGATGCAAGCCTGTCGGTAGTGTGTAATCTTCAACCAACTCCCTGGTGATGGTGCTGAAGACTGGATATAAACGAACTCAATTTTACCTTCATGGCGATGAAGATACTCGTCTACTACCGCTATGGTTTTCAACTGTGTCTTCTCGTTCTTTGCCAGTTCATAGAGAGTAAAGCTAAGTTTTGTAGCTGCTGTCTCATAACCAGCTACAAAGAACATAACACACTGCGAGATTAACATATCGTCGTTTAATTCTAGATGTACTTTCTTTCCTTCTCCAGTTTTAAGATTAGTAATGCTATCGCCGGTCACAAACTGATTTTCTTTCAAATTTAACACAAGATCTACAAAGTCGTTTCTTTTTGACGGCTTGTATTGCCTGTTCTCGTATACACCGATGAGTAACTTTTTAAAGAACGATATTATTTCATTTGTACGGGCGCATTTCTTAATCAAATAGTACATGTTCTTCATTTTCGCTGAAGTAAACAATGGGGTCAGATTTTGGCGTATCACCTTCCATTTGTCTCCGTGAGTGAAGAAAAGGTTTTGAGTAAATATTTCCTTCTCAGTATAGTTAGCTACCTCTCTACTGTTAAAGAAATAGAAGTCTTTTGTAGTCATAAGTTTTATTATCTCCTGATCTTGAACTATGAGTGAGGGTTCTGTACCATAGAAAGCACCGATCAACGGCTCTTTAGGGAACTCTTTACATATACGGTGTGTGATCATTGGGCCCCATTCTTTCAGTAAAATAAGATCACAATAATTACCAAAAAATGGCAAAGATTTCAAATACGGCACATTCTTTACTTTCCAATAATTAAACTTCTTGGTAGATGAATAATACAACAAGAATAAAGTAATCGATAAACAAAGGAGAAATAACTGTAACACCATTTTAATTTACAGTTCACCTACCACTAATAAAATAGTCTTAAATCGACGTTACCTTTGTTTTTATACACAAATGATTGACGCCATCGGTTAATTGGCGCTTAAAATACCACATATTAAGGACTTTTACGGATATTCCTAGAAATTTTGCAAATGTATTACATATTAAATTTTAAATATATTCCACATGAAATGTTAGAATAAAATGATTAAAAGTTGAGAATTATGAAGATGCCTTAATATTTTAATAAGTTTTTTAGCTTCTAAACGAAAACGGCTACTAGAGAGAGGGAGAGAGGGATGAAAACCACGCTATCTGTTGCGAGCAAACAATATCAGGAATCAAGTGTTAAACTAAAAATAATGCTTTGCTTTAAGTAGCTTATTTTGTAATTGTTGAAGAACTTTATTGGTACAGTAATTGTTTTGTGATTATCAGCTGGTCTTTGGCAGCGGAAGGAGTTGTGATAATCACATTTACTTGTCTGTTGGTAACCCATTACTAAAGTTTATTACAATTCAGCTTTTTAGTGAAGGCGAATTCAGTACAGAGTATCTTGGAAATTATGAATTTTATCTGCACATGCTCGCTGATTGTATGTTTGGCTACAGAATAAATAATAGTACTAGTTTGACTGTAAAAAGAGAATACCACCGGCCAAGGAGGGAGCATTTTTTTACAGAGTAGTTTTTGTGTTCTTAGATATGCAAAATTGTTTGGATTTTTCGATTGAGTGATCTAGGCTGTGGTTATTTATTGTATATTTTATTGAAGAAAATGACTGTAGTGATGTAAGAAGGGTACTTATTTAGAATGATTCGAAGTAAAGAGAAAAATAATTAAGTCATATCGTCAAGTCGTTCTCGAGATATTTCGGAAACTTACAAACATACTATTCTTGCTTATGTCATTAAAATCCCTAATTTGTGGTTATAACGCATTGATCATTATTCAAAGTGATACTATAATGTTCTTAAGTACTTGTAATCATCTTATGCTTATATCTAAATCGTGGTATTTTTTTCTGTCACACGTTTTCTGCGAATACCTTTTTAACCAAATACCTTCTATTTCGAATATATTTTTAAGATTGCCTCAGTGTCTTTTGCGTATATATTGTTATTATAATATGTGCCTAATTTATACGTATTATAAATATTCTCAAATTATATGCGTAATTGTCATTGTAATATAGATGTATATGAGATATTAATTTTTATCGTTATTTGCATCTTATCAACTTCACTGCTGAATGGACCTCACTTTAGATGGCCTTCTAAGGGAGGTGTTTGCTATAGTTACTATGCTTGGCAAGCAGGTTGGTAACCGCAGGGTTTTATTTTATAGTGGTGTTAAGGAAAACCCTTTTTATAGGAGAGGGGGTGTTGACGACGCGTGATAAACATCTCGTTAAATCTTTCACTGTTTTATAGAGAAAACGTTAAAATTGTGTTAATTTTTATTAATGCTAATTTCTGAGTAAGGAAAAGGTTATTTGTTTTAGCTTACATTTGTGCGTTATGTAGTAATCGGCTATGTAATACGATTTAAATAAATAATAAAGAATGTTATATTCGCTTTAAACATTTTTGATTGTTAACATAATATTTTAATAACTGATAAGTCATACAACCTAAGGTTATTAGTTTTAAGTACTTATTATTACTTAAAAATAATAACCTGAATGTCGATTTTCAACCTTCAAAAACATAGGACTTTCATACAAATTTTCATCCCATATGGCACCCCCTTTTGGGTGATTTTTTGGAAAATTATTTATACAGGTTATTATTATTTAGAATTTATAATTAAAGTGCCGATTTTCAAGACTCTTACTTCACAAACGTAGGACTTTCATACAAACTTCCAACTCCCATTTCACTCCTTTAGGGGTAGATTTTCGTAACATTGCTTTATTATTTATAAGTAACAATTTAGCTGCCGCTGTTCTAAATTCAAAAACATAGGACTTTCATATAAACTTCTGACCCCCATTCCAACCTCTTAAGGGTGGAATTTATATTATATAAAAGAATTAGAAGAGAAACCTAATCTATCGGAAGTGGATGAAAGGCTCATTCTGGGTTACTAAGCAGCTCAAGACAAAATGCTTAAACATTATAAGAAGAGCAACTGGATTTATTTATTCCTTTCGAAGATGGCCCGTGATTTTCTTTCAATGCCTGCAGCTTCAGTACCTGCTGAGACATTATTTTCTAAAGCATCATAAGTAATTCGAAAACATAGAAATAGGTTAAGTGATGAGTCAGCCAGATAGTTACTTTGTATTAATTCTTGGTCAAAAGAATTAATATAAAGTAACAGTACTCGTATTGTCAAAACTATTGTGTACTGCTATGTAATTTAATTTGTATTGTATTTTATTTTTTATTTAAATAAATGCTAAATTGTATACCTAATAAAACTTTTATTCCATTTAATATAAGGTGAGGGTCTATTAATCTCTTTCGTTTTTTATATGTTTTAATAATGTTTTGGCACATGTAAGCTAATTAAGTGTAAACGTTTAAGAAACAGACTGCTCTCGTGGCCGTGGGACACGGTGATAGCTCAGTTGGTTGGAGCATCGGCACGGATCATTTAGGCCGTGGGTTCAAACCCCACCCGGTGTCAGTTAATTTTTCGAATTTCTCATTAAATTTATAGACATTCATTAATTTGGTTGGTCTTTACTATGGCTATGTTAATTCAATCTCAAAATGTACATACTCTGTTAAGTTGCAATAGGCTAATAAGATATTATTTAAGTTTATTTATTAATTATGTTGCAATAGTGTATTGGCGCAAGACCAAGTCTCGTCTTGTTTTTGCATTTAGGCAACACTGTAGTGTATATTCTGACATCGCTACTATACCACATTATAATATATATATATATATGTAGTAAACAAACCGATCAGGGGGGAAGCTACATACAAACGGCTCGCTGCGACTATATCAACACACAAAGTGCAGCGGTGTGTGGGTGTGCTCTCACCGACGCTCCGTCGGGGTACAAACCGGTTTACGCAGGCTCAGTCAGAGTATCCATGAAAGGGCTGTGTTAGTCGTGCGCATTTAAATATATGGAAGAACAATATTCATGATTTAATAAATAATTTTATTAAATTTTTTTAAACTATTAAAGTAATGTTTATAAAATAAGACATTATAAATTTATATAAGTAATTAATTAGTGTTCTGTTAATGCTTAACAGTTGTACAGTATGTATAAAAATCCGAGAAAAAATAAAACAATTACCAGACAGTGTTGGAGGTTGTGTTAATGATAGTGGTGCTGATGTTGGTGGTAGTGGTGCTGGTGTTGATGGTGGTGCCTGTATTATCGTTGGTGGTGGTGGGTAGTGGATCACCACAAACGCCGCCGCCACCAATACCACCACAACAACTAGCATCATCTACACAGTCATTACCACCACCACTACTACCATCAACATCACAACCACCACCACTGCCCACTACCACTATCACAGCCATTAGCCATTACAAAAAAAAATCATGTGGTGGTACCACGTGATTTTTTGTACTCATGAATACGTTGTCTTACGAAAATGATATTGATAGAAATATAATATAATATGAATATGCTTTTTGTGGAAATACCTATTTTCTTAAAATTTTCTCGAAGGGATTCGCGCGGTTTTTAAATATAAATTTCATGTATTTTCTCAATATTCGCCGCTTTACCCTACACCAAGATTACATAAGCCATAATGCTACGAAAATTAACAAAATATGTAATATTTGCAGTTTCAATTTAAGTTACAATAAATGGACATGATATTATATTAATTTCAGTTACAATCTAATCACATGTTGTTTTATACTATACACATAATATTGTTACGTTTTCCTTACATTTTTCACATTCATCAGGTGACAACCCTATCAAAATAGGTAAGCATTGTCGACGTTGTTAGGAAGCTTCCCCTCTGGTCCTTACTCTGTGACTAGGTATACGGTTAATGTTATGTATTTCCATAGATAAAATTAAACAGTGGTGCTATATTCTGTTCACTACCCGCGCGTTGTACGATAACAGTGTCTATCAGCTGATCCGTGTCATTTTAATCTAAATTTAATAGTTAAACTTTACGTAATTTGTCAATTTTGGTACATAATATAGTCCGCATTATAAAGAAGTGATAAGTGTTTGGATCGTCGAAATCAGTGTAGGAGTTCGTGAGTAATCGCATTTTGTATTTACAAAACATCGATAAATCAAAAACTCCCCGACCTAGGGCAACCCGCGATCGCCCCGCATCTACGTCACACCACATTCAATTGCATGTAAGCGCCTGTTAAATAAGCTATAGCAAGTCACCTATTAACTTTTTGCTAACTTTACCAAACCTGTTCCGCAAATATGAGTACAAAAACCTTGAGAAACAAAAAATGTGGCGCGTGCTCTGAAGAACTTATCACGCAAGAGCAGCTTAAATGTATTATATGCAGTCTTAAATACCATTACGATTGTATAAACACCAGCAGCAAAAAATATAAAGAAATTTCTACTGATTTTAAAAACAATTGGGTTTGCCCGACTTGCCGAGCAAAGCAACCAAAATGTGATAGTTTTGACACGCCTGTTCGCAGCTCTGGAATCTCATCTCGAGACACGAGCAGTAACATCACATTAAGACGCACACAACCTACGCACTTAACTCAAAGTCAGGAATCTCTCACTCTTGAGAGTATAAAGCACATAATTTATGATGAGATGAATGCATTTATAAACAAAATTGAAAGCAATATCAGCAAAATTATAGAAAATAAAATAAAGGGACTAACCGTGGAAATCACTGATCTAAAGGAATCTGTTCTTTTCATTACTAACCAATACGAAGATTTAAAAAAGGATATGGAAGTAAAATTTTAAGATGTAAAACAACTAAAAGAAGAAAATGATTGCCTTAAATCAACAGTAAAAGACCTCAATAGTCGCTTAAGCATAATGGAGCAGCATTCAAGAATAAGCAACCTAGAGATACAATGTGTTCCGGAACATAGGGACGAAAATATTCCTAATATTATTACACAAATAGGGAAGATTACTGGCACTAAAATATCCGACGTTGAAATCCCTAAATGTATAAGAATCGCCAAGATTAATCCAGAAAATACACGACCGCGGTCTATTATTGTGAAGTTTGCTTGTCCACAGGTTCGTGATACATACCTATATTTGTAGTCGAACATTTGACCCCGGAGCTGAAGAAAATCCACGCCCTTGTTAGAGCGACAGCAAAGAAATTAAAATACAAATTTGTCTGGATTAAAAATGGTCGTGTCTTTTTAAGAAAAACCGGTAATTCTGAGCATATTGTCGTGCGTAACATCGAGCAGCTCGAATATTTACAATAGTAAAGTACTTATCTGTCTAGTCTCTTATCGAAATTCTGTTTAAATATGATACATTAAATATATATTACCAAAACGTAAGGAGGATTCGTAGTAAGGCGCGTGATGTAAAACTTAACATACTATGTAATGATTTCGACATCTTAATTTTTACAGAAACTTGGCTTAATGACGGTGTGTTTGATAGTGAGTTTATTGATGATCGCTATACGGTATACAGGAGAGACAGAAAGCAATTAGACTCAAAAAGAATCAAAAATGGGGGGGTGTAATGATAGCCGTTAAAAATACCTTAAAATCAAGCCGTTGCCTGCATTGGGAGAGTTACTGCGAAGATTTGTGGATTACGGTTGATGCAAATATAGATGGTAAACCAAGTCACGTTGCAATCTGCGTAGTATACTTGCCACCTGCCACCTCCGATGAATAGCAATGTGCTAAGTGAATTCTTAGAAAATGCGTCCAAAGCTATTAATACAAATGAATACGTCATGCTAACGGGGTATTTTAATATTAGTAGTATTTCATGGTAGAAAGTACCGGAATTAAATTGTCTACACCCCGTTAGTAGTTCTAACTTAGCGTCTAGTTTGGTTGATTTTATCGAGGAACACAATTTAAAACAATTCAATTCAATATTTAACGCAAATGGTAGGTTGCTTGATTTGGTTCTTTCTAATTATACTCATGTGACAGTCAAAAGTTCAATCCAATCAGCATAATAGATAATCATCATCCGTCACTTAACCTAAAGCTCGATTTCTTGAAGATTAGTACGATCAATGCACAACTCTATGAAAGGTACAACTTCTTTAGAGCAGATTATGAGGCCATTAATAAAGAATTAGAAGGTGTAAATTGGTCAGAACTATTACTAAACTGCGATTCAGTTAACTCAATGCTTAATGAATTTATCGTAAATTAAAATCAATAATTGAAAAACACGTGCCAAAGACTAAGCCTAAAAGTACAAAGTTTCCTTTATGGTATAATAATAAATTAATTTATATGTTAAAAATTAAAAATAAATATCGAGTAAAAATTAGAATTTACAATAACCCTCTAGACATACTCACGTATACGAGAGGAGAGACCTAGCCTGCAGAAACATACCCCTACAAACAATTACCGTAAACAATCTCTGCTAAACATAATCATCTAAACATCAATGTTAAGGAAGTAATAAAAAATAAATAAAAAGACTTGACGCAAAGAAAGGTGCTGGACCCGACGATCTTCCTCCATCGTTTATTAAGAAGTGTTCTAAAGCTTTGTCTTTGCCTATCTGTATTATCTTTAATACATCCCTCAGTACCGGGGTCTTCCCAGATATGTGGAAACTTGCAAGAATAGTGCCTGTGTACAAAAAAGGGAATCGAGATAATATTGCCAACTATAGACCCATATCAATATTATCAGTTGTCTCTAAGATCTTCGAGTCCTTGATCTCGCCTATATTGTCACGCCATGTCAGCCACGCTATCTCAGACACCCAACACGGATTTATGACATCTCGATCTACTGTCACAAACCTGTCATGTTTTTTGAATTTTATAACACCCTACGTCGACTCACGTTTTCAAATAGATGCTATCTACACCGAATTCTCCAAAGCATTCGACAGGGTGAATCACCAGTTGTTAATAGCGAAACTATCATCTATCGGAATCGGAGGGCTATTACTTTTATGGTTTGCTTCATACTTAAAAGACAGATTTTCATACGTAGTGATCAGAGGCTACTTTTTTCAGAAATATGGGTGCACCTCGGGAGTACCTCAGGGATCCATATTAGGACCCTTATTATTTAATATTTTCGTAAATGATGTAACTAATTGTGTACAGAATTCAAAATCTTTGCGGACGATCTGAAACTCGCAAAAGCAATTCTAAACGATTATGATGCACAATCTCTACAAGAAGATGTCGATAGAATTGCTCGTTGGAGCAAGTTAAATGGCATGGATCTCAACGCTTCTAAATGTTCATATATCAAATTTACGCGTAAGCATACTGCATCAGAAACCCAATACACGTTGAACAATAATCCACTTCAGAAGCTTGAATCCATCCGAGACTTAGGAATTACAATTGATGCTAAATTAAGATTTAATATTCACATTGAAAATATTTGTAGATCGGCACGCAAAATGCTCGGGTTTTTATACAGGAATTCAAAATGTTTTAAAAAAATCAAAACAAAAAACTTCTTTACACTTCCTTAGAAGTAAATTAGAGTACGGCACCATCTCATATGGAGCCCTAATTATCAAATACACAAAGATCGTATAGAAGGCATTCAAAGACGATTCACTCAATATTGTTCTAGTGGTAGTCATATGGAATCTTATTCCACTCGTCTCCTAAAACTAAAATTAAACTCACTATCGGACAGAAGTAAACTACATGATTTAGTTTTTTTTGTACAAGCTTACAAATGGGACTATAGATTCTGCAGAATTACTATCACAAATATTGTTCAAAGTTCCCTGCCGTGTACCGCGTTTTTCGATTCCCTTACTCAAACACAAATTGTATAAAACTAATCTTGGTCATCACTCTTTATACCGAGAATAAGCAGATTGTATAACGAATGTGTCCTTAAAGATAAGACTATTGACTTATTTAGCGATAGTATAAAATCGTTTAGAGCCAAAATTGTCAATCTATTTAATAACTCATAGTAAAAATTATACCACAACTTTATATAAACTCGATATAAATGTTGTTATTTTTATATATTTTTAATTTTCATATATTTCGTATTGTCTTATTGTTTTTTTTTGTTTTATATTAGTATTTTACTCTTACTTGTAACAATTATTAAGTTATCGTACAGTTATCGTCTTTTTTTAAACATACTGTAACTACTTTTATTAATGTTAATGGAAACATGTAAATCTCAGTTCCTAAGCCTATTGTCACATTTTTTTTCCAAAACAACATGTTATTCCGTTGGTGGTTCTATCAATAAAATGAAAAAATAAAAAATATTTATAATGTGTAAAAATACACCTATACCTACGAGCCAAACGGGCGCATAAGTACCGCAATAACATTACTAAATCATGGAGGCATAGATCAAAGACTAGTGAAATACTCGATCTATGTTAGCCATATTATATGAGCTTAAATTAGAATATTATTGTGAAAGCATTAATAAGTGGGACTAGCCCGTCGTCTACACAATCACAGATCCAATATCACATCAGTCTTCTTTTACAATATGCTAAGCCAGTGACACTGTTGGTAGTTTTTTTTAACTTTCTGGTTGTCAACAATAAGTCAAGTCACTATTATGCTCAAGACGTGTGCTCCGGAGTCGGCACCGGTTATAACGCGTCTTTTCCGGTACTCCTGCTCCCTAGGTGTAGTCCCGAAATCATAGAAGATAGCTTTAGGGTCGCCGATAGCCTATAGATAGGATAGATTAGGTTAGCCGATACCTACAAAGGCGACCGCTGAGATCCGACTAACTACAGGCCTATGGCTATCACCTAGTTGTTAGCAACAACAACAATGGGGTTAGATTTTAGCGTAACACCTTCCATTTGTCTCCGTAAGTGAAAAAAAGATTTTGAGTAAAAATTTCCTTCACGGTACACACTGTTATAGTAATAGAAATCTTTTGTAGTAATAATTTTTATTATCTCTGGAGCTTGAACTATGGGTGAGGGTTCCGTACCATAGATAGCACTGATCAACGACTCCTGAACTCTATACATATACGGTGTGATCATTTAGCCCTTTCTGTTAGTAAAATAAAATTACGATAGTTACCAAAAATGGCAAAGGCACATTCTTTACTTTCCAATATTTAAACCATTTAGTAGATAAATATTACAACAAGAATAAAGTATAACATATTTATATATATATAAGATAAACAAAGAAAAAGTAACTGTATCATCATTTTAATTTACAGTTCAGGTACCACTAACAAAATAGTCGTATATCGACGTTATCGTTATGTTTATACACAATCTTATACAAATAAGTTCCAAATGTATTCTAAAGGATTAAATCGCAATGATAGGGTGGCAGTCGTACGATTTCTTGGTCATGCTCTCTCATCAATTTGTCAACAACGTATAGTTTCGGTGGCTTCGTCCTTTTTATAATTGCGTACAATTCGCTCTTTGTCATGTTGTCTTCAAAGGGAATATTGTTGTTCCGAAGCCAGTTTTGCATAAAAGCTTTGAGAGACAAACCCGTAGGTGCCTTTACTGACTGCATCGAGTGGTATGGGGCGTTGGCGGTAAATTTGGAATAAGTTTTCCATTAATCATTTCAAAAAATTGGTTGAATCCATTTCATGATGATAATTTTCAAAAAACAACAAAATTTTCTGGATGATCACGAGATGATCCGTATACAACTCAGATTCCCGGGATTACAAATATGTACCGAAATCTAATTCAGAGGTTCAAATTCCTTTTTATTATATATATATATATATATATATATATCCACCATCACGCGCGCCATTTCCATCTTAGGCACCAGTTGCGTTATAATCGGATGATTGGAATTAGGAGCGTATATAATTATATTAAGGTACACAGTGTAGTGGCGGCGTAAGAATCTTCATTACTCCATATTATCATCCCGTGGATATCGTAAAAGGCGACAGAGAGAAACGAATCAGAAGATAAGCTGCAGCGTCTTCGTATAACAACAAAAAAACCTCCAGCTTCGGCCAAGCTTTGGCGTATTTTGGCCGAAGTCAAAGGTTTTACAAAAGGTTGCGATACTCGAAACCAAAGTCGAAGCTACAACCGGAAACTACAATTATCTCTCCTGTAAAGCAAATTATGAAGCATATCTAAGTTCAGCAGTTGGAGTTTGATAGGCTGTAATAATGATGATGATGATGATTGGACTTTATAAAAAATAAACTTTTGCTCTATGTTTTATTAATATCAGAATATAATAGTAACATTTTATGTTTTCTAAAGTTTTGTTCGTGACCTTACTATATTGAACAAGACAAAAATGAGTTATTATACGCGTTTCTGTTTTTCTATATCATGGCGACGGACGAACTTCAAGTTGACTTTGGTACGAGGTTGTGTGACAAGGCCAGTAGGATCAAATTTGATCTCATCCGGTGTGTCACTTGCAGTCTCCACTCGGTAATTTCTGAACAGGGCCACCAATCCTGCCAACATCTGCATCTTCGCGAAACGCATACCTAAAAGAAAATAAATTTTAAAATTTATACATGATTGAATTTGGCGCTATATTCGAAGACGTAAAAAGTCAACCTCTCGGAGTTCAATAGGAGAGTTTGCGGAGGAATCGCATAACTCATCGACTATTCCTTCAACCATCGGACAACCAGACGCTCGACCAGTCTCCGCTGTTTTTTTTTATCGACACACACGATACGCTTCATACGAAGTATAGACTATAGAGAGTCTATAATTAGAGGCTGTGAGTCATTTCATCTTAGTCGTTAAGTTGCAGGTGTCCACGTGCTGCAGTAGCCACATCAATCACGTGGGTTGTAAAAAACTTTGTCATTGCAGTTTTATGGAAAAACATTAACGTCTATAATTTATAATTAAAAAAAAATCAAGTTTCCTGTCCTTACACCACATGACTTGACATTTAGTATTATCGTAACTACATAATTAATGGTATGACTAACTACGACTTAATTATCTACACGAAAACTTATTTGAATTGTTTGTTATCGACGTACTATTCAAATTACACGATTTGCTTCGCTGCTGTTTCGGTATGAAGGGTATAGACAGTACAATTACAAGTTGTGAGGCATTCTGCCCAAGTCCTCGGAGATGGCAATGCATCTGCAGCCTTCTTCTTGTTTGAAGAAGGTTGTCCATGAGCCGCAGCAGCCAGCTCCAGCAGGTGGACTGTAAACTCGTTCGTTATTTTAGTTTTATAAAAAAAAACATAAAAATCTATAATTTATAATTTAAGTGAAAATCACTTTTTGTGTAGTCACACTATATGACATGATATTTTAGTGATAACTATGATTTAACTAGGTGTGGGAAAAATTATATTTATTTTAATTATTTAAAGGTTAGGTGGTTATTTGTTGTTTATTTCTATACAAAGTTGTTAAAATTTGAAAATTAAGTTTTAACAAATATAATGATTTCTTCTAGATTTCTAACTAAAATTTGAAAATTAAGTTTTAACAAATATAATGATTTCTTATATTTACGCTAATACTACACATTAAATAAAACCAATTTAACGGATTTTATCGCGTTTAATTTTATTTAATTCCCGATATTTTAGGTTCTTTACAGCACCCATGGTCACGGATTCCCTATGTAATATTGTAGTCTTTAGTAACGGAGGACTAAATTCTTTGACATCCCGATGTCATAATTAACACGGCTAACTTTAGTTTTATAATATTAGTTTTTGGTCCGATGACAGAACGAGCTTCTTCTCGTTCTGTGTACATCGGACCAAAAACTAATATTATCTTGCAGTCTTGCAGTAATATGTTTGTTATGTACCAAGACTGAGCAGCATCCCAAGCAGATGGTACCATCCATCCATCTCCTCTATTGAAATTAGGATGTTTTTTTAGTTTTATTAGCCTCGAGTATCATTCTTAGAAGGAATCGGTGTTCTTTTCCGAGGATTTGTGGTCTATAATATAAAATAGAAAAAATATAATATAGAAGGCGGGTACGATTTTGAACATGTTCACAGACCGCAGACTTCCCGACTTTCAGCGGTGATTCACGTAAGTGCTTTACGTCGGCTTTATATTCATAAGAACATGTAACAAATAATAAAAGCTAGTAGTAGTGCAACGATATAATTTAAGTTCACTTTTAATTTATGTTAAAATGTTATTTTTAACCCTTTTTAGTGGACTACGGAATAATACAATTGCAATATTGTATAAATAATAAATAAAAAGTTCACCCCCATTTTGCCACCCTTAGGGTTGGGGTTTTTTCTTTAAATTCATATGGTACCACTCCTGAAGTGTATACTATTTAATAAAAAAAAACATCAAAATCTGTTAACAATTAGACAAGATGTCGCGTAACATACACACAAAAAATAAAAAACATACAGTCGAATTGTAAGCCTACTCCTTTTTTTTAAGTCGGCCAAAAGTTAAGTCTACAGTTTGCGAATTTTCAACGTACAATGTTCCCAAATTTTTTTTGGAATTATTTAGGGGATTGGGGTCGGTTTGTATATACCTAGTTTATTCATTTTTTTATTTTATAGAAAAAGGGTGACGAATGAGCGCAAAAATTACTTGAGGGTAAGTGATTGCTGTGGCCAATCTATCCTCCGAATAACTGATACCCCTGGGGACTAAGTTGGAATGCCTCGTTTTCTGTAAAAGGGCTCGCCGGTTCCCTAGACTCACTATATGAAACTTACTAACATTAAGCTTCTATTTACGCGTTGGTCTTCCCCCCCCCCTATCCCCGGGTGAGTTAACTCATTCGTGCCAAAATTATAGTATAGCTGCAGCTTGACTCTTTCATGTATAAAAACTACCTAGTTTTTTCTACCCGTTTCAGTGTCGCAAAATTGGACTTTACCTTAAAGAACAATTATTTAAGTGGATATTACCTTAAAGACTTATTATTTAATTGGACCTTGCCTTAAAGAACAATTATTTAATTAGACTTTAACGTAAATACTAATTACTACTTAAATGGGCTTTACCTTAAAGAACAATTGTTCTGACAACGTGAACATAATCGCAATTTTTTAATTCAAATTTCAATCTTACTTTATTAATTTAAAATTCATTTCACTTTTGTAATCGACTGACAGACTGCCTAATTTATTTGTTTCTCCTTTCATTGGATACAAAATACGTTATTTCAAAGTTTATTTATAAGATTTTGGTCGCGCTATATATCTAATAAGTTCAATATTAGATTTTTTGTGATGTGATATTGTACGAGTATATAACCCACGCAAACCACAATGTTTCCAACAATGTCTCCTTTGTCAAAATATGTCGAGTAATTAGCTAAAGAGGTTTTGAGGAACCGATTAACATACATAAACACATTATTTTTTATTTCTCAAACATGTAGGTTTGTCACGTAGTCAATAAACACCTTAAAATATAATAAAAAATTTCAATGATTCCGGCGGGGATTGAACCCTGTTCTTATATTCTGACAGACAAAATATTGAATTCATAATGCATTGTCATTGAGTTTCGAGCTGTGTTTAGAGTATCAAGTCTCTAACTTTAAGGGAAGTTAGTTTAAAATCTATTGTTAAACTTGTGCCGAACTGACAAACAAGTAAATAGACAGACATGAAAATGACTATATTACTTTGTAATCCAGCTCTGAGATATATTTAAAGTCTTTAACTCATCGAGAAGTTAGTTTCGAATCGATAAAAAAATTTTTACCGATCAGGATACAACAAAACTTACAGAAACGTGGTAATAAAAATGCGCCGATTTCATTGCAGGGAGGATTGCAAACTATAGGGACGCCGGATGATCAGGGCTCTTCGTCACTGCTGCTTTGGCATCGCTTAAATCTGGCATATACGAGATGCTATATCACCTTTCATTGGTGGCCATAAGATCTTCCTAGGGTTTCCCCATAATCGACTTTACGACAACCACGGGTCGATGGTTTCTATTGAGCATTTAATATTTTTAAAATAATCGGCTTATACCGTTTTATTAATATTTTAAAACTGGCTGATTATTAAAGTAAACACGTTCATTTTATTTTGTTTTTGATTTGAATAAAATTGTTATTTAAATTAAAAATGTAATCATTGTTTTTAAAAACGAGAACATACGTGATAAAAATCTAACTAACACGACATGCACAGGATTCGTTTTCGAAACGGACCTGTGAATTTGTATAGAAAAATAGAGGTTTTACAACAAGGCAATTAAAATATTAAAGCTAAAATAAGAAGTGTTCCAGTTCTACTGAAGATTAACTTTTCGGATTTTTTTTAAATATTTACATTGTTATCTTTGAACTACGCATGGAACTTTCGTCTCTTCCTCGGCTGAACACATTTCCCACCCCAGTGTCATTTCACTCATATTCAGATCATAGTTTTTTTTATTTACGACCTTTCCTTGAATATAAAATACACTAATGTAAAAAAGGGATAATTTGAATTTTAAAACTGAAGGGAATAAAACTTACCGATACAAATTCTTTGTCCAACACCGAAAGGTATATATGTGAAAGGTTTGATTTTCTCCCGCTCGTTTGCAAGAAATCGTTCCGGTAGGAATTTTTCAGGGTTCGGAAAGTGTTCAGGGTTGTGATGTAGACTATAGACTGGAATATGTACGCGCAACCCCTTGTCTAGACGCAAGCCTGTTGGTAGCGTGTAATCTTCAACCAACTCCCTGGTGATGGTGCTCAAGACTGGATATAAACGAAGAGCCTCATGTGTACACGCTTCGACGTAGGGCAGCTCATTCACGCAATCGTACTCAATTTTACCTCCATGGCGATGAAGATACTCGTCTACTTCCGCTATGGCTTTCAACTGTGCCTCCTGGTTCTTTGCCAGCTCATAGAGAGTAAAGCTAAGTGTTGTAGCTGATGTCTCATAACCAGCTCCAAAGAACATAACACACTGCGAGATTAACAGATCATCGTTTACTTCTAAATTTACTTTTTTTCCCTCTTCAGTTTTTAAATTAGTGATGCTATCGCCGGTCACGAACTCATTTTGTTTCAAATTTAATACAAGATCAACAAAGTCGTTTCTACTTGACGGCTTGTATTGCCTGCTCTCGAATACACCGATTAGTAACTTTTTAAAGAACGATATTATTTCATCTGGGAAGAGCTGAAAGCCCAATAAGTAGAACACTGCAGGCCACATCGCTCTGGCATATATTTTGAAGCCTCTGGCTGAAGAAGTTTCAAAAATTTTATCGCCCATTATTCTGTAAGGATTAGGTGTGTCATATTTTTTCATTGTGTTAGTTTCCACACCGAAGGCGCAAGAGCCAATGCAGTCCATGGTGTAACGCGCCATAAGAGAGTGTACATCCATGATTGGAGATATCGCGTTTTCTTCATCTAGCATCATCCCGAACGCATGTGTGCATTTGTCAATCAAATAAAACATATTTCTCATTTTCGCTGACGTAAACAATGGGGTCAGATTTTGGCGTAACACCCTCCATTTGTCCCCGTAAGTGAAAAAAAGATTTTGAGTTATAATTTCCTTCTCAGTATAGTCAGCTACCTCTCTACTGTTAAAGTAATAGAAATCTTTTGTAGTAATAATTTTTACGATCTCTGGGTCTTGAACTATGAGTGAGGGTTCCGTACCATAGAAAGCACCGATCAATGGCTCCTCAGAGAACTCTTTACATATACGGTGTGTGATCATTGGGCCCCATTCTTTCAGTAAAATAAAATCACGATAGTTACCAAATAATGGCAAAGGTTTTAAATACGGCACGTTCCTTACTTTCCAACAATTAAACTTTTTAGTAAATAAATAATACAACAAGAATAAAGTAATTGAGAAACAAAGGAAAAATAACTGTAGCACCATTTTAATTTGCAGTTCAGGCACCACTAACAAAAGAGTCGTAAATTGACGTGTTCTTTATGTTTATACACAAATGATTGAATGCTTAAAAGTACCATATAGTAAGGACGTTTACGGATATTCCTAAAAATTTTATAAATATTTTACATAATAATATTTTAAAAATATTCCACTTGAAATGTTAGAGTAAAAATAATGCTATCAAAAACATAACTTGTAAAGAAAACCAAGTTTTGCAACTCAGTTCTTCTATCGTAAAAATTGTGAGATCCAGGTAGTACCAAGTCGGTTAATTTATTCGGTCCCTACTTAAGGGTCCTTCTGTCTTAAATTCTTACGTAATCAGCTAACATAACAACATCTTGCTGTGACCATATCAATATTAAAAATCTTGGGTCATCGCATGAAAACACAATGTATCATCTCACAATTCTCACAATCTATTTATTTCAAACATAAAAGATTTTTAATATTGATATTGTCACAGCAGGATGTTGTTATGTTAGCTCATTAAGTAATTACTTAAGAATGAAGGACCCTTAAGTAGGGACTGAATAAATTCGCCGACTTGGTATTACATGGATCTCACAACTTTTTACGATAGAAAAACTGAGTTGCGAAACTTGTTTTTTTTACAAGTTGTGTTTTTGATAGCATCTTATTTATTTTTGCAGCTAGTTCTTCCTTTTTTTTCCTTCTGGTAACTTCTACTTCTTGATTACTAACAAAGCACCTATCGACACCTTTTATTCCATTATATTATACATATACAGGTACACTGATTTAATTCACTGCAAATGTAACTTTGTAATCCTATATATTTATACGGGATTACAAAGTTATTTATGCAATTAGTGTATCTAGAAAACTGGACCGAAATTGAAAAACATTATAGTTTTTTCTTGATATATACACTAAATACTAATTGTGTTCTAAGTCTGAAGCTTCTATGTCTGCTAGAAGTGCCTTAGAGTTTTGATGATCGGTCTGTCAGTGAGTGACATACCTAATTAGGAAACTTTGACTAATTATAATTCCTAAACTACTGATTCAAATTGAATGATATTTGAAATATACCGTATCCATACAATGCCTGCTTGGTTTCTGAAAATTCAACTTTCTATTTCTATCCACAACAAAGTTATAGGGGGTCGAAAATGGCCTGAATTGCTTCGAGAAAAGTATGGTACGGCCGTGCCGCTTTTTTGTTCGACTTGGCGGGGGCACTGCCGTGCTCCCAGATTGAATGCCGAGGATTATGAGATGGCCCTAATATCTTAATAAGTTTTTAAAGCTTACAAATTAAAACGGCTGCTAAAGACTGCATAAAGCTGAGAGAGAGAGAGAGAGCGAGAGGGGGAGAAACAGAGAGAGATTGTAAACTACACTGATATCAGTTGCGACCAAACAATATCAGAAATCAGGTGTAAAACAAGAAATAATGCTTTGCTTTAGGTAATTGATTTTGTAATTGTAGAAGAACTTTATTTGTACAGTACTTGTTTTGTGATTGCCAGCTAGTCTTGGGCAGAGGAAGAAGCTGTGATAATCACATTAACTTGTCTGATGGTAACTCGTTACTAACGTTTATTATACATTCACCTTTTGAGTGAAGGCGAATTCAGTATAGTGCATCTTGGAAAACATATATTTTTATAGTACATGTTGTGTGCTTGTATTTTTGGTTGTCAATAAAAAAAGGGAGTACTCCCACCGGGCAAGGTGTTCAGATCAGGGACTAATGCAAACAATGTTTCTTGTTCACGGAGTAGATCTTGTTTTACTTGTTCTTAGATATACAAGGTAGTTCGGAATTTTCGATAGAGTAATTTAGACTATGGTTATTGATCAGTGTGGTTTACCAAACTGTAGCAATGGCAGATTATTTACATGTGAAATTGCAACTTTAAGCGTTATTAATTTGATTTTACTGAAGAAAACGAGATGATGGACAATAGCGACATAAGAGTAAAATAGAAAAATAATTATGTAATTTCGTCACGTCGTTCTCGAGTTATTTTGGAAACTTTCTAGTTTCTATTCTTGGTTATGTTATTAAAATTCTTAATTTGTAGCTTTAACGTATTGTTACCTTCAATAATCGTTATTTTTAAAAGTGATACTGTTATGTGCTTATGTAAAACAGGTCACATTATCTCTGCAGCTCTGCACCTCGCTCGATAACGTCACATTCGCGGAACGGTGTGCTATATAAACATCTTTAGAAATATGATGTTTTTTACCCGACTGCCGGATGTATAGTATGAGGTTTAGATTGAAGGATTTGTGGGTGAATATATATTAATTAATTAATAATGGCATAATAATAAATAATACAAAATTAGAGCGTATGTACGGTTTTTGGCTTTAGTGATGGAAACTTAATAAAACAGTATTGAATTCAAAAAATAGAATTTTTATTAAAATTATTTTCTTACATTTCTAAATTATTTATTATTTAGCGACATGAGTGACAGTGATAATGATGATTATAAAAATGCAATTATTAATGACCGATTATATATACCTACCTGTAATGACTAGTATATTTGTATACTAGTCATTATCACTACATAAACAATTGGTTCTTTGCCTGACATTGTATTTTTCTTATTATCATCATCACTGTCATTTATGTCACTTTCTGACGAACTTTCTTCCCCTCCTAAATGTATCACCAATCGTTGAATTGTATCGTCTTTAAGGAGATCTTTCTCCCAGTATTCCTGTTGAAGTCGTTCCACATGATTTAGTTGTTTTTTCCATTTCGCCACAGTTATCGAACTTGATGAATCGCTCGTCCGATTTTCTACCTCTTTTTCAAATTGATTGATATTTTTGTCTGCCACTCTTTGTTTAACTAAGGTTTTTTTATGTGCGAGCAGCGATAAAGGTCTAGGGAAAGAGACCAGTGTTTCTGTGACCTAAAAGATCTATTGTGATCGCTGCTATGGCTATAGTTCACTGTTAAAATTCAATGAATAGAAAGAGTTGCTTAGCTGTGAGAAATTTCACTTCTCCTGGGTGGAGCACATAGTTTCCCATGAGAGTGTAACGTTTGCGCATTAAAGGTTCGCAATCAGTTAGGATGTGCAGAGGCGCTTCGTATGTTATGGAACAGAACCGACACATCAATGAGTTGCTTAGTCCCAGGATGCACATGGGCTTTTTAACACAATAGTGTCCAGTTAGGGCTCTGGCTAGATTGGGCAATTTAATTTTGCTTAATCCCATGCGAATTTACGATCAAAAGCCCGGATTAAGCTTTGGTAAGGTTTTAAGCCTGGTGTGTCAGACCAGATCTTAAGTGATTTATTGTGATAAAGAGTTTCAATGGTCAATCGGAGATCTTTCTTGAGATTCCACGAAATGGCTCAGATCCAAATTGTGTACTCTTGAGCTCTCCTGCGGGAGTTTGTCGGTAAATTCATTGCTTACAATACCCGCGTGACCCAGAACCCATCTTAAGACGAACCTTTTGTTACATCCTAGGGCGTTTAATCGGTTCACGCAGTCTCCAACTAGCTTCAAGTTTACTAAGTTTGTCCTCAGAGCTTGTAGTGTTACTTGACTATCAGAGTATATATATAAATTATATGGTTGACGAAATGTTTTTGCAGATTGATTTCAGCACACCGAAGTATGGCGAAAATTTCTGCCTGGAAGGTAGAGGTGAATCTACCCAAATTTATACTAAGTATGAATTTCAAACACCCTACTCCAAATTCCAAAGCCTAAGCCTACATCGAGGCCAATTTTTGACCCATCGATATATGTAATATAGCGCATGAGGTTACCGACCTCACAGATAACCTGGCTATTCAGCCAGTTTTCTGTGAAGGGTAGTTCCACTATTACTTTTTGTCTAAAGTGTATAGTGGACTCATGATATCTAAGATCATGAATAAGACCGGTGTTTCCTTAATTGAGTCTAGCATGCATCTCAATCTGTAGATCAAACTCAAACTGCCGGGGGGGTAATCCTATACAAACTACCCTTCGCCTCCGTGTCTAGATAAAGATCAAGAGGTATGAGGCATAGAACTGCATTGAGAGCCGCTCCAGGCGATGATCGCATAGCTCCAGTTGCCATTAAGCAGGCAATCCTTTATAGGCTATTTAGTCTGTCCGCAGTCGTTTTTTGGTCGGCCTTGTTGCACCAGACAGTGGAGGCGAACTAAGTTCTAAATGTATTCCATAGGATTAAGATTGCAATGATAGGGGTGCTCTCTTATCAATTTGTCAACAACGTATAGTTCCGTGGCTTCGTCCTTTCTACAATTGCGTACAAATCGATCTTTGTCATGTTCCCTTTAAAGGAAATATTGTTTTCCCGAAGCCAGTTTTGCATAACAGCTGTGAGAGACGAACTCATAAGTGCCTTTACTGACTGCGTCGAGTGGTATGGGGTGTTGGCGGTAAAGGAATAATTTTTTCTTCAGCCATTTAAAAAAATAAGTTGAATCCATCTTGTGATGGTGGTCGCTGTTGTATTTTTGCATTTATATAATAATTCTTCACCAGGTATAAACCCGTTCTCTTTTCTGGTATGCACAATTTTCCATCTCTGCCCTGGGTTAAAAATTTTCTTCTGGTGTCTGACTGAGTATGGCAATCGTACTAAGCATCTGAAAATGGATAACGTGGTTTCTAATATTATTCCAAAGAAACATATATAAAAACTGAGCTTCATATTTTAGTAAATTTAAGGTGCAATTTAATATTTCTTTATCACCGCTTATCTTTCAAAGCAACTGCCAAACTTCATAGTCGGGGTTCGTTAATTAGGGACATACACAGAGAAACTTTCAGCTGTAACAAAACAACGAAGGTCTGGTCGTCGCGGGCTCTTGCTCTATATGTAAACACAATAATGTAACTCTGCAATGGATCAACGGACACACTGGATCCAGGAACAACGACAGCAGACGAACTGTAATAGGACCGGAACCCATCATATCGATCCCTTTTGATAACGTTAGTTCAATGGTACGTGTTCAATACAAGAACATAAAAAATTTAATTGTAAATTTGTCGTTAAACTGTGCCTTTAAAAGGCAATATGATTTGTAAGTTATAATTTAAGTTGTTACTGGCAACATTATGTACCTTGAAAGGAAGTAAACCATTCCATTCGTTTTTTAGTAGTGTCACAGTGTGCGCTAACGTCTTTACCTTTATTAAAGACTTTATTTTATCTTATATAGCTTTTCATTTTGAACAGTACGTATAAACTTTACTAATCAACACGTCCAGCTTTAGAAAAATCTAGTGCTAAGCTAAGGAATCACTGCCAGGACTAAACATTCATATAACTAAGGTCTTAATGAGAATAAAAAAGCCACAGATCAGGATAGCAACAAGTGCTGTAAGTGTTACAGACAGTCCCCTGTGTAGGGACATCTATGGGGGAGGAGGAAACGGCGGCCCACGTGTTGCTGGCATGTCCAGAAGACGTTTCATACAGGGCCAAACATCTTGGCACGCCGAGATTGTTCCCCGAAGTTGCTCGCAACATCAAATGATGTTGAACTTTTTCGGGGAGATTTCATGGCTTGAATAATTCATAATATTCCATCCTACACGCAAAATACGCACCTAGACGTGGAGTTGCGGAAAACAGCCCGTTGTAAACTAAACTAAACTACGTCTCACAGCTTGGCACACCTCTCATTTCTGAGAGGGTTTTCAGGGCAAGGAAATGTCCACCGCGCTACCCCAATGCGTGCTGGCGAGCTTCAAATTCGAAATATTTTTAGTTCTTATTTCTCAGACTCACGATGTTTTCCTTCACCGCCGAGCACGTAGTAAATCAGCACTTAAAATTGTAATTAACAACTTCATTGGTACTGGCGGGTGTCGAACTCGGGTTGTTCGCGTACTGTAAAATTTACAGCGAAGACTTAGCCGTTGAACTACCACGGCACAAATATTACTATACCAAATTTCTAAGTAGGTAAACTACAAATTTAGGTATTGGTGGAAGTGGCAGACAGCACAGATAAGAGCATTATAGATGTCTTGAATTTACATAAGTTTTTCTGTAATGGAAATTTTTTGATCGTAGACGGTCGCTCACGTCGCTGAGATACATCTGGTGAGTTACAGATCGCGCGTCGGTTATGTTCTGCCAAAATAAAAATTAAATAGGAATTGCAAGCTATGAATTAAAATCATTTAAACTATTAGCTTTATCCAATCTTGAACGGAATTTCTTAGAGTTCTTAAGCCTTCTCTTCTTCTGCATCGATTTCTGCCGAAGGTTGTGGCGATATCCGATTTATCGGCTTTAGCTTCGGCTTTGGCCAGAAAGAAACTTCGTTTGGGCACTAGATATTTGCCACGCATGGCAAGTGGGTTGGCAACCGCGGTTATTATTTATCAGGAATACGCTGCTGCCCTTTATAATTTCCCTCTCTCTGTCGGTGGATTGTCTTACGCCGCCATTACTCGGCGATGTAGTCCTATACTTAGATCTAAAATATTTTAGTAACAATAGTTGCCATGTCTGACGTACGAAGAATTTTTTATTATAAATTTAAAATCTTGGGGTAATCTCAGGCTCCTGGGATGACCCGTAACATATCAGAATCCTGGGCTTAGAAATATGTGCCGAAATCTAATTAACAGTTTGAAATTCCTATTTATTTTATATTTTTGCAGAAAACAACCGGCCACCTGCAACTCATCAGTTGCGTTGTAATCGGATGAAGCCTTTGAGTATTCAACCAACTGGAGAGGCCATGCGCGTTAATTCCTAAACAAAAATTCTGTCAACATCAGGGGGCGCAAGAAAACCACACAACTGTATACTTAACTACAAGTGCAAATTAAATCGCGTCACGATAAACGCACACTACAGCATTTGTGTTTGTGTTCATCGCGTTTACGCACACCATCAAATTGTACACGTGTCGATACACTGATAGCGCTGTCTAAATGCGTAAGCAACGTAAGGCCTGGACTATGTCGATGTTTTTTATCGATAAGCGAATCACCATAGTCCGCATAAGTTTTTATTTGATTATAAGTAATACATAGATAAATAATACCAAGGTGTTATTTGAAATTCTTTTTTTAAAGTATTACAAATGTTATTCGGAAAAAAACTTAGAAATTATTGAAAATAAGTTTATTATTTTGCTACAGGTTTATTTTACATTATGCAGGATAAAATTTAAAACATTTAACAAATCGAAATAGGTTTAGTTAACTTAATTTAAAAATCACATTTTTAGAAAAGAAAAATCCTATAAGTTTATCGTCTTAGATGGTGTTAACCAAGTTTTTGTTTTTATTGTAAAGCTTCAATCACAAAAGCGCTAATTAAAAATATTAAGTTGTTGATTTTCAAGAGTTATTAAATGAACTGTCTGGAAAATATTTAATAAATTAGGAAAACAAAAAAGTTTTACACTATATAATAGTTTAACAAAGTGAACTTTAAGCAGACAGCTGCTTAAAAATAAAACGTGACATCTACCTAGGGCTAAGTATTTCCCAGAAAGATGTTTTGCTTTAACTTTACATTACTATTCACCGAAAGCTTAACAATATGTGCGAATAGTTTTGAAATTGGTCTGCCTTCATCACATACTATGACAAAGTGGTACAGTACAATTTATAGCCGACTTGGCTACACAAAAAAAAAGTGTTAACTGTTTTAAAACTTAGACTAGAGAGTAACCCTGACAAGAAATTATATTGTAACGGGTTTTTCAATAAGAACTTTGTTTTTCAATTGGTGTGCAAACTCGGCACACCTAGTAGTACTCAGCGACCAGTTCCAATACCGATTACCAAAGTACACCTTCAGGTCACTACGTCAAGTCCGGAGGTGAGGACTCATCGTACCTAACAAAACGAGCCCAACCTCGGCACACCTAGTAGTACTCAGGGACCAGTTCCAATAGCGATTATCAAAGTACACCTTCAGGTCACTCCGTTAAGTCTGGAGGTAAGGACTCATCATACCTAACAAAACGAGCCCAAACTCGGCACACCTAGTAGTACTCGGCAACCATTTCCAATAGCGATTACCAAAGTACACCTTCAGGTCACTCCTTGAAGTCCAGAGGTAAGGACTCATCATACCTAACAAAAAGAGCCCAAACTCAGTACACCTAGTAGTACTCAGCGACCAGTTCCGATACCGATTACCAAAGTATACCTTCAGGTCACTACGTCAAGTCCGGTGTTAAGGACTCATCATACCTAACAAAACGAGCCCAACCTCGGCACACCTAGTAGTACTCAGCGACCAGTTCCAATAGCGATTATCAAAGTACACCTTCAGGTCAC
This sequence comes from Parnassius apollo, assembly GCA_907164705.1. NCBI lineage: Eukaryota > Metazoa > Arthropoda > Insecta > Lepidoptera > Papilionidae > Parnassius > Parnassius apollo. The sequence continues at coordinate 5,003,818 of CAJQZP010000547.1, read as the reverse complement.
TTCGTTAAGTCCGGAGGTAAGGACTCATCATACCTAACAAAACGAGCCCAAACTCGGCACACCTAGTAGTACTCGGGGACCATTTCCAATAGCGATTACCAAAGTACACCTTCAGGTCACTCCTTGAAGTCCAGAGGTAAGGACTCATCATACCTAACAAAAAGAGCCCAAACTCAGTACACCTAGTAGTACTCAGCAACCAGTTCCGACACCGATTACTAAAGTATACCTTCAGGTTACTCTGTCAAGTCCGGAGGTAAGGACTCATCATACCTAACAAAACGAGCCCAAACTCAGTACACCTAGTAGTACTCAGCAACCAGTTCCGATACCGATTACTAAAGTATACCTTCAGGTTACTCTGTCAAGTCCGGAGGTAAGGACTCATCATACCTAACAAAACGAGCCCAAAAACGACACACCTAGTAGTACTCGGCGACTAGTTCCAATAGCGATTACCAAAGTACACCTTCAGGTCACTCCGTCAAGTCCGGTGTTAAGGACTCATCATACCTAACAAAACGAGCCCAACCTCGGCACACCTAGTAGTACTCAGCGACCAGTTCCGATAGCGATTATCAAAGTACACCTTCAGGTTACTTCGTTAAGTCTGGAGGTAAGGACTCATCATACCTAACAAAACGAGCCCAAACTCGGCACACCTAGTAGTACTCGGGGACCAGTTCCAATAGCGATTAGCAAAGTAGACGTTCAGGTCACTCCGTGAAGTCCGGAGGTAAGGACTCATCATACCTAACAAAAAGAGCCCAAACTCGGTACACCTAGTAGTACTCAGCAACCAGTTCCGATACCGATTACCAAAGTATACCTTCAGGTTACTCTGTCAAGTCCGGAGGTAAGGACTCATCATACCTAACAAAACGAGCCCAAAAACGACACACCTAGTAGTACTCAGCGACTAGTTCCAATAGCGATTACCAAAGTACACCTTCAGGTCACTCCGTCAAGTCCGGTGTTAAGGACTCATCATACCTAACAAAATGAGCCCAAACTCGGCACACCTAGTAGTACTCGGCGACCAGTTCCAATAGCGATTACCAAAGTACACCTTCAGGTCACTCCGTCGAATCCGGAGGTAAGGACTCGTCATACCTAACAAAACAAGCACAAACTTGGCACACCTAGTTCTACTAGTCCAGGTGTTCCAGTATTAGTTACTGAAGTTCACTTTCAGGTCACTCCACCAAGTCCGAAGGTAAGGTCTTATCATAACTGATAAAACCAGCCCAAAGTCCACAGCTAACTTCTCAGTGCCAGCAGAGGGCTCCCAGTGCAAAGCAGTCTCTAGAGTAGGTATTCGTATTTCGTAACTAAGTCTAATTACTCTATGTATCTAAGTATATTTTTGAGGTGTAAGAAATCAAAAACAAATTCGATCTTTCAAATTATCAAAATAATTTTATTTGACTACGATTCCCGCAGCCAACCGTGCGTACACTAGTGTGCGTGACTCATGTCAATGTAATAGTTCGATTCTATACCTATATCAATTTTGTAAACGCGTCTTTAAAAAATCTTAACGTAATTACTGCGGCAAAAAGAGCGACACGTCTCTACAGCACCAGGCCTCGGCCGGCATATATTAGTCTTGGGCCGGCGGACTAGCTTGCTACATATTTATTTATCTAGCAGTGACTGCACAGGCGTTTACGCAAACATTCGTACGTATTATTTCAGAAATAAGAATATGCGATTTAAAAAAAAAACTATTAGTTGGACTAAAAAATAAAAACACTATAACGTTAATATGTTGAATGTATAAAAAACTGACAAAAAATCAGAATGATTGCATGTATACTAGTATGGTTTTTACTAGTTAAAATAAATTTTTAGAGGTATGTTTGTGATTTTTTTCTATCGTATTAAGTTAGTGGTATCATGTTTTCAACACACTATCTAACTAGCATATATCCTGGACAATATCATATATTATTTTGGGTTTGTTTACTGCAGTGGATCATATACTTTGGGGCATTATAAAACTTGCTTTTAGGGTCATGCCTTGTCTTAAGAATTTGGTCGCTAAATTTGAATCGACAGGCTCGGTACAAAATGTGCCAACACCAACGCGTGTTCGACAGGGTCGTTCAACCGAAAACATCGCAGCCGTGAGCCACAGTGTTGAAGAAGATCCAAATTTGTCAATTTCTCGACGTTCTCAACAATTGGGGTTATCCAAAACCACCACATGGCGAATTTTGCGTAAGGATTTGGCTTTGAAGCCTTACAAGGTTCAACTGGTGCAGGAATTGAAGCTGACCGACCATTCACATCGCCGTAGATTCGCTCAATTCATTTAGGAACAGCCCGCTGGTTTTTCTGAAAAAATCATTTTTTCAGACGAAGCCCATTTTCACTTGTCAGGGTACGTCAACAAGCAAAATTGCCGCATTTGGGCTTCTCAAAATCCTAAAGCGATTATTGAGAAGCCTTTGCATGCTCAACGTGTCACTGTATGGTGTGCTATGTGGTCTGGAGGCGTGATTGGGCCGCTTTTTTTAGAAGATGAGGCTGGAAATGCGGTAACGGTCAATGGATCACGCTATCGCGAGATGTTAACATTTCAATTTTGGCCTATTATTGATGACATCGATATCACAAACTTGTGGTTTCAACAGGACGGTGCTACATGTCACACAGCCAACGAAACGATCAATTTATTGCAAACCAAATTTCCCGATCGCATAATTTCACGAAATTCGGCTGTTAAATGGCCAGCCAGATCGTTTGATTTAACACCACTGGATTATTTTTTGTTGGGGGCTATGTTAAGGACAGAGTCTATACGGAGCCAATCGAATCGATCGCGGCCTTAAAACTCAAAATCCGTGACGTGATTAACGAAATAGACCCGCCATTTTGCCAAAAATTGATTAAAAACTTTGATGAAAGAATCGACATCTGTCAGCGTGATCATGGTGGACATTTGCCAGATATCATTTTTCATTCATAATTACCAAACTTTTCTATTCGTAATCCAATAAAAATTTGAATCATCTTCATCATCATCTAAACTCTTTGTTTTATTTTGTTTTAGAAAACAAAGTTCTTGTTGAAAAACCTTGTATATTAGTGATAGATGAAATGAAAATAAAACAATTGACGGAGTACCATGCAAGTTCTAAAAGACATTTTGGTTATATACATAATGCCTTTGGCTACTAGCATGGCATTCTGTCAATTGCTTAATTTTCATTTCATCCATTACCAAGATACAACAAAAAAGTTTATCAGGGTTACTCTCCGCTCTCAATTTTAATGCCGTCAGCGCTTCTTGAGTAAACCCTGGTCGGCGATCGATGGTAGTGTACCACTTAGTCAATATACGGGTGCAGGCAAACATGTTCCGAAAGTTTTACGTACATAGCGATAGGCTTTTGGTGAGTAATATTTAAGTGTTAGGGCATAGTATTTCTTACAAACTTGTGAAACCTGTTTATGCTATTGTTTTTTATGTCAAGGCATTTTTTCATTTTAATTTTCCTTGGCCTAAGTGTTGGCTCGTGGGGAGTAGGACTGTTGTTGTTGAAGCTTAATTTCCGAATCATAGACATGGAGGTTGCCTCCCCGACTGGAGATCTCCCCTTTCCCTTCACGGCCACGTGGTGACCCCGACGTGATCTGAACACGCAAAACACCTTCGGAAAATTCAAGCTTCATCATGTCATAGAATACATTCGCTCCCGAGCAGATATCGTTGTTATGCAAGCCATTGAGGTTCATCGCAGCACTGGAATAATTGCTTCCTGTTTTATATCTTGTGCATACAGTGTTGCACGGCGAGCGTTACTTTACGGCACTCTCGGATTCTTTCGCTACCGTACAGGCAATCTTACTCATTTTTATCGGGGGATGTGCGGTATTATATATATTTTATTTTCGATATATATATATATATATATATATATATATATATATATATATATATATATATATATATTTATATGATAAAGATATAGCGTACAAAAATTATACTACATTAAGTTGGTACTAAAACTGATGAAGCTTATAATACGAATAAAAAATATTCGTATTTATTTTTATAATATACCAGCAGATTTGTCTCATAAAAAATCTTTAAATTCGCAATGAAACATATTGAGGTAAGTTTTAGCAATCGATATACATTTACAAAATTTAAATAATATCGGTTGAACAGTTTCCGAGATAAGCCTGAACGAACATCGAATCTGGTTGTTTTTTCTTGTGGAATTTATGAAAACTGCCTCGAAGTTACAGGAAAAAATCCTAGTGTAAAAGTAACGTTTATTTCAAAAGAAGTGAAAGGAAACATCGCCAGGAAACTGTCGCGTCTAAATAAAAATATCTACCCTGTGCACACTCAAACACTCTCATGGGAAAAGACCGCAGCCTCTGTGGGAATTATGTAGGCTGCTGCTTACTTAAATAACTTTATTATGTTAAGGTATACCGTGTAGTGGCGGTGTGAGAATCTTAATTACCCCATATTATCATTCCGTGGATGTTGTAAAAGGAAAGAGAGAAGAAGAAATAAGCTGATTTGGCTAAGTTTGCGTATTTGGCCGAAGTAAAGTTTTACAAAAGGTTGCGATACTGAAACAAAGTCGAAACTACAACCGGAAACTACAATTATCTCTCCTGTAAAGCAAATTATGAAGCATATCTAAGTTCAGCAGTTGGAGTTTGATAGGCTGTAATAATGACGATGATGATGATTGGACTTTATAAAAAATAAACTTTTGTTCTATGTTTTATTAATATCAGAATATAATGGTAACAATTTATGTTTTCTAAAGTTTTGTTCGTGACCTTACTATATTGAACAAGACAAAAATGAGTTATTATACGCGTTTCTGTTTTTCTATATCATGGCGACGGACGAACTTCAAGTTGACTTTGGTACGAGGTTGTGTGACAAGGCCAGTAGGATCAAATTTGATCTCATCCGGTGTGTCACTTGCGGTCTCCACTCGGTAATTTCTGAACAGTGCCACCAATCCTGCCAACATCTGCATCTTCGCGAAACGCATACCTAAAAGAAAATAAATTTTAAAATTTATACATGATTGAATTTGATGCTATATTCGAAGACGTAAAAAGTCAGCCTCTCGGAGTTCAATAGGTGAGTTTGTGGAGGAATCGTATAACTAATCGACTATCCCTTCAACAATGGGACAACCAGATGCTCGACCAGTCTCCACTGTTTTTTTTTCGACACATACGATACGCTTCGCTACTGTGTTTGGGTCTGACTAAAGATAGTCTATAATTAGAGGCTGTGAGTCATTTCATCTTAGTCGTTAAGTTGCAGGTGTCCACGGGCTGCAGGAGCCACATCAATCACTTGGATTGTAAAAAACTTTGTCATTGCAGTTTTATGGAAAAACATTAACGTCTATAATTTATAATTAAAAAAAAAATCAAGTTTCCTGTCCTTACACCACATGACTTGACATTTAGTATTATCGTAACTACAAAATTAATGGTATGACTAACTACGACTTAATTATCTACACGAAAACTTATTTGAATTGTTTGTTATCGACGTACTATTCAAATTACACGATTTGCTTCGTTGCTGTTTCGGTATGAAGGGTATAGACAGTACAATTACAAGTTGTGAGGCATTCTGCCTAAGTCCTCGGAGATGGCAATGCATCTGCAACCTTCTTCGTGTTTGAAGAAGGTTGTCCATGAGCCGCAGCAGCCAGCTCCAGCAGGTGGACTGCAAACTCGTTCGTTATTTTAGTTTTATAAAAAAAAAACATAAAAATCTATAATTTATAATTTAAGTGCAAAATCAGTTTTTGTTTAGTCACACTATATGACATGATATTTTAGTGATAACTATGATTTAACTAGGTGTAGGAAAAATTATATTTATTTTAATTATTTAAAGGTTAGCTGGTTATTTGTTGTTTATTTCTATACAAAGTTGTTAAAATTTGAAAATTAAGTTTTAACAAATATAATGATTTCTTCTAGATTTCTGACTAAAATTTGAAAATTAAGTTTTAACAAATATAATGATTTCTTATATTTACGCGAATACTACTCATTAAATAAAACTAATTTAACGGATTTTATCGCGTTTAATTTTATTTAATTCCCGATATTTTAGGTTCTTTACAGCACCCATGGTCACGGGTTCCCTATATAATATTGTAGTCTTTAGTAACGGGGGACTAAATTCTTTGACATCCCGAAGTCATAATTAACACGGCTAACTTTAGTTTTACAATATTAGTTTTTGGTCCGATCTACACAGAACGAGCTTACAATATCTTGCAGTCTTGCAGTAATATGTTTGTTATGTTCCAAGCCTGAGCAGCATCCCAAGCAGATGGTGCCACCCATCCATCTACTCTACTGAAATTAGGATGTGTTTTAGTTTTATTAGCCTCGAGTATCATCCTTAGAAGGAATTGGTGTTCTTTTCCGAGGATTTGTGGTCTATAATATCTGAAGGCGGGAACGATTTTGAACATGTTCACAGACCGCAGACTTCCCGACTTTCAGAGGTGATTCACGTTAGTGCTTTACGTCGGCTATATATTCATAAGAACATGTAACAAATAATAAAAGCTAGTAGTAGTGCAACGATATAATTTAAGACTTTTAATTTATGTTAAAAGGTTATTTTTAACGCTTTTTAGTGGACTACGGAATAATACAATTGCAATATTGTATAAATAATACATAAAAAGTTCACCCCCTATTTTGCCATCCTTAGGGTTGGGGTTTTTTCTTTAAATTCATATGGTACCACTCCTGAAGTGTATCCTATTTGATAAAAAAAAACATCAAAATCTGTTAACAATTAGACAAGATGTCGCGTAACATACACACAAAAAATAAAAAAACATACAGTCGAATTGTAAGCCTACTCCTTTTTTTTGAAGTCGGCCAAAAGTTAAGTCTACAGTTTGCGAATTTTCAACGTACAATGTTCCCAAATTTTTTTTTTTGAATTATTTAGGGGTCGGTTTGTATATACCTAGTTTATTTATTTTTTATTTTATAGAAAAAGGGTGACGAACGAGCTCAAAAATTACTTGAGGGTAAGTGATTGCTGTGGCCAATCTATCCTCCGAATAACTGATATCCCTGGGGACTAAGTTGGAATGCCTCGTTTTCTGTAAAAGGGCTCGCCGGTTCTCTATACTCACTATATGAAACTTACTAACATTAAGCTTCTATTTACGCGTTGGTCTTCCCCCCCCCCCTATCCCCGGGCGAGTTAACTCATTCGTGCCAAAATTATAGTATAGCTGCAGCTTGAGTCTTTCATGTATAAAAACTACCTAGTTTTTTCTACCCGTTTCAGTGTCGCAAAATTGGACTTTACCTTAAAGACCAATTATTTAAAGGGATATTACCTTAAAGAATTATTATTTAATTGGACTTTGCCTTAAAGAACAATTTATTTATTTATTTATTTTTATTTATTTGCTTTTTCAGGGAAACATACAGTACAATAAAAAAAATACATTATAAAACATATAAAAGTAATCCTAAAACCAATGAAGTTTCCACAGATATCTAAAACATATTAAAAGCTTGCAACCCCAATATGTTTAAAGATTGAAAAAAAAAATAACTGAATGGTATTTATAATTAAAACATTAAAGTACTAAGCATAAAATAAAAGTAATACAATACACACAACCTGTAGTGAAGCTACCAATTATAAATTAGTTTTACAATATTCTTTTTATAACTATTATATTTAAGGTGAAAAATATCTAGTTCACAATATTTTAAGTTAAAATTTTTACATGTACGAGATACAAAATTATTAGAAGCATACTTCATTTTTACTTTACGTAATGCAAAAAGAGGCTTTTTTCGTGCACCTAACCGGTGACACGCAAGATTCACTTTGCTTAAAAGTAGGGGTGAGTCGATGATATTATGTAGCAATTTGTACAACAACATTTGATCTCTTATATCACGGCGTTTTTCGAGTGTATAACTGTGTAAGCTATCAATAAAGGAGTCTACGGAAGAATCATATCGCTTTAAGTGACGCAGAAACTTATTATTGATTGTTTCAATCATTTTAACATAAACTTTGTATTGAGGATTCCAACATGAAGAGCAATATTCAAGAATAGATCGCACCAGAGTATTAAATAGTATAATTAATGTTGTAGAGTTTTTAAAATCTTTTGAGATACGCATCACAAAACCTAGCATTTTATAAGCTCTTTGAGTTATTATATTAATATGTGATCTCAGTAACAACTTACTATCCAACTGAACACCAAGATCACGCAGTTCATTTACTCTCTTTAGTAAATTATCGTCGAGCTTATAGTTAAAGACGATTGGATTCTTTTTCCTAGTAAATGAGATAATATTACATTTCTTGATGTTCAAGTAAATACGATTTGTTTGGCAATATGAGCTAAGCCTACACAGATCCTCTTGAAGTAGATTACAGTCTTCTATAGATTTAATAGATCTGAAAATTTTCATATCATCTGCAAAAAGGAGAATTTTGGAATTATGGAAGCAGGATATTACATCATTTATAAATATTATAAACAATAGTGGACCAAGATGCGAACCCTGAGGAACACCTGAACAAACTGGGAGAAATGATGGACAGTGTCCTTTTATTGCAACTGCCTGACTACGATTTCTAAGATAAGGAGATATCCATCGAAGTAAATCACCATGTACAGCGATTTGATCTAATTTGTGTATCAGAATACTATGTGAAATTTTGTCAAATGCTTTTGTAAAATCGGTGTACACTGTGTGATCAAGAAACTCGCAAAGATTACTTTCTGTAGACTTTTGACCTATAAAACCATGTTGTTCAGGAATTATAATTGGTCGAGGTATTTGGGAGAGTGTGTCATAAATAATTTTCTCAAATAGTTTTGGAATCGAGCTTAATTTTGAAATTGGACGGTAATTTGAAATGTCGTGCTTATTACCACTTTTAAATATGGGAGTTATGAATGATTTTTTTCCATTCTAAAGGCATTTCACCTAACTTGATGGAAGTTCTAAACAAAATTGCTATTGGTTTAGCTAATTGACGGTAACATCTTTGTAAAAACAAGGGTGGAATGCCATCAGGTCCTGGTCCTTTACTGACATCTAAGCGTTTTAAATACATTGAAACTTGAGGGACTGTAAAAATGACCAAATTTATACTAATCGAGTGAGCGGAGTTAGAAATCTGAGTATTATGATTTGGACTATTAACACTAAAAGCTGAGCTAAAATGAGTATTGAATAAATCACATATTTTCACAGGATCTGAAGTCGTATTATCATCTAGAAACATTATGTCAGGAAGATCATTACATTTTGGTTTTGATTTTACAAAAGACCAAAAAAATTTACTATTAATACTAATCTTATATTCAGCATTATTGATAAACTTGTTATAACAGTCGTCCTCCATTAATTTTTGTCTCTCTCTTAGTATGGCAAAAGACTTGTAATCACTATCCTGTTTATACACCTTCTAATTGCGATGAAATTTTAATATTTCATTTACAATTTTAATCAATGCGCTATTATACCAAATCGGGTACTTGGTGTTAAATTTAATAGTTTTAGTAGGTAGGTGTTTTTCTATTATATTAATTACAATTATTTGATTAGACTTTAATGCAAATACTAATTACTATTTAAATGGGCTTTACCATAAGGACCAATTATTCTGACTATACATAATCGCAATTTTTTAATTCAAATTTCAATCTTACTTAATTAATTTAAAATTTATTTCACTTTTGTAATCGACCGACAGATTGCCTAATTTATTTGTTTCTCCTTTCATTGGATACAAAATACGATATTTCAAAGTTTATTTTATAAGATTTTGGTCGCGCTATATATCTAATAAGTTCAATATTAGATTTTTTGTGATGTGATATTGTATATAACCCACGCAAACCACAATGTTTCCAACAATGTCTCCTTTGTCAAAATATGTCGAGTAATTAGCTAAAGAGGTTTTGAGGAGCCGATTAACATACATAACCACATTATTTTTTATTTCTCAAACATGTAGGTTTCGACATGTTGCTTTAATTCACTACCGAGCACATAGTCAATAAACACCTTAAAATATAATAAAAATTTCAATGATTCCGGCGGGGATTGAACCCTGTTCTTATATTCTGACAGACAAAATATTGAATTCATAATGCATTGTCATTGAGTTTCGAGCTGTGTTTAGAGTATCAAGTCTCTAACTTTAAGGGAAGTTAGTTTAAAATCTATTGTTAAACTTGTGCCGAACTGACAAATAAGTAAATAGACAGACATGAAAATGACTATATTACTTTGTCATTCAGCTCTGAGATATATTTAAAGTCTTTAGCTCATCGGGAAGTTAGTTTCGAATCGATAAAAAAAATTTACTGATCAAGGTACAACAAAACTTACAGAAACGTGGTAATAAAAATGCGCCGATTTCATTGCAGGGAGGATTGCAAATTATAAGGACGCCGGATGACCAGGGCTCTTCGTCACTGCTGCTTTGGCATCGCTTAAATCTGGCATATACGAGATGCTATATCACCTTTCATTGGTGGCCATAAGATCTTCCTATGGTTTCCCCATAATAGACTTTACGACAACCACGGGTCGATGGTTTCTATTGCGCATTTAATATTTTTAAAATAATCGACTTATACCGTTTTATTAATATTTTAAAACTGGCTGATTATTTAGTAAAAACACGTTCATTTTATTTTGTTTTTGATTTGAATAAAATTGTTATTTAAATTAAAAATGTAATCATTGTTTTTAAAAACGAGAACATACGTGATAAAAATCTAACTAACACGACATGCACAGTATTCGTTTTCGAAACGGACCTGTGAATTTGTATAGAAAAATAGAGGTTTTACAACAAGGCAATTAAAATATTAAAGCTAAAATAAGAAGTGTTCCAGTTCTACTGAAGATTAACTTTTCGGATTTTTTTTAAATATTTACATTGTTATCTTTGAACTACGCATGGAACTTTCGTCTCTTCCTCGGCTGAACACATTTCCCACCCCAGTGAGTGATCAAAGTTTTTTTTATTTACGACTTTTCCTTGAATATAAAATACACTAATGTAAAAAAGGGATAATTTGAATTTTAAAACTGAAGGGAATAAAACTTACCGATACAAATTCTTTGTCCAACACCGAAAGGTATATATGTGAAAGGTTTGATTTTCTCCCGCTCGTTTGCAAGAAATCGTTCCGGTAGGAATTTTTCAGGGTTCGGAAAGTGTTCAGGGTTGTGATGTAGACTATAGACTGGAATATGTACGCGCAACCCCTTGTCTAGACGCAAGCCTGTTGGTAGCGTGTAATCTTCAACCAACTCCCTGGTGATGGTGCTCAAGACTGGATATAAACGAAGAGCCTCATCTGTACACGCTTCGACGTAGGGCAGCTCATTCACGCAATCGTACTCAATTTTACCTCCATGGCGATGAAGATACTCGTCTACTTCCGCTATGGCTTTTAACTGTGCCTCCTGGTTCTTTGCCAGCTCATAGAGAGTAAAGCTAAGTGTTGTAGCTGATGTCTCATAACCAGCTGCAAAGAACATAACACACTGCGAGCTTAACGTATCATCGTTTACTTCCAGATGTGCTTTGTTTCCCTCTCCAGTTTTAAGATTAGTGATGCTATCGCCGGTCACAAACTGATTTTCTCTCAAATTTAACACAAGATCTACAAAGTCGTTTCTATTTGACGGCTTGTATTCCCTGCTCTCGAATACACCGATTAGTAACTTTTTAAAGAACGATATTATTTCATTTGGGAAGAGCTGATAGCCTAACGAGTAGAACACTGCAGGCCACATCGCTCTGGCATATAACTTGATGCCTCTGGCTGAAGAATTTTCGAATATTTTATCGCCCATTATTCTGTAAGGATTAGGTGTGTCATATTTTTTCATTGTGTTAGTTTCCACACCGAAAGCGCAAGAGCCAATGCAGTCCATGGTGTAACGCGCCATAAGAGAGCGCACTTCCATAATCGGCGATGTCGTGCTTTCTTCGTCTAGCATCATCCCGAATGTCCGGGCGCATTTTTCGATCAAATAAAACATGTTCTTCATTTTTGCTGAAGTAAACAATGGGGTTAGATTTTGGCGTAACACCTTCCATTTGTCTCCGTATGTAAAGAAAAGATTTTGAGTTAAAATTTCCTTCTCAGTATAGTCAGCTACCTCTCTACCGTTAAAGTAATAGAAGTCTTTTGTAGTAATAATTTTTATTATCTCTTGATCTTGAACTATGAGTGAGGGTTCTGTACCATAGAAAGCTCCGATCAACGGCTCTTTAGGGAACTCTTTACATATACGGTGTGTGATCATTGGGCCCCATTCTTTCAGTAGAATAAAATCACGATAATTACCAAAAAATGGCAAAGGTTTCAAATACGGCACATTCCTTACTTTCCAATAATTAAACTTTTTAGTAGATGAATAATACAACAAAAATAAAGTAATTGTTAAACAAAGGAGAACTAACTGTAATACCATTTTAATTTACAGTTCAGCCACCACTAACAAAATATTCTTAATTCGACGTTACCTTTGTTTTTATATACAAATGATTGACGCCATCATCGGTTAATTGTTGATTAAAAATACCATATAGTAAGAACGTTTACGGATATTCATAGAAATTTTATAAATTAATACTTAAAAAAATTTAAATATATTTCACATGATATATTAGAGTCAAAATGATTAAATGTTGAGGATTATGAGGATGCCTTAATATCTTAATATTATGTTTTCAGTTTCCAAACGAAAACGGCTACTAGAAAGAGAGAGAGAGAGAGAGAGAGAGAGAGTGAGATTGGAAACCACACTGATATCTATTGTGACCAAAGAATATCAGGAAGCAAGTGTTAAACAAGAAATAATGCTTTGCTTTAAGTAACTTATTTTGTAATTGGTTTAAAGAACTTTATTTGTACTGTAATTGTTTTGTGATTGCCAGCTAGTCTTGGGCAGAGGAAGGAGCTGTGATAATCACATTTACTTGTCTGATGGTAACCCGTTACAAACGTTTATTACACATTCGGCTCTTTAGTGAAGGCGAATTTAGTATAGGGCATCTCGGAAGTTATGAATTTTTTCTGCACATGCTCGCTGCTTGTTTATTTGGCTGTCAATGATACTCCCACCGGGCATGGCCAGGGAGCGACCAATGTTTTTTGTTATCAAAATTGTTTACACGTAAAATGGCTAGATTAAGCATTAGTGCTCAAATTTTAATGAAGAAAACGTCTGTAGTGATATAAGAAACATATTAATTTAGAATTATTCTTAGTAAAGATAAAAACAGTTAAGTCATTTCATCAAGTCGTTCTCGAGATATTTTGGAAACTTACAAACATACTATTTCTGGATGAGTTAAAAATCCTTAATTTGTAGTTAGAATGCATTGTTACCCTCATTGGTCATTATTTAGTCATTATTTAAAGTGATACTATAATGTCCTTAAGTACTTGTAATTATCTTATACTTGTATCTAAATTGTGGTATTTTTTATTTATCTGTCACACGTGTTCTGCGAATACCGTTTAAACCAAATACCTTCTATGTATTTCAGATGTTTTTTTAAGTTGGTGTCGTTATTTTTTGTTTATATAGTGCGTATGATATGTGCATAATTTCTACGTATTGTAAATAGTTTCAAATTACTTAGTCGGGTCATAAGTTCTGTCAAAACCATATTATTTAAAAATTTTAAATACTGCCTCGATGAACTTCATCAATTTTGAAAATATAACGTTTGCGCTTGCCGAAAATAAAAAAGACATTCATTTTCAAATATGAAGTGGTCGAAGAAAGAAGATAAAGTAGCGTTTATCGCGTTGCACCGCTGTGGTTACACGCCAAAAGAGATTTTCAATATTCCAAAAAAATTGAAAACCTTACGATTTGTATATCATACTATCAAACGATACACTGAAGATTCAAGCTTCGAAGATCGTAAGAGGACCGGCCGAACTCGTACATTTAGGACACAAGCGATCATCAACGCAGTGAAGGCGTGAATCCAACGATATCCTGTTCGTAAACAAAAATCTTAGCTCTTGAGATGGGCCTAAGCAGAACCACGGTCAAAAGAATTATAAATGAAGACCTGGGACTACGAGCTTATAGTAAGAACACCAAACATTTTTGAACGAGCGTTTGAAAAAAACTGGGCTGGATCATAGAATACTATAATACACAATAGAATAGCTGTCAACCTTATTTTGTACGAGGATCGACGTCGCCGGGAGCACACACACAAGCAATTACGTCGTTTATAACTACTATAAACCCGATTCGCTGTGTTGACAGACTGAGCGAATTTACACATATTGGACTTTTGAAGGAATTAATGTTCACGATCATCATTAAAAAAACAAATCGCTTAAATTTTAATACATATTTATTTGTATATAGTGTGAAAACTAATCGAAATATAATTGCAGTAAGTATCATTTTATTCTTATTGTAAATAAAAAGTTGTTGAACATGTTTAAGATGCGTAGCATCATATTAGCCTGTGCATTCAGGCGAATATGATGATACGCATAATGGTACCACCGCTAGGGATGTAGTCTTGTTTAGTGACTTACCGGTAACCGTTAAGCACCGGTAAAACTTGAGTGTATTTATTTTGAAATATTTCAATAATATTTTTTGTTATTAATTTTGTACAATTTTATACTAAAAGATAAATACTAAAGTATTCACTTTGTAAAAGTGCAATGAAAACAATATTTAGTATGTACCAAATATATGACGCTTTGTAAATTTTGCGATTAAAAGATCCAAAATTTTACTTTAAGAAATATAAGACAAAAACGTAATTTACTACCAAATTGTATTAAAGTTAGATATAAATATAGTTGTTCAGGATCATGTGTTTGACAAATCCATACTTTACCATTATAATGCGAAGTCTCAAAATTTTATGGTTAAACCGCTGAATCTATTTTTACAAAATTGAGATAGTTTAATGCCTGTTTAAACCAAAAAAGTATATATCACATATATCTATATATATGTAGCTATTACAGCTAAGTAGGCTGTAAAGCCGTTAAACCGCCAATTTGGATAAAAACGCTAAGCCATTCAACCGATTTTGATACTCAGATGGCTGGTAATAATAAAAAGTCTAGGTTACATTTATCCTCAAAGTGATAACGTAATATGAATGAATTCCAAATGGAAGAAAACGTCTTTAAATTAGTATTTCTTTATTATTTGTTATCTTTGAAACGTATTGACCTGTTTACCTACGTTAGTTAACATACACAAATTGCAATAGATTGCTATGAATACAAAACTAACTAAAACTAAAAGATGGTCTATTAAGAAGGTACTTACTCCTTTAATAAATAATACCGTATTTACGGAATAATAAAATTTATTCAAAGTTATGAAATAGAAACATTTATTAAAAGCTTACTAAGCCGTAACAATTCAACCCATCCGTAATCATTAATCGATCGAGTGTGTATGTCTGCTATGTATTATTTATGTCCGGATCTCCTGAAAAACTGCAAAAATGGTTTATGGAAATAAAAAATATAAAAAAAACTACTAATAGCAGTAAATAGTACAGTATAGGTAAGCCAACGCAAGGCAAGCGCGAAATCGGATGAAAAAGTATGAACATATATATTTTGAATAAAACTATTATTTACGGATTTTATCGCATTTGATTACTTTAATTTATTTTTATTATTATCCCGACGTTTCGGGTGCTTTTACAGCACCCATGGTCACGGGGGGACTGAGATGTTTGACGTCCCAATATCATAGTTAGTCCGGCTACCTTCAGTTTTTTTAATATTAATTAATTTTAGTTTTTTTTTATATTAATTAATTAAGTTTTTTTTAATATTAATTAATATTAAAAAAACTGAAGGTAGCCGGACTAACTATGACATTGGGACGTCAAACATCTCAGTCCCCCCCCGTGACCATGGGTGCTGTAAAGCACCCGAAACGTCGGGATAATAATAAAAATAAATTAAAGTAATTAAACGCGATAAAATCCGTAAATAATAGTTTTATTCAATGTGTAGTGTTCGCGTAAATTTAAGAAATCTCTATATATATATATTTTTTTACTTTTAACACGAAATGGGTCCACTCCACTCTTTGTGGGTAATGAGGTGTGAGGTGAATATGTAGTATAATACTATATAGTAATTAACGTAACCAGAAAATCGAATCTAAAAACTTTATTGCAAATTTTTAATGTTGTCCTATATATCAGGAGAGGAGAGGGAACAAATTTACAATTTGATGAAAAATTTTAAAATTGAGTTTATTCGTAGGTCATTAAATTAATATATCGTATCTATTTAGCTTTTCATTAGCCCACTACAAATTTAAAAGTGACAATATTTTCCGGCTTATCGGTATCGGTAAAACTTTGTTACATCTCTAGTGCTTCCAATATCTGTTGTTTTTGACACATCGTTATTTTTTTATTGGTAACGTCAAAAGAGATGTGTTGACATTTATACGTGTGAATCGATATGTTAGTGACAAATTAGTGGCTGATCGGGCTCCGCCCACTCCCCCGTTCTATTATATATGTATTATAGTATTCTATGTATATATATATATTTGTTATTGTTTTATGTATATATTTGTTACGGAGGTACGCGGGAAAAAATACCGCAAAATTTTGTTTTCGGATGAAAAAATTTTTAACATCCAAGAAAGTTATAATAAACAAAACGATAAGGTTCAAGGCTCACGGCAGTTAAGAAGCCAGCACGCATATTCCGAGATCAGAATTTGGAATCTCTTCGAGCATCTTTGGCAAAAGCAGCGGCAGAAATAAATATGAGTGTGATGCGTGCTGCAATTGATGATTGGCCGCGTCGATTAAGGATATGTATTCAAAATGGGGGGGGGGGCATTTGGAATAATGTAAATAAAATTGTAAATAATAAAAATAAAATTACCTTTCATTTCATATATAATTTCTATATAATTATCAAAAAGTGACAGAACTTACGACCTGACTACGTATATGCGTAATTGACATTGTAATATGTATTTGAGTAATTAATTTTCATCGTTCATTGCATCTTGTCAAAGTTCACTGCTGAAAATGGGCCTTCCTTTAGATGGACTCATAAGGTGTTTGCTACCTAAACGAGCCAAAAGGGCACATAAGTACCGCAATAGCATTACTAAAACACAGAGCCAGGGATCAAAGAGTAGCGAAATACTCGGACTATGTTAGCCAAAAAATATGGGCTTAGATTAGAATCTTGTGTGTAAATATTAAGCCAGTAACCCTGTTGGTACATTTTTTAGACCTTTTAGTTCTAGATTAACGTGGAATTATAGGCACAACAATATGTATGTACGTTAAAATATAATTATTACTAATTATTGGAATCAGGCGTTACTTTGCGGAAAACCATTATATTAACGTTATTAGGAATTAATTCGCACACATCAGCTCAATAAAATAAAATGATGTGTCTTACCTAATTTGAAGAGCACCCGCCTTCTCTCAGTTGCGTGCCGACCCGTCTTTTCTTTTTGAATGCACTACTCCCGTCACCACTAATCCCAGCATTAGTGTAGGTAATTGAGGGAGGGCACTAAAGTGCTAAATTAATTCTTAGCAACTTAAGTTATTGTTACTTTTTAATAATAGGTGTTTTTAGTACCCAAATTATCAGTTTTCATAAAATCATACAAATTTTTAAAATCTGGCCACACGTTCAGCATGTTCTCGGCATCGTCAAAGTTCTGCTGCTACGCGTGTGAAAGCTATCAAAAGAACCGCCGGCACCTTTAACATTTTATTTTAGAACTTAGTTTCGCGCACTTGTAGTTCAGGTTTTGTTGATACTGATAATTGTATTCAGAGAAGTAACTGATATGTGAAGCCAAAGTCGAGCCCTCATAATATTGTTACTCGATGGCTGTTCTCGCTGCATGTATTGCCATTTGATTTTTTTTGAGGTGTTATTATTTTATTTTTATTTATTATCTGAAAAGTATTATGAACAGAATTTACACGATAACTTTAATTGGTGATTTTGGGTACTTACCATGACGGATGGGACAGGTTGTTTTTTTTATAAAATATTGTATAAAGTATAATTAAAGAGTGCAGACTAAGTCTGTAATGTTCAGTATTAGATGAAATACGCAGTATAATGATTTCTTATATTTACGCAAACACTACACAATCTGATGTAATTACATGTAATTACATCAGATTTGATAGACCACAAATCCTTGCAAAAGAACACCGATTCCTACCAAGGATGATACGTGAGGCTATTGAAATTAAAAAACATCCTAATTTCAATAGAGAAGGAAGCTGGGTACTACCACCTACTTAGGATCCTATAATCAATAAAATTAAAACTAAACCCAAGCATACCACTGCAAGACCTCAGGATATAGTCAGTTCATTTTGCATAGATCGGTCCATAAACAATGATTAAAAAAGCTGAAGGTACTCCGGGTTTAACAATGACATCGGGACGTCAGTCATCTCAGTCCCCCGTGACTATGGGTGCTGGAAAGCGCCCGAAACGTTGGGAATTAAAAATAATAGTAAAATAAACGCGATAAAATCCGTAAAAGTAGTTTTAATCAATGAAATACGCAGTTTTTACCGTGTAGTGGCGGTGTAAGAATATCTACTGCACCATTTCATTCTGTGGGTTTCGTAAGAGGTTACAGAGGGAAACAAATCTGCAGATAGCCAGCAGCGTCTTCCTAATAACGACTATACACACCAGCGTGGCAACCATGGAAAATATCCCCCATATTTGCCATAGTTGCCACGTAATGGGTCAATCTACGAGATAGGCCTATGTTGATACTAATAAGTTGTTACGGTAACGTTACGAAGTGTTTTTTTACTATAGTTTCTTTTACCAATTTTTAAAAATGATTTGTGGGTTCTAAATTGTTAGGTATCTATTCATTTACTCCATCATTCATTACAGACTTTCAAATGTCCACCGAATAAAGGCCTTCCTCGTAGCTTCATAGTGAGATATTTGTCTTAGTTGGAAAGCTTTGCAGGAGGGTTAGTAACAGCATTCTTTTATTATTTTGAGTTAATATCACGAGGACAGTGCTGCCCACCTCCTGTTTCAATTCCCCTTTTTGGGTCTTATGACACCCACGGTTGATACTACACTAATTTTGGAATGAACTCCCACTCCAAATTCGACGTGCGCAAACTTTGCAAAGTTTCAAAAGTGACGTCAAGAAGCATTACCTAACACTTTGTGGTTATTGATAACCAATTCTAGCAACAGTTAGTTATTCTGTGTTTTTCTTTTTTTTCCTCTTTGTTTTGTATTTATTTATTATCTATGTATATATACGTATGTGTATATATTTACTATATATACCTATTTATTAATATGTATGTTTACCCACCCAGGTGCGTTAAGTGCCTCGAACCCGACAACACCAAAGAGTGCCCCCGGCCCAAAGACGCCGAATCCCCGCCCGCATGTGTCCTGTGCAAACAGACAGGCCACCCGGCTAACTACAGGGGCTGCCCCTGCGCACCTCAACCTCGCCCCAGTAGGCAAGCTCCACCGCCGGTCAATGACCGCTCATTCCCGGCCCTCCACCAACGGCCCCGTCAGGGCCTTTCTCAGCCCATCCAGGGCTTTTCTCGGCCCTCTCAGGGTCCCCCTAGGCCCCCTCAGGGCATAATTCGGCCTCCTCCGGGCTTCTCCAAGCCTATACAGCCTCCAGTCTTTCCCTGGGGCCCAAAAAAGGCAGAACCACCGCGGACAACCTCCTACCCCCAAGAATCAGAGCCCACAGCTGATGACTATAAAACACTGTATTCCGCTATTAGGAATATTTTAAACATTAGGGAAATCACTGTAGTAGCACGCAAACTGCGCGCTGCGAAGTCCCCTCAAGAACGTCTCCTCGCTCTTTCAAAGCATAATAATCTTCTGTTAGCGTTGTAAGTTAAGTTAACTTAATTAACTTAACTTCAATGACAGAGCAGTTTGCTCTACCAAAATCTCACGGTCGTATCAAACCTAAGGGTTTATCGCTTGTATCCTTTAATATTCGCGGTTTGCGAAATAACCTCCCAGAGCTTAAGCTCTTTCTTCGGAATTGTGAAGCCGATTTCCTCCTTCTACAGGAAACTAATCTCAAAACTAAGGACACTAAAGGCCTTTCTGTTAAAAACATCTCTCTTCTTCGTAACGACAGACCCGACCGCCGAGGCGGCGGAACGGCCATCTATTACAAGAAGACACTTCACTGCTCGCCCATTTCTACTCCGCAGCTTACCAACATGGAAGCCACGGTATGCAGGCTAGCTATGACTGGGCATCAGTCCATCCTCATAGCCTCCTGTTACATCCCTTCAGGAACCCATCCCCTCAAAAAAGATTTTGAGGCCATTTTATCTTTAGCCAATTCAGTCATTATGTTTGGAGATTTTAACTCCAAGCATACTGAATGGACATGCCGTACTACGTCCCCTAGTGGCAAGATACTGCTCGATATCACGCAGTCTCTTGATATTACCGTCCATAGTCCCCTCGGTGTTACTCACTTTCCCGATAACACCGATCACGCCCCCGATGTACTAGATTTTGCGTTACTCCAAGGAGTTTCTCTCAACCTCAGAGCAATCGAGACACTAGACGATCTAGGATCCGACCACCGACCGGTCTCCCTCATTCTTGGCCATCAGCCACCTCCCCCAATACACACGAAAACCTTCACTAATTGGAAAGGATTTAAGGAGTCTCTAGCTAAAGCTCTGGACTCACAGGACTCTACCATCTCCCTACCGTCGGACTTAGACAGTCCCGAAAAAATCGACATCGCGGTCGATTCACTCTCCACCCTTATCAAATCCTCCCTTAAGGAGAACGAAAGGGTCGTCCCGGTTGCTAACAATAGTGGGCTTCCCATACATATTAGCAACCTATTAAAAGCCAAAAAGCTGCTTTCAGGAGAGCAGCAAAATATCCCACCCCCGAATATAGGCGCGCGGCCAAACGTCTTCAACGAGAACTCCGTTTCCGCCTCTCTGAATTTCGAGACCTCGAAAAGAGTAAACTCATGGAGAATATCTCTCCATCTCATACAGCGTACTATCAGATGGCTAGAGCCCTCCGCATAGACGCTATCACCCACACTCCCCCCTCTCTCCCATCCCGACGGCACGGTTGCCTTCGAGGACGAGGAAAAGGCTGAGTGCTTTGCAGATAGCATTGCCGCACAATGCTCTCCTAGCTCTCAACCCATCGACCCCTCACACGTCCAGGCAGTGGAGGATGAGGTCCTCCAGCCTCCGAACCTATCTCTGTGTCCAATGATGAGATTTCATCCCTCATCAAAGGACTTAAGCCTAAAAAGGCTCCGGGCGCGGATGGCATCTCCAACCAAGCCCTAAAACACTTTCCTGAGCAGGTGTTAACCTTTTTATCTATTATCTTCAACGCCTGCTTCAACCTTAGTTACTTTCCCACTACATGGAAAGAGGCAACTGTGATTGGTATTCCCAAGCCAGGCAAGCCTCTCAACCTCCCCTCCAGTCATCGCCCCATTAGCCTCCTCAAGGTAACGGGCAAGCTCTTCGAAAGAGTCTCCAAACTGGTATGAGGCGCTATCTGTTTCCCACAGACGGTGACCCTCTTATCATTCCCCATCAATTCGGTTTCCGAGCGCAACACTCATGTCCCCAACAAGTTCACCGTATTGTGGAATATATCCTCAGCGGTTTTTATCCTCGTCGTCATAAGACCATCGCGGTATTTTTCGACATAGCTAAAGCCTTCGATAGAGTCTGGCATACAGGGCTTGTCTACAAACTGTACAAAATAGGTCTCCCCGATCGTCTTGTACGTCTCTTGGCCTCTTACTTAAAGCATCGTACCTTTCGTTTTAGACACGAAGGCACGCTATCTTCACAGCGAACTATCAAAGCTGGTGTCCCTCAGGGCTCAGTACTTGCTCCTCTGCTGTACATCCTGTTCACCAACGACATTCCCATCCCGTCGAAAGGTGTTCAGCTCTCCCTCTTCGCAGACGACACTGCTATCTACTGCAAAGGTATCTCACTACCTTTCATACGGAACAAGATTCAAAAGTCAGTTGACGACCTAGGAGCTTGGTTCAAAAAATGGCGCATCGATGTGAACCCGGAGAAGAGCTCCGCCGTTCACTTCGATTATAAACGACGCGGTCTCAAAAACACCAGCAATACGTATGCTAGGGACCCCTGTCCCCTGGCATACGACTGCCAAATATTTAGGTGTCACTCTAGACACAGGGCTCACTTTCAGGCCCCACGTCAAAAGAGTAACCCGTCACGCACGGTTTTATCTGAGTAGGCTCAACAGTATGTTGGGCCGACACAGTAAAATGTCCCTTCGAAACAAGCGTACCCTTTACAAGGTCTGTATACGACCAGTCATGTCCTACGCGGGCCCCGTCTTTGCCCACGCAAACCCTAACATTTTAAATGACCTCCAAATAATTCAGAACCTCTTCTGTCGTCGAGCTGCGAACGCACCGTGGTACGTCCGTAATGCCGACCTTCATCGGGACTTAGAGCTCCCAACAATTCAACAATTTTTTAAAAAACTCTCTGAGAACTTCTTCAAAGCCTCAGAGTCGCACCCAAACCATTTAATTCGTGAGGCAGCTTCTTATGCAGCCCCACCCCCTCTCGCTATCGTGTCCGCAGGCCGAGAAACTCTCTCTCGGACCCGCCTAATAAACTTTCAAACGACCTGAACTGTCTCCTGGCGGCTCAGGCCAACTCTAATTAAATAAAATTATTGTAATATCTAACATTAATTAGCCTTCGTAGGCACTCCCTCAGCGGCTCGTAGCCGCCTGCGCCCTCTTTTCTCAAAAGAGGGTCGCTTATGATAAGGCACAATAAAGCTTAGTCAGCCGGTTGCCTGTCCCCGAAGGCGGTTTTTAGAGGGTATCACTTAGGGTCCCCGGTAGGATGTGAGTCCCTCATAACCACGATAGACCGGCTATCGTGGTATGCGTAATGCATTTTCCGCCTCTCTACGTATAGGCTTGCCATTTAATTGCTTCGGGCGCAAAAAAAAATGTATGTTTATTTTATTATTATTTTTTATGTGTTATTGTGGTATTTTAACAAAATATAGTTTAGTTTATTTAGATATTAGAATGTAAGTGTAACATAAAACGCACCTACTGTTCTTAATTCCAGTTTCTTCTTAGCCCAAAGGTTGTCTGGAAGAGATCGCTCTTTAGCGATAAGACCGCACCTTATTACCGCGCCTTATTGTACATACGTATATATTAAGTTTTCTCTGTAATGTATTTATTCGTTGTATATGTGTGGTGTAGAATAAAGTATATACTACTACTACTACTAATTTTGGCTAAGCGTCAAAATTGGTCCCATCAGCAGTATAGAAATAGTGCTTTCATAATTCCGTAGTGTGTTTCATCTTTATAGTAACCTGTTTGTGAAGCAAGTAGGGAGGCTGCAGGGAGGCCACAGGAATCTGGCGGCAGATTTTTAAGGTAAAAATAAAAAGTGGTACTGCACTTTGCATCTCGGTACTAGGATCCTGCTCGTAAACCTTTTTTCAAACTATTATCTAAGCTATATGGCATATCTTAATTATGATGTGTTTCATGTAGTGAAATTCAGAACATAACCCTTTTCATAGCTTGCTTTGCGACTTTGTGCCTCCTCATACGTCCAGCAGTAAAAGACTACGTCTTGGATCCATATGTTATCACTAACAACACCCGTTGGCTGTACACTATTGTTTTCAAGTTATAAGGTATACGTTATAGATGACGAGAAGATGTGTCGTAATCTCCTGAACTGACCAGTCGAGTTGGACCGGTCGATTGATTTCTGGTTCAAAGTTGGACTTACCTAATCGGACAATTTATCCTAGATAAATATACTCGTCAATAACTTCTGATTTCCCGAACGCTGCCGAGCCGAACATCGAATAAATAAAAAAAAAATATTTTATTTCCATACAAATTTAAACACTTTCTGGCCTCCCTTAAAGGAGTGGTTTTCAAAAGCACTACATATGCGTTCATTTATTTTATTTACATAGTATTTGCTGTAACTAACAAGTCAATCGCTCCGTAAAATAAGAAGTTTTATACATGTAACACCTTATTTCACCCTTTTAGGGGCTGAATTTCCAAAAATTCTTTCTTAGTGGATGCATTGAACAAATAATAGCACTATGTACAAAAGCCTATATAATTATTATTAATTAGAGAAATCGTGCACGCATGCTAAATAAAAATTTATCGCTGCGCGCGGGTGTCCTTATTACTTTGCATCTTTTTGCCTTCCTTCCTACGTCACAGCAGACTTTCCGTGGTTACTAATGGCTGTCAATAAAGAGTAAAAAAATACATTCTGAATTGTTAATTAAGTTACTTAAGTGAAGTACTTATTCTGACTATGACCGATTAACCATATTTTCGCACCTATGTGAGTTATGCGATGCCCAACGCATGAAAATTGCAGGGCCATTCGTCGGGAATCGCGATGTTTGGTTCGGATGAAATAGTTAAATAGTGTAAACAAAAAATAAACCTTAAAATACGATTCCTAACAGATTGTATTCTACTTAGTTAAAATCTAGATTGTAAATAGAGTCTTAATGTCATTATTTTGTGTTATTATAACTTAAAATGTTATAATTACAAAAGACAAGTACAGATATGAAAGTTGATATGTTAATAGTAAGTAAATTTCAACTAAATTTTGTAATAAATTACTTAGGTATTGCTTCTGTACATAAATTATTACTTAATTCCTTTTTTGCTAGAAGCATCTAACAAAAAAAAATAAATTGACCTTTCATAAATTCCTACTAAAATCCTTCGGCAACTTAAATAATGATAAAGTATATCTGAAACCTTCTTTTAGTCATTTAGCAACAATTATCGTAGGAACGACGTCTTGACACTACAGTTTATCAAATAGGCAATCAAATATACCTAATTTTGAAATTACTTTAAAACTTTTTCAACTATTTATCCCACAATTAATATACTAAACACTAAACAAAAACAATTTTGACAAATATTCACAAAAAACTATTTACGGAAACAGAGTTAAAAAAACTTTAGCATTAAATTGCCTACAACGAACGCTATGAAGCCTCGACTGTGTATGAATATGAAGCCCGGTGCGCCTCGCGATTGTAGGTAGGTAGTTATTTCTTTTTTTTTTTTTTTTTGTGCCCGAAGCAATTAAAGGGCTACCCTATACGTAGGGAGGCGGAAAATGCATTACGCATACCACGATAGCCGGTCTATCGTGGTTATGAGGGGCTCACTGTCCTACCGGGGACCCTAAGTGATACCCTCTAAAAACCGCCTTCGGGGACAGGCAACCGGCTGATTAAGCTCTATTGTGCCTTATCATGAGCGACCCTCTTTTGGGAAAAGAGGGCGCAGGCGGCTAAGTGCCGCTGAGGGAATGCCTACGAAGGCAAATTAATGTTAGATATTACAATAATTTTATTTAATTAGAGTTGACCTGAGCCGCCAGGAGACAGTTCAGGTCGTTTGAAAGTTTATTAGGCGGGTCCGAGAGAGAGTTTCTCGGCCTGCGGACACGATAGCGAGAGGGGGGTGGGGTTGCATAAGAAGCTGCCTCACGAATTAAATGGTTTGGGTGCGACTCTGAGGCTTTGAAGAAGTTCTCAGAGAGTTTTTTAAAAAATTGTTGAATTGTTGGCAGCTCTAAGTCCCGATGAAGGTCGGCATTACGGACGTACCAAGGTGCGTTCGCAGCTCGACGACAGAAGAGGTTCTGAATTATTTGGAGTTCATTTAAAATGTTAGGGTTTGCGTGGGCAAGACGGGGCCCGCGTAGGACATGACTGGTCGTATACAGACCTTGTAAAGGGTACGCTTGTTTCGAAGGGACATTTTACTGTGTCGGCCCAACATACTGTTGAGCCTACTCAGATAAAACCGTGCGTGACGGGTTACTCTTTTGACGTGGGGCTTGAAAGTGAGCCCTGTGTCTAGAGTGACACCTAAATAATTGGTGGACGTATGCCAGGGGACAGGGGTCCCTAGCATACGTATTGGTGGTGTTTTTGAGACGGCGTCGTTTATAATTGAAGTGAACGGCGGAGTTCTTCTCCAGGTTCACATCGATGCGCCATTTTTTGAACCATGCACCTAGGTCATCAACTGACTTTTGGATCTTGTTCCGTATGAAGGGTAGTGAGACACCTTTGCAGTAGATGGCAGTGTCATCTGCAAAGAGGGAGAGTTGAACACCTTTCGACGGGATGGGAATGTCGTTGGTGAACAGGATGTACAGCAGAGGAGCAAGTACTGAGCCCTGAGGGACACCAGCCTTGATAGTTCGCTGTGAGGATAGCGTGCCTTCGTGTCTAAAACGAAAGGTACGATGTTTTAAGTATGAGGCCACGAGACGAACTAGACGATCGGGGAGACCTATTTTATAGAGCTCGTAGATGAGGCCTGTGTGCCAGACTCTATCGAAGAAGCTTTGGCTATATCGAAAAAGACCGCGATGGTCTTATGACGACGAGGATAGAAACCGCTGAGGATATATTCCACAATGCGGTGGACTTGTTGGGGACATGAGTGTTTGGCTCGGAAGCCGAATTGATGGGGAATGATAAGAGGGTCGCCGTCTGTGGGAAACAGATAGCGCCTCATACGAATTTGGATGACTCTTTCGAAGAGCTTGCCCATTGCCTTGAGGAGGCTAATGGGGCGATGGCTGGAGGGGGAGGTTGAGAGGCTTGCCTGGCTTGGGAATTCCAATCACAGTAGCCTCTTTCCACGTAGTGGGAAAATAACTAAGGTTGAAGCAGGCGTTGAAGATAATAGATAAAAAGGTTAACACCTGCTCGGGAAAGTGTTTTAGGGCTTGGTTGGAGATGCCATCCGCGCCCGGAGCCTTTTTAGGCTTAAGTCCTTTGATGAGGGATGAAATCTCATCATTGGACACAGAGATAGGTTCGGAGGCCGTGGAGGGTGAGTTCCGGCGGCGGACCTCATCCTCCACTGCCTGGACGTGTGAGGGGTCGACGGGTTGAGAACTAGGAGAGCATTGAGCGGCAATGCTATCTGCAAAGCACTCAGCCTTTTTCTCGTCCTCGAAGGCAACCGTGCCGTCGGGACGGGAGAGAGGGGGAGTGTGGGTGATAGCGTCTATGCGGAGGGCTCTAGCCATCTGATAGTACGCTGTGTGAGATGGAGAGATATTCTCCATGAGCTTACTCTTTTCGAGATCTTGAAATTCTGAGAGGCGGAAGCGGAGTTTTCGTTGAAGACGATTGGCCGCGCGCCTGTATTCGGGGGTGGGATATTTTGCTGCTCTCATGTAGGGGAAGCCCACTATTGTTAGCAACCGGGACGACCCTTTCGTTCTCCTTAAGGGAGGATTTAATAAGGGTGGAGAGAGAATCGACCGCGGTGTCGATTTTTTCGGGACTGTCTAAGTCCGATGGTATGGGGATGGCTTTAGCTAGGGACTCCTTGAATCCCTTCCAGTTAGTGAAGGTTTTCGTGTGTGTTGGGGGAGGTGGCTGATGGCCAAGAATGAGGGAGACCGGTCGGTGATCTGAACCCAGATCGTCTAGTGTCTCGATTGCTCTGAGGTTGAGAGAAACTCCTTGGAGTAACGCAAAATCTAATACATCGGGTGCGTGATCGGTGTTATCGGGAAAGTGAGTAACGCCGAGAGGACTGTGGACGGTAATATTCAGGGGACGTAGTGCGGCGTGTCCATTCAGTATGCTTGGAGTTAAAATCTCCAAATATAATGACTGAATTGTTCAAGGATAAAATGGCCTCAAAATCTTTTTTGAGGGGATAGGTTCCTGAAGGGATGTAACAGGAGGCTATGAGGATAGACTGATGTCCAGTCATAGCTAGCCTGCATACCGTGGCTTCCATGTTGGTAAGCTGCGGAGTAGAAATGGGGGAGCAATGAAGTGTCTTCTTATAATAGATGGCCGTTCCGCCACCTCGGCGGTCGGGTCTGTCATTACGAAGAAGAGAGAAGTTTTTAATAGAAAGGCCTCTAGTGTCCTTAGCTTTGAGATTAGTTTCCTGTAGGAGGAGGAAATCGACTTCACGATTTCGAAGAAAGAGCTTAGCTCTGGGAGGTTATTTCGCAAGCCGCGAATATTAAATGATACAAGCGATAAACCCTTAGGTTTGATACGACCGTGGGATCTTGGTAGGTTAATTTGCTCAGACATTGGAGTTAAGTTAATTAAGTTAACTTAACTTACAACGCTAGCAGAAGATCGTTGTGTTCAGCAAGAGCGAGGAGACGCTCTTGCGGGGACTTCGCCGCGCGCAGTTTGCGTGCTATAATGGTGATCTCCCTAACATCGATATTCCTAATCGTGGAATATAGCGTGTTGTAGTCGTCGGATGTGGGCTCTGCCTCGTGTGCGTACGAGGTTGTCCGCGGTGGGTCTGCCTTTTTGGGCCCCCAGGGAAAGACTGGAGGCTGCATTGGCTTGGAGAAGCCCGGGGGCCGAATTATGCCCTGAGGGGGGCCTAGGGGGACCCTGAGGGGGCCTAGGGGGACCCTGAGAGGCGGCCTAGGGGGGCCCTGAGAGGGTCGAGGGAAGCCCTGGATAGGCTGAGAAGGGCCCTGACGGGGCCGTTGTTGGAGGGCCGGGAATGAGCGGTCATTCACCGGCGGTGGAGCTTTCCTACTGGGGCGAGGTTGAGGTGCGCGTGGGCAACCCTTGTAGTTCGCCGGGTGTCCTGTCTGGTTGCACAGGACACAGGCGGGCGGGGATTCGGCGTCTTTGGGCCGGGGACACTCTTTAGTGTTATGAGGTTCCAGGCACTTCACGCACCTGGGTGGGGCGGAGCAGTTGGCCGCCGCGTGACCATAAAGTTGGCAGCGGTGGCACTGCGCCGGGAAACCGGGCCTATGTGGGGGCTCTACCTTCACCCTTGACAGGCCGCACACTGTGCGCACCTGCCGGAAGATGGCTTTAGCCTCCGGCACGTTTGTCAGGATTACTAGGGCAAGGTTGTATCTCTTGCCCGTTCTATTGTGCATTTTGTGCACTGCTTCTACGGGGGAAACCTTGGGACTTAAGGTCCTCAAGGATTTCCTCATTAGAGAATTCGAATGGGACGCCTCTGATGACGGCCCTGACTTTACGCTCTTCAGGGAGAGCGTACGTGTGGTAAGATACCCTTTCGGCTGTGAATAGCCGGGTGATTGCGCGGAAGTCCTCGATCGAGCTTGGGATGATTTTAATCGCCTCCCCGAGGTTGACGGCATGATCGTATTTAATACCTGCGTCGTAGCAGGTCTTAGACAAGTGGGTGAACTTAGCCTTGTCTCTTAGGAAGACAGGGGGCGGGACTTGCTTCTTCGCTAGTACTGGAGCACAACGAGAGGCTGGTTTGGATGGTGTGGGGAGGTCTAGTGACATCAGTGGGACGGGGGGCAGCGTCGAGGGCTGCGGAGGTTGAAGGCGCGGCAGGGGCCGCTGAAGGGGGGGGGGGGGGTGCGTTTTATCGCGGCGCGCTTTCCGTTGCGCTTGGAGGTGACGGTGGTGAAGTTGGACTCCCCCGGTTCCTTCGGAGTCAGAGGACTCCGATGAACCGGAGCCTGAGGTAGTGGCGGGCCTCTTCCGGGAGGTCGGTGCCGAGGATTCGGAGCATGCGTACTCCATATCTAAGGGGGCAGATTCTAGTGGGGCAAAGGAGTTCCTCGTTTCGAGGTATGACTGTACTACTGGCGGTGGAAGGAGTGCCTGAGGGGCAGGGAGGGGAGCCTGGGCGGCGATGGTGGCGATAGCGGCGATGACCGTCTCATTGCCATTTAACCCGTATTGGGTAATGAGGGCGGCTAGGGACTCAGTGAAGCTGGAGTTGGCCATTTCGGTCGAGTAAGCTAAGCTAAGTAAAGTAAAGGTGAGGACGGGTCCCTGCTCTTGGTAGAACAGGGACTAGAACGCGAGACGTACTACAACACACTATGCACGTAATAGTAATGAAAGAACACAAGAAAAATGACAGTACACAAAAAAAAAAATTGAAAAATGATAAAAAAATTATAATGAAAATGAATAATGAAATGAAAAATAAATTAATGAAAAATGAAAATGAAGCGGAGGTCAGTCAGACCTCCCTGCCCGAAGACAGGGGGGTAAGAGCTGTAGCGAGAAATGACTCACCGGCAGCCTCGACGCTGTTCCGCGTGAGCAGGACAGCGGAGGCGCGTGAGAGCGAGACAGCACTACCGTACTGTACGGGGAGCGCGGACCACCAGGAGGCGACCGTCCGAGAACGATGCCGCCGGCGGACTGAGCACTGCGTCGGCGCTGCACAGCGCGAGCGGGACAGCGGAGGCGCGAGAGCGGGAGAGCACTAACGTACAGGAACG
The DNA here is from genome assembly GCA_907164705.1 of Parnassius apollo. Classification (NCBI taxonomy): domain Eukaryota; kingdom Metazoa; phylum Arthropoda; class Insecta; order Lepidoptera; family Papilionidae; genus Parnassius; species Parnassius apollo. Next base: position 4,973,376 of record CAJQZP010000547.1, on the reverse strand, counting down.
AAAGCGCGGACTACCTGGATGCGACCGCTCGGAAGCGATGCCACAGGCGGAATGTAGTTATTTCACGCAGGTAGCGAGAGACACAGGCCTGCTGGATGGCTAAATACAATATATAAAGCAGCTATTGGCCAACGTCCAGATTTCTACGTCTAGTGGTTTGGGTTGTGCGTTGATTCAGTATCTCAGAACACCCGCTTCTTCTACTCGTTCCTATATCGTTCATCCTATTACTATGCACCTTTGGTAAATTTTTAGATGCGTGCCGGTGAATGTTTCTGACATGCCAATAAAACCAGGGTCCATATTTTGATAATTTAATATTTATTAATTTGTACATTATGGAATGCAAATAAGTATTGAAAAATACGAATTTTCACGCTTGCCGTACACAGATAAGATTTAAAGTGGCAAGAATTACCTTCGTCACACATTCGTAGAGTCTACATCACCTGAGGATGTCTCGTGTAGAGGCGAAACACGTATCGTATTATTGTCGATGGCGTGTCTTTCCTAGTGTAGTGGTGTTGGGAGTAGTGGTGCAGGGATTTGTGGTGACTGGACTAGTGCACGCAATTGAGGGAGGGCGTGAGGTGCTCTCCAAACTAGGTAGCACATCATTTTATTGTATTGTGTGGATATGGGCTAAGTAATTCTTAACAACTTTAATATAGTGGATTTCCGCAAAGTAGCGCCTGATTCTACTAATTAGATAAGGTTCAGTCAAGTCTGCCAGACTTACTTTTACCAATGAAAGTTAACTTTCCCATTAGGGATGTATAGGTGCAAAGTTACGATTAAAACGTCCAACGTATCGTTTTTCGGGATATGTCATTTTTAGGTGAAAATTTAATAACTGATTGACCGCATTGTTATCACGATCAACCTAATTTTGGCATTTTATTTTAACACATAATTGTGCCGGCGACGTACCTAACCTCTTAGTTCAGTGCTTTAGAATTTTTGTTGTTTTAGTTTGTAATACTGAATGTAGATATCTATATCCCTGTAATAGCGTAGTATTAATGGTTAGGATATGTTATATTTTGTTTTTAACATGGTGGTCTTAACATTTACCTATCTATAAAATTAACTCGGCAAAGTTACCGTACTAGTGATGCCACAGTTATTATGCCATGTTTGGCTACAACCAAGGGTTGCACTTTCAACTTATATTTTTACCCAATTACGACGATGCAAAGTTTTGTTTGACCGATTTTATCAAATGAGTTGTTAATCGATTCATCTTTATCAAAAGTAAAGGAAAAGAAAAAGGAGTATAATTTTTACTGCGTTGTTGAGTATTAATAATATTATTACAACACAATATTTTTCGAATTTTTAAAATAATATGTTGATATTAATGTGCATCCGAAAAACAGTGCCATTTTTAATGAATATGTATGTTTTGCTATTGAGGAAAAACAGTATTTAGGTTGGTTACAAATATTGTTCTACCTGATCGTAATATATGATGATTAATAAAAAAAAAACAATAGTTGTTAAAAATTATTGTGCCAAGCTTTACAAAAATAAAATCTGCATTAAAATATCTATACTATAATTGATTTAAGCTTATTATTTCACCAATTTTGTAATTTTAGAAGAGTATATATAATATTTTGTATGTTATATATTACTTTTTTGCCTAAGAAATTATTGCAATAAGATTTAAGTAAAAAATTAAGTAGAGTATGTATTCAAGGATTTTTGACAGCCCTTACAACATATTTTCAAATAAAAAAATAAAATTGAATAATAGGAGGGCAACTTTGCCACTAGCGTAAACTTTGTTACTTACAACATAATCAAAGGAGCAGTGCATAACTGGGTGTTGTATATATTTTATAACTATGTGGTAAATTTACCTTCATCCTTGAAGTCAAATGCTGTAATTTTCATTGAAAACATGATGACAAACTTGCCACAAAGTAAGGTTAATTTAGTCATTTTCTATTTTCTCTGCTGAAGACAGGTAACCGCTAAAAAGAACCCATTTGTCGTATTTCCTCAGTTTCAAGGCACTCCCCTTGTTGCCTCAGCTAGTATCGGAATCCTCGGCGTCGACATATCGAGTGACGTTCAGTTTCGGGGTCACCTGGAAGAGAAGGCCAAATTGGGCTCTAAAAAGCTTGGCGTGCTCAGCAGAGCAGGACAGTATTTCATGCCGGCACACTGCCTGCAACTCAACAAGGCTCAGGTTCGGCCGCATATGGAATACTGTTCCCATCTCTGGGCTGGGGCTCCCTAGTACGAGCTCCTTTCGTATGACTGCATCCAGCGCAGAGCTCCTCGAATCATCGACGACCGAGTGCTTTCCGGTTGGCTCGATTCACTGGCGCTGTGAAGAGATGTTGCATCTCTTTGCGTATTTTATTGTATCTATCACGGGGAGTGCTTTGAGAAATTGTTCGGATTAGTCCCAGCTGCCAAATTTCATGAACGCACTTCGCAGCAAACCCCCCGATACCATCCACATAATATGGATGCTTTCTTTTATAGAAGAGGGGGCAAACGAGCATGCGGCTCACTTGATGTTAAGTGACTACCGCCGCCCATGATCAACCGCAACACCAGGGGAATTGCAATTGATTTAGAAAGGAGTAAGCTCTTTTTTTGAAGATCCCCAGTTCGTATCGGTCCGGAAAAATCGCCAGTGGTAAACTATTCCACAGAGAGGTCGTACGCGGAAGATAACTCCTTCTGAAACGTTCAGTGGTGGACCGCCAAGCATCCAGATGGTGTTGATGGTATCGGGACGTTTGCCGTATAGTGCGTTCATGAAATTTGGCGGCTGGGATTAATCTGAACAAGAATCCGAGCACTCCCCGTAATAGATGCGATAAAATACGCAAAGAAATGCAACATCTCTTCGCAACGCCAGTGAATCGAGCCGATCGGAAAGCACTCAGTCGTCAACGATTCGAGCCGCTCTGCGCTGGATGCGGTCAAGTGGAAGGAGCTGGTACTGGGGAGCTCCAGCCCAGAGATGGGAACAGTATTCCATGTGCGGCCAAACCTGCGCCTTGTAAAGTTGCAGGCGGTGTGCCGGCATGAAATACTGTCCCGCTCTGCTGAGTACGCCAAGCTTTTTAGAAGCCAATTTGGCCATCTCTTCCACGTGTCAAGGTCAAGTGACCACGAAACTGCACGCCACTCGATATGTCGACGCCGAGGATTCCGATACTGGCTGAGGTAACAAGGGGAGTGCCTTGAAACTGAGGAGATACGACAAAGGGGTTCTTTTTAGCGGTTAACGCGCAAACTTGTGTCTTCTGAGAGTTAAACTGGACTAGATTTAGTCGCCTCCAATCCGAAACTCTGTTTAGCAAAGACTCGACTAAAGAAACAAGTTTGTCCCGGTACATACATTATTTCTTTTAAAATATGTAAAACTGACAAACAAATTTACAATCCTACTGATGGTAGGTTACTACTTCAGCCCGTGGACATCTGGAATCAACTTAAAACAAAGAAGGCTACAAATGTATTTGTAACTACTGAGGACGAAGATGGAATGCCTTCTAGTACGTAATACTGGCTCTCTCCCAGCAGGCCGAAACATAAAAGTACTCTCTCTCCCTGTTGCTTAGGTAGTAGAACTACTATAATTACCAGTCTACTTAGTAAAAAGTTCCTAGTTCACTTCGCAAATTTAAACATCGCTGAAACAAAAAACTTACCAATACAAATTCTTTATCCTACTCCGAAAAGCATATAGGTGTAAGGTTTGATTTTCTCCCTCTAATTTGCAAGAAACCGTTTTGGTAAGAATTTTTCGGGGTTCGGGGTGTTTTGGGTTGTAATGTCGATGATAGACTGGAATATGTATGCGCATCCAATTGTCTAGAAGCAGGTAATTTCGTAGCGAATAATCTTCATTCAGCTCCCTGTTGATGGTGCTTAACACTGGATATAAACGAAGAGCGTCATCTGTACAATTTACTTTTGTAAAATTGTAAAATCGGAGCAAATGGAGCAACAACACCAGGGCGTACCCTGCTACGCTTTCCGTGAATTTTTGCAACAGCAGGGAACTTCATTCAAACCTTAACGATGTACACTACCATCTGGAGACGGCGAAGCCGGCCTTGCTCTTTGTTACTAAGACACAGGTGTCCTCTCCAGCTAATACTTCGTGTCTCTCCTACCAGAGGTAAAAAATAGAACACTACTTTGTGCCCCAGGCTGGAGTCTGCGTGTACGTCAGAGAGGACATCTGTTTTCGTCGCCTCGGCAGCCTTGAAGTTACGGACCTGTCAATCTTATGGCTGCGCGTAGACAGCGACGACCGTCCCCGCGTCTACGGGTGCCTCTATAAGTCCTATAGTGGTAAAGCCGACACAGACCAACTCATCAACCACGTCCAAATGGCTGCAGACTCTGTGCTACAACAGGTGCCATCTGCAGAGATCGTGATACTTGGTGTTTTTAACGCCCACCATGCAGAATGGCTTGGTTCTCGTTTAACCGATCATGCGGGTAGATTTGTTTATGACTTTGCTTTGACATAAGGTCTGATACCAGTTGTCTGATACCAGTAGTGTGTTACCTCACCTACTCCGTCGATGACCCTCTTGGCTCCTCGAACCATTGTCTGATTCGGAGTACGCAATTGCGTTCTGCAGGTTACCGCCGTGTTTCGCACTATAGGTCAGCCAATTAGGACGGGATACGATGTTTTTTTGCATCCTATCCTTTGAGGCGGGTTTGCTTCTCGCCGGATGATCCCAGCATTGTTGCTGATTCTGTTACTGATGTGGTGCTACAGGGAATGGAACTTTTTATCACATCATCTGTGGTATCTATTGAAGGCAGAACCAAGCCATGGCTTGGTCGCTCCTGCGAAATTGCATTACGGTATAAGCAAGACTGCTACCGGGCGGGGCACGCACATCGAGGTCTCGGGATGTAAATACCAGCGTTCCTAGAAAAAAGTATAATTCTGCCTCCAGGTCCTTCAAAAGTGTCATTGTCAAGGCAAAGTCAGAGCACGCGGCAGAATTGGCGAGAAACTAGTTCGACTTCCTTTGGGAACACGTGCATTCTGGTCTTTTGCCAAAGCTGTCCAAGGGAACTTCTGTCAGCTATCTCTCCTATCTCTGCACAGGGAGGACGACTTAATGGCCCATGCCGCAACGGACAAAGCCGATCTGCTGGGCTTACTCTTTGCGTCCAACTCGATTCTTGATAACGGATTCGGATTTCGGATTACTCCTACGCCCTGGGCGTAGTCCCGAAATCGTGGAACACAGCCTTCGTGCACCCTATCCCTAAAAAAGGTAACCGTTTTGATCTTACTACTAATACTTTATCACCCATTATTCTGAAAGGATTGGGTGTGTTATGTTATTTAAGAATTTTGTTTTTATTTTAGGACTCTCTCTATGCTAGTAATATACCCTTAGTAATTGGTGGAGTACATTTATTACAACGAGCAACATACAAAAAAAATCATTTGACGGTATCATCATCTCGTATTCCCCTTTTCCTCCTCCCATTTACCGCTTTGATTTTTTCTAAGAAAAATATAGGGAGAAATTCAGTTATGTTCGAATTTTTTATTTTATGTTTTTATATTTGTTTAATTTATTTCCTAATGACAATATAATTGGGCCGCGTTTTTTTATTTTTGTAATAGACTCTACAGTATGAGTCTTCTGCCAGTGTCAAGTAATAAACCATTATTCTAGAGAATAATTTCTTTAAAAACTTCTTTACAATTTTAAAATAAAACTAATATTTGTTGTATCGTGTATATAAACTCATTTTATATTCTCGACGTTTCGAGCACTTTGCAGCACCCATGGTCACGGGGAGGAGTGAGGTGTTCGATATACCTTACAGCCCGAAAATGTGTGACAAGTTTTGATTTGTGATTGTGTGCGTCAGCTAGTGATGTACATTTTACTTACGAGGACTATCGAAAAATGATTGTTATGGAAGCGATAAAGAGATTTAAAAATAGTTTAGTCTACGAAATTGAATAACTTTAAAAATTAACTGAGTTTTTACGATGATAGTTCTAAAATAATGAAATAATTTCCAAATAACATGTTCCTCATGGGGGGACGTGGTCCTTCACTGCTGGCCGTATGAGGACGCTCAAGGTCGCTCAGCGAGCTATGGAGAGGGCTATGCTCGGAGTTTCTCTGCGTGATAGACTCAGAAATGAGGATATCCGCAGTAAAACCAGAGTGACCGACATAGCCCAACGGATTAGTAAGCTGAAGTGGCAATGGGCCGGCCATATAGCTCGAAGAACCGATAACCGATAGGGAAGAAAGGTTCTCGAGTGGTAGCCTCGTACCCTCGGTACTCGGAGTGACGACCTGGTAAGACATGCAGGAAGTCGATGGATGCAGGTGGCTCAGGACCGTGCTTTGTGGCATTACTTGGGGGAGGCCTATGTTCAGCAGTGGACTTGTGAAGGGCTGTAATGATAATGATGATGATGAACATGTTCCTGCCGGGCTAGCATGGGTAGTAGACAAAATTTTTATCCCCCGCTTATATTCACTGACAAGGGATAAAATTATCTCATCCCTATGCCAAAGCTTTATCCACCCTGCGAGCATGAGACTATGGTGGATATAATATCGACAGTAGATAAACTTTATTATTATAATTATAAAGAAGGGCACGCTTAAGGAAACAAAGCGGAACGCCATGATACTGTGACGCTCCCGCAATAAAAATTTCTAAAACTGGTAAATAATTATCAGAATTCAGTGTACTTAGTGTCAAAATTTGCGTATTAACGAGACGCATCTAATGATGTAATATTTTTAGCCGCAAAACAATTTTTAGTAATTTTTTAAGTGAAAACCGTTTTTTATCTTATTAGCAAAACAGTAAATCGCTTGCGGCGATCGATTAGTCGCCACAACCTGCTATTTTTTTAGTGATTTTGTGCGCCACCTAGGGACTCATCATCCTCCAAAAATTTGGAATTTTCGGATAAAGGACACCTGAGTTATTAGAGGAAAAACGAAAACCACGTAGTTGGTGGTTTCGCGAACCAGGAGTCTGCGGCTGAAATTGAAGGTGTCACTTGCAGCGTCTCGGAAAGCTCTTTCTGAAAATATATGCATCATCAGCCGGAAGTGTATATCCTCGGAATAACCACTCTTTTGCAGCTCGTCACGTCTTGTAAGTTTGTACTCTTATAACTTTTATTTTTGAATAACGACCCCCCTTCATTTTTTGTATATAGAGGACAAACTCATGCCCTTACTATGGGTGAAATTTCAAATTTTTTAGTTAAGCAATTTTTAATAGTGATTTTTTTTGTAAAACGTAACCCTTTTCGCCATTCCGTGATAAGTTTGTTTTACGTGTAGTGGCTAGCTAAACTAAGCACTAGCTCAAAAAATAATAAAATTGTCGTTCACTTTAATAGTTAAGAATATATTGATTTATATCCATTTTACATTTTTTCTGTTATCTTTATTTCATGCCCATCCTAATTTCAATAGAGAAGGAGGCTGGGTACTACCACCTGCTTGGGATCCTATAATCAATAAAATTAAAACTAAACCCAAGCATACCACTTCAAGACCTCAGGACATAGTCAGTTCATTTTGCATAGATCGGACCATAAACAATAATTAAAAAAGCTGAAGGTACTCCGGGTTTAATAATGACATCGGGACGTCAGTCATCTCAGTCCCCCGTGACCATGGGTGCTGGAAAGCGCCCGAAACGTCGGGAATTAAAAATAAAAGTAAATAAAAAGTAAAAATAAACGCGATAAAATCCGTAAAAGTAGTTTTAATCATGTATAGTGTTCGCGTAAATATAAGAAATCATTATATGTGTCTAGAATTAAGCCAATTTTGAAACTGGACAATACAGACCCTTTGGAGGTGGTGTATCCTCTGGAGAAAATTAAAAAAATCTTATCTCCGCAATTACTGCTATTATAAGGAAATTACAAAATACATCAAAATTGATGTCTACTCTAAGTCACAAAGTTTTAATTTTAATTGAAAATGATGAAGCATGAAGAATGAAAATGTAATGATTTCAAACAAAACATCTAATAAATAATTTTATGATCATGAGTATTGTGTTATTTGTATTCCTAATATTATGTATATTAGTCTTTAGAATATTTAACAAGCTTTGTTAAAGAATTAACATATTTCTTAATTTAAACCTTAGAATTGTAACTTTACTAAGTTTGATAACTTTATTTTAAAATATTATACTTACCTAAAATAAAGTATATACCGATTCTATTATCATTAAATATGACTTGACCATGGACTCGCCTTGGGTATTGTTGACACAACGTATGTAATTAAATCATGGCATTGAGCTATTGAGACGCAATAACTCAATGTTTAAGGGGTGACTACAATCTGAAAGGTTGTAGAATCTTTAACCGAGATGACTATAGACTCATGGGACCACCTGTAAGACTATTGTGGCACACATGCATTACAGTTATATTTTGGGTAAAGAGGAATATTAGATTAATATAATACTACTATTCTTTATTTAGAAGAAAAACTTAATTATTAGGTTTTAGGTTTTTTAAAAACTATAACTTGTTTGCTATTACCAGTTGAACAATTTAAAATAGAATTGTAGACCGCCCTTTCATTGTACTAAGCCCCAGTCTGGGATGGTTGGTGAAATATACCTACCTGGGTGCAGTCAATAGCCCTAAGAATATCTGGTAGACCATATTCAGCTAGGTACCCTCTAGCTACATTTTATATTGCTTGTTATATGCCCGGAAATGACATTCACTTCAGTATTAGTCAAAAATAAAATGAAAGAAGTAGATGCACTGATACTTGTATTACCTACACAAGAGGATAATTAAAGTATATTGCTCCCCACATTTTAATGATGGCCCCAATAACTTAGGTCAAATATTTGCTTATTATTTGTTGTTTGAACAAAAGCCTAGTATAGTCTATCTAGTAGGTAACTACCATCTGCCAAGAGACTGAAAGATGTAAACTACCTACCTAAAAAAAATATTAAGATAAGTTAGCCACATGTATTGATTGTAAATATACAATGTTTTTAAACAAGGTGGTTGTAATAGATGCTTACTTCAATATGCACTGGTAGTCCATACACAGAATTAATAGGCTTTAAAGCCCCATAGAGTTCTTTACACAAATACAAAACACAATCTTTGAGCATCCGAAACCGGCGTAGAAATTAGTTGTCGGGGAATTCCAATAGATTAAGTATTCTGATCACGTATCGATCGCCGATGTAATTTTCTTTCTTGTTTTTCAATTTCTGACACGAAAATGTAGTTGCAATAGGCTCGAGACATCTTTTTGTATTAAAATGGTTTGAAGATAAACTTAAACCCAGGTTCACGAAAGAGGATAAAATTGTCCCTTTCAAATGTCAAAAGAGATATATGTGTACTCGTTATGTCAAACGGGGATATACTATAAGGATAAGATAATTTTATCTCTTGGATATAATCGGGGGATATAATTTTTGTCTCCTGCCCATGCTCGCAAGGTGGATAAAACTAAGCAAGGGATAAATTATTTATCCCTTCCCCGGGGATATATCCTGCGCATGCTAGCCCGGCTGGGAATAAGCTGCACCTACTAACCCTTTGTTGGATTTTAATTCAAAATGTACAAAATCCGAATAAACTTTGAAGAGGTGAGTCTACCGATATAAGGTTGTTTTTTTGGTTTTATCATGGAAGTCCACTCTAACAAATAAACAGTTATTATTCGTTTATTTACTGGATAAATGAAACTAACAAATATTTAAGTAATACTTTGTTTTATTACATAACATATAAACCACTTTTTAAAATTGCAGATTTAATCTTATTTTTATAATCAATATTGATTGAACTTAAGAACTCTTCCAAATGGCCTTGCTGGGAACAAGGCTTCTTAGAAGACCATTGCAATAAATCAGTCATTTACTACTACAGTTTAATAAATAGCGATTAAATCTACAATAAAAAGAAGTGGTTTATATGTTACGTAATAAAACAAAGTTTTACTTAAATATTTGTTAGTTTCCTTTATCCAGTAAATAAACGAATAATAACTGTTTGTTTGTAGAGTGGTCTTCCATGGTACACCCACCTTATTTTAACGTCGTCGATTCCCGCAATCAATGAAGCGAGGGACCGTACTGCCAAAATAGTAGCGCGAGCGATTCGCAGCCGCGTCTTTGATTTTCAGTTCGATGGGTGTTTGTGTAAATAGAAGGAATTTGTCATCACATGGCAACAACTACGACATTTTAATAATTGGCCTTCGAAGGAGCATGGCCTTCCATGATCCACCCACTTTACTTACTCAATTTTTCCTAAAAATAACATCGGAAAGTTGTATTTTCGAGCTATGACCTTTAATGAAAATTTTACTGGCATTGGCAGTTTCTACAAATTTTCTTTTTTAATATTACGTTAATCTTCTTATATATAAATTAATACTTAATTTATTATTCTTAATAAAGAACTTAACTAAAATAATAATTAAAATTATAATATTTACGATTAAAACTAATTATATACAATATAAAAGAAGAAACTATAATATAGAAAATATAAAACTAAAAATTTTAATCGTCAAAAAGACCTGCTCCCCGTGGTATAGTGCCAAGAACGCTGGCTGCGTTTCCTCGCTGAATAGCTATACTTAGCCTTTGAGCGAGGAAAGAACCAGCCCTCTTATCACCAGCAGCGACGACCAGTCGTGGATACAGTTCCTTTAGAAACTTCATTGCACGTGGACCCCACGGACCGATAGTCTCTACAGCAAATGGCACAAATATGTAGTCATTTCTCAAAGACTCATATTTCCGCCATTTACTAAATTCGACTGCTTCTGATGCCGCCACGGCTCTAAAAGAGGTACCCTTGAGATGAGAGGCCGCCAAAGTGTCAACGCAAGTAGCATCCCACACTAGGGCTTTATCTCTCTCCCAAGGGACCAAAGTCATACCGTCGGGTCTCTTGCCATCGTCTCTAAATATCCCGCAAGGCTCTAAAACCGAGGGGATATTTATAGAGACAAGAGCCCTTCGGATGATTTAGTTCAAAGAACCGTGACGGGAAAACCTACCTGCACTTTTCTTGCATGAAAGTCCGTGGAGCCCAAACTCATCGACGCTAATAAGTCACTTCTAGCCGGATTCCTACGGCGATGCGGAAGCTTTCCCCATCAAGCAACCCTTAATGTACCGAGATTACTTGATGGTAGAGCATGTAACCATTGGCTAGATTCCTTAGTCAAAACAGCTAGAAGGAAAGAGTATGGAAATTTTGAAATAAAATTAATAAAATAAATTAATTGATTTTTCTTAATTAAAAATTAAAACGTTTTGACTAATTGGTCCTGCATATTTTTGGGATTTTGTCATAAAAGCATATATAATGCCCCGTGAAAGAATTTATGATTACTTGGATTGGATTAACTGGTATTACCTACTTGACTTGATTGCTAAGACCTACGTGATTATTATGATCTCGCCTTTCTAATGGTGCAATATGAAGGTGGATATAAGATCTCAGTGATGCCACTAGATACGACAATCGTGTTTGACCACATTTGAAAGAGCTCATATAGACCTAGGTGATTGTTATCTCTATCAACTCTCTATCAACTCATCGCTAAGCCACTTCGCCACGGAGCCTGTTCATTTTATCATTTTTGTACAATCTTAGAGTGTATAAAAATGATTAATCCGTTATCTTGGGTGGTCCGCCATATTGGACCTAGAATGGGTTTATAATACAGATAATATAACCGTATTGAAGATAAATGGAAATATTAGTTTGCTCAAAAAATGTTTATTGCAGGGTCTTCAGGCGAGTTAGCATCGCACCTATATAAGAACTATCGCCAATAAGTGACGTGTAATCTTTACGGAAAACCGTATCAAAATCTGTATACCTAACAGTTTTGAAGATAAATGAGAATATTTGTTTGCAAAACAAATGTTTATTGCAGCGCCCCCTGGCGAGTTAACATCATAGCACCTATAAAAAAACCATTGCCGATGAGGCACACACTCTCTACAGAAAACCATATCTAAATTGGTCTACCCGTTTTGGAGATAAATGTGAACATTCGTTTGCACACACAAAAAACAACCTCTCACCCCAATCGCATATATTATTAAAAAATAAATAAATATACCTTCTCCGTTGCGTCGCGGGTAAAACGTGGTAAAAATTTAAAAATATATTGTAAAATGTCATTTGTAATTAAATATCAGATCGATAAATGTTATCACTGGCTACACGTACTAGTTGTACATTTACGTTACGTTTTTCAAGTTTGGAGCTATACCTGACGAGATGTGTCGTAATTTTCGGAACGTAGCCCACCTGAGTTGATCCGTCGAGTGACCTTTCAGTCGTAGTTGGATTTACCCACAGATTAAGGGGTAATCTGTGGACTTACCTAATCGTACTATTTGTCTAAGGTAAACTTAATCGTCAACGATTTCGAGCGTAGTGTTTCCAACAACTACTGGCATAATTGTAACATGTACGTTACACATGACCTTTGTGTTGGCCATGTTCAGGGACGTAACAGGTTATTTTCATAGATAGAGATCTTATACTTACTAAAAATGATTTTTTTTTTATAGAAGAGGGGGCAAACGAGCATGCGGCTCACCTGATGTTAAGTGACTACGTTAAGTTTGTTTGTCTTCTACGCGTTCATATACCGTTCATCATAATATTACGATAAAATTTTCGTGACTTTTTGTGTATGCGCCCACTGATGTTCTTATAATAATAATAATAATAATAAACTCCTCGATACCGCCCGCATCGTCCGCCGGTTTCTTTCCCTTTCCCCCTAACCCTCGGCCGTTTGGTCTCCCCTGCCGAGGGCTCCCATCTGGTTGGATTTTTATTTATTTATGTAGTTTTGAATTTATTTTATTTTATTGATATTTATGTATATTTATCTTTTCATTTTCATTTATAATTATATATTTATAGAGAACCCAACCAGATGGGAAAACTATATAGATACCCCACATAAAAATATTTATTTCTCCCACTTTTTACATAGTTACATTTGTTTCATAAATAGTTTAAGAGTAGCTGTGGGAGTAGCTGTGGGAGTAGCTGTGGGAGACAGGAGCCCAAACTAGGTTACCCTGTGCTATGGGTCTCCTGGCTACCCCTCTTGGCTTTATTACATACTTTTCGATGATAATGTACTTAGACATGAAGTCAGTGTTGTTTATAAAAGATGTTTGAATTGGAACGCATTCCTTACACATCAAGTAATAATTAAAAAAACATATTTATAATCTGTTTAGTGGACCATATAAATATATTTTAATACAAAAATTATATTAAACTTTGAAGAGAGAAAGGCACTACTATACAAATTTACATATGTTTTTCCCTGTCGTGGCGACGGACGAACTTCAAGTTGATTTTGGTACTAGGTTGTGAGACAATACCGCTGGGGTCAAACTTGATCGTATCAGGTGTGTTACTTGCAGTCTCCACTCGGTAATTTCTGAACAGTGCCACCATTCCTGCCAATGTTTGCATCTTCGCAAAACGCATACCTAAAACAATTTTATTTTCAAAATTGAAACCAAATTTTTTTTTAAATTGTTTATTCCCGTAGCCGGCCTACTGGATATTTACATATGGAGCGAAATAAATAGTTATAACATCATTTATCGTAAGCAATGTTATCTCTTTGGCGTCTTTCATAATCGCCACTTACGACACCCACAGGACGAAATAGTTGTGTATTTTCTTGCACCACTAACATGGGTGCAAAGATAAATAAAAATTAAGTTGAAATTTGAAACATAATACACCTATTAAAAGCGTTATCACGAAAATAATGTCGATTTTATTACGAAAAAGAAATAGAAAAACTTTACTATTCAATGATGATTATAAATATTATTGAAAGACAGTATTACGCTTAATTTACCACTGCTTTGGAATATACAGCTCTGTCCTGATAAGAACTAGTAAGAAACCCAAGGGGATTTCTTTTAAAAAAAGAACAATTTACAATAATTAATGTTACGCAATAACTAACAACACTAAACAAATTAGATATGGCATAGTAGCAATGGCGTTATTTCTGGGGGTTATTATCATCCATTAATTCCTTAATATTTAAATAACCCTTTTTATACCTACAATTTTTGTTTAATAAAGTTTTTGAACTAGGCGTAAATCGGATTTTGTGGAATTTTGTTATAAAAATGTTTACATCGCCCACGAATGAATTACCGACTCCGTGGAGGCCAACACCTGGTACTTTTATAGCTAGTCTGTTTCTAGTATTTACAGAATGAAAATCACTTATAATATTAAAACTATATTTTTCTGTAAATACATTACATTTTTGTTAATATACTGAGAGACCAAAGTTAATATATTAATTTCCTTAAATGGCGTCTACTTACTACGTAGTCTTGGAGTCTATTTAGGCTTCGAGTTGGAAACAATTAAGATATTACTTTCACTTATCACATAAAAGTGTAACCATATTTATAAACATTAAGCAATATTTTAAAAATAATAAAATGCCCGGGAAAATCACGACATGACGCTTTCATTATACCTTTATCATAAGAAGACAAGGAGCTTAGGATATCTGAGGGAACACATAAAAAGACATACAAAATATGCTAATATATAATATAGCCCTCATTTTGTTTTAGCAGTAGTCGGGTAATAGTATGATCAAAAAGTCATCAAAATTGGTTCAGAACTGACGATGATATCGCCTATACAAACAAAAATCCATATAGTCGAATTTGGTAACCTCTACTTTTTGAAGTCGGCTAAAAAGTGACTAATAACGAAAGTAAATACAGGTTTATGTTAACTTTAATTTGCTGTTACTTTTAATTAAATAATTACTAAATTAAAAATGTATACGTTATGCTAATAAAAACAATAAAATCATTTACCTATTATATCAACGGAAACGTACGTGATAAAAATATAAAACAACACGTACAAAAAATATTTGTTTTGAATCGGTCTGAGTGTGTGGAGAGAAAAAAATATTGATATTTTACAACATGGTAACAAAAACATGACAGTGTACAATGAGATTATTATAGGAAATGTTTTCAGTGTAAGCATTTTTTAAATAATTTAGTAACACACTTACAATTTAGTAACAATCTATCCGATACTGGTGTGGTTACTTGGACCATGGACCTTTGCCACCAAAATAATAGAAGAAGGCTACAGATTTATTGTCACTTCTGAGGACTAAGATGGCATGCGTCATGGTCCGTAATTATATTGACTCTTCCCCTGTTGGATCTATCATTGTTTATTTACGGCCTCCTTGGCTATAAACAATGCTTATACGTAATTATGACGGTCTCTTTTTTTCTTTCATGCTTTATATATCGCTAAAAATAATGTGAAAAAGGCAAATTTGAATAACGCCGTATTAAAAAAACTTACCGATACAAATTCTTTGTCCTAATCCGAAAGGAATATAGGTGAAGGGTTTGATTTTCTCCCTCTCATTTGCAAGAAACCGTTCCGGTAGGAAATTTTCAGGATTCGGGAAGTATTCTGGGTTGTGATGAAGACGATAGACTGGAATATGTATGCGCATTCCCTTGTCTAGACGCAAGCCTGTCGGTAGCGTGTAATCTTCAACCAACTCCCTGGTGATGGTGCTGAAGACTGGATATAAACGAAGAGCCTCATCTATACACGCCTCGACGTAGGGTAGCTCAGTCACGCAATCATACTCAATTTTTCCTCCATGGCGATGAAGATACTCGTCTACCTCCGCTATGGCTTTCAACTGTGCCTCCTGATTTTTTGCCAGCTCATAGAGAGTTAAGCTTAGTGTTGTAGCTGATGTCTCATAACCAGCTGCGAAGAATAAAACACACTGCGCGGTTAACAAATCATCGTTTACTTCTAGATGTACTTTGTTTCCCTCTCCAGTTTTTAGATTAGAGATGCTATCGCCGCTCACAAAATCATTTTGTTTCAAATTTAACACAAGATCTACAAAGTCGTTTCTATTTGACGGCTTGTATTGCCTGCTCTCGAATACACCGATCAGTAACTTCTTAAAGAATGATATTATTTCATTTGGGAAGAGCTGATAGCCCAACGAGTAGAACACTGCAGGCCACATCGCTCTGGTATATAATTTGATGGCTCTGGCTGAAGAATTTTCAAATATTTTTTCGCCCATTATTGTGTAGGGATTGGGAGTGTCACATTTTTTCATTGTGTTAGTTTCCACACCGAAGGCGCAAGAGCCAATGCAGTCCATGGTATAACGCGCCATAAGAGAGCGCACTTCTATAATTGGCGATGTCGTGCTTTCTTCGTTTAGCAATTCCTCCAGCATTCGCGAGCATTTCTCAATCAAATAGAACATGTTCTTCATTTTCGCTGAAGTAAACAACGGGGTTAGATTTTGGCGTACCACCTTCCATTTGTCTCCGTGAGTGAAGAAAAGATTTTGAGTTATAATCTCTTTGTCTGTATAATCAGCTACCTCTCTACTGTTAAAGTAATAGAAGTCTTTTGTAGTAATCACTTTTATTATCTCTGGATCTTGAACTATGAGCGAGGGTTCTGTACCATAGAAAGCGCCGATTAAAGGCTCCTTGGGGAACTCTTTACATATACGGTGTGTTGTCATTGGGCCCCATTCTTTCAGTAAAATATAATCACGATAATTACCAAATAATGGCAAAGGTTTCAAATATGGTACATTCCTTACCTTCCAATAATTAAAATTCTTAATAGATAAATAATACAACAAGAATAAAGTAATTGATAAACAAATGATAAATAACTGCAGCATCATTGTAATTCACAGTTCAGATACTGATAACAAAATAGTCTTAAATCGACGTTACCTTGCTTTTTATATTAGGCGAGTGTTTGACGCCATCGATATTTCGGTGGTATAACCATGTGTAAGGACGTTTACGGATATTCCTAGAAATTTTATAAACAGGTTATAAATAAAATGTTCTCTGCGTGATAGACTCAGAAATGAGGATATCCGCAGTAAAAC
Organism: Parnassius apollo; assembly: GCA_907164705.1. Taxonomy (NCBI): domain Eukaryota; kingdom Metazoa; phylum Arthropoda; class Insecta; order Lepidoptera; family Papilionidae; genus Parnassius; species Parnassius apollo. Next base: position 4,956,349 of record CAJQZP010000547.1, on the reverse strand, counting down.
CAGAGTGACCGACATAGCCCAACGGATTAGTAAGCTGAAGTGGCAATGGGCCGGCCATATAGCTTGAAAAACCGATAACCGATGGGGAACAAAGGTTCTCGAGTGGCAGCCTCGTACCGGTAGGCGTAGTGTAGGGCGACCCCTCACTAGATGGAAGACATGCAGGAAGTCGATGGATGCAGGTGGCTCAGGACCGTGCATTGTGGCATTACTTGGGGGAGGCCTATGTTCAGCAGTGGACTTGTGAAGGGCTGTAATGATGATGATGATGATATTAAATTTTAGACATGTTCTACGTGAAATATAATTTAATGTTAAGTTTAAAATGATTTATTTATATCTTCTTAGTATAGATATAAACTATAGTATATTATATATATATATATCCATAGGTGGTGGAAAGGTGTATATTAACATCGTGATGTCACAGCTAACCTGGTGTTCCTTTAGCTTATTTTTTTAAGCACAATCAACGCAGAATGAGCTTACTGTATCTTGAAGTTTTATGGTGGTAGTCAGGCGCCCAATCTTCAATATTCAATTTACGATGTTTTGTTTAATTTCAATAGCCTCATGTATCATCTTTGGTAGGAATGTGTGTGCTTTTTCAAAGATGTGTGGGTCTATTAAGTTTGGTATGATATCTGGGGTCATCTAGAATATAATTGTAGATTCAAAGTAATACAAAATTTCCGGGAAGTCTGCAATCACTATCAGCTACTTGCAGTATTTTGGAAAATATTACTTCCCACCACATGCTTGGTGCTTGATTTTTTTGGACGTCAATGGAAAAGAGGAGAGTTTCTGCCATGTAAAATTTTCATTATAAATTTAAATACGCAGAGTCGTTCGAAACTTCAATAGCGTGATTTAGGCTTTGGTTGCATTATAGTACATTGTGGTGAGATAGCAGCGTCACCAAATCACACCCTTGCTCAAACCGGAAACAGATGTTGCAGTCCAGTGCAGTGCTTAATTTCGACAGGTCATGCATTGCTGAAGGCTGCGATTTTGTTCGGTTTATTACAACATTGTGGCGCCATTATGTGGTGTTGCCCAATTTTTGTAAATAAGTTTATAACTTTATTGTAGGTAATTGTAAGGTTTAATTTTGGGTTAACACACACACACACACACACACACACACACACAACCCTTAATACTCATACTAAGTTACAAAGTATTGTTATCCTGATTGAGATTTATTTATGGAGATGCCCTTACCTTTGGATAGGTATATTACATTGATATGTTTATGCATCTGTTAATTTTGATAAAACTGATTAATTGAAATTTGAGCGATTAGATTTCTTATCGCTAAAATTATGATTTATTTACGCATTTTATTGCTTTTAATTTAAATTATATATTGTCCCCTTCAGATATAAATAATTTGAATTAAAAGCAATAAAATGAAAGAAAGAAAGAAAATTATTTATTTGGTACACAAATTAGTACAAAAATGCGTAAATTTACTTTTATTTAATGTGCTATATATGTGTAAATATCAATCATATAAATCAAGTTGGTCTCGGTGTCTTTTGTGCATACTGTAAGTAATCTACATAATATATTATAGATATTGGTAAACCAATATGCGATACTGACATTTTTATATGCTATTATTAAAGTAGGTAAAACTAAATTAGTTTAAAAAAGTTGTGAGTGCACATAGAGTGCACATTGAGTCTGCTTTACTGAATTGCACATTGAAATTAACAGTGCTCTTGTACATTAATTTCCTCTTTTTCTCACCTTGTTATAATTGTTTGTCTAAAGTTGATGAGTCACACCGATAAAAATCTTTATTTGGAAATTAATTAGAAAAAGCCAAGACGATAAAATTATGAGAAAGAAAGAGATAGTTACGTACGGTTAGAGTATGTAAATATACAGGAATTTTTTACATATCAAAATATATATCAAATATATATCAAAATGTATGCATGTATTTAGGTCATGGTTATGTTTGGTTTTCAAGACGCGATAGAAATAAAGGTGACAAACAAATACACAGTACACCTAATAGTAAAGTTGGTGCTGTGTTCGAAAGGCACTCACATTGACCTTGACTAAGAATTAAAACACACGTACGTTGACACCCTCGAGAACTAAAATAGAACATCTTACTTAAGATTACCTATTTACATTCTGAGGTAATGCTTCATAACCAGTACAATGGGTCACTATACTCTTTACTCACCATACACAAAACGTAGCGGCATAATCCTGCTATTTTATGGTGATATTTATTGTGAGCCGCAACCGAATCCTTCCGCGGTCGACTTAACCCATTCGTAAAGTATAACAATTTAGATGTCACATTATAAATTCAAGATGGTATATATTATATCAGAGGGCCTACTAGTTTATATTATAATATAATATTCTAGACACGAGTTTAACGCTCGAGAATGTATGCACACTTCTTGAAATAAATAGTAGTAAAAATATGCGCAAACGTGATATAATCAATTGAATTTTTATCGAATTGATTTTTAAAACACTTTAATCGAGATAAGAACGTTATATTTATTATCCGGGAAATAGCTTACACGTTCTAGGTCTTGTTTGTTTTTTTTAAAGCGATAATTATGTAAAATTTTACGTTAATATGAAAGACATTTTATTGAATTAGATTCTTAATTTATTTATAAAACGTTAACTCCACACTAGGATATTCTTCTGCATCGTGATGCTGGGGGTAGTTTGTATACATTTTTTATAGGATAGGATGACAAACGAGCACACAGTCCACCTGATGGAAAGTGGTTGCTGTGGCCCATAGACATCTACATCTATCCTCGATTACGAATCAAAATGCAGGTGCTTTATCACCCGTGGGGACTTAGGTGGAATGCCTCGTTTCCAGTAAAAAGGGTCTCCGGTTCTCTACACTCACCATAGGAAACACAGCAACATTAAGCTGCTATTTTACGCTGGTATTCTGTGAGAGCGTGGTCCCACCCCGGTCGAGCCGACCCATTCGCTCTACAACTATACTACTAATATAACTGCAGCATGGCTCTACCACGTGTAATATATACATAAACACAAGGATGCATATTCGAACCCGGAATAATTATTTGCATTGTAGCTTATGTAAATACTTGTTACGTGCGGGATTCGAACACGCAACTCTTAGCGCTGCAACTCATTGCAAAGCCACTGCACCACGGAGCCGTCATATCCTGATAATAAAGCCTTTTTTCCTGATAACAAGCATAATCGTTATAAATAAAGTAAATTTTTCTTCACCGTCTGTCGTAAGAGAGAGCTAAAAAGCCTTTTATGGCGGAAGTCTTCCCTTTTACATAAACTATAAGATAATAAAACAAACATTCAATTGATTAAAGTTTATTAAGATCCATGCTCGACTCAATTAAGGAAACACATTTTTTTTAAAGTTACATTTAGATACAAATTACATGAATAATATTTTTTGATCTTATTGACATAATAGAAAAAACTGAACTGGTTATTTGAATAAAAAATTATGAGTGCAATTAGTTTAATTGAAATTTTCGTATATTAAAAAAAAACTAAAAATAGGGCTCGAAATAATAGATTTTCTCACAAAAGAAGGGAACTTGAAAAAAAAGGAAAACATGTCAGACCCAAGACGGGACGCGAACCAAGGCATAACGATTTCACGACCGCTCGATATCCAATTGAGCTATTACGATCATTAACAAAGTATCAAAATTTACCTTCTTATATTGTAGCAGCTTTTCATTTCCTGAAAATACGGACAAAACGACATTTTCTAAAAATAAATCCTAGCTAGATCGATTTATTGCTCCCGAAACTCCCTGGTCACCTAATTTTATGAAAATCGTTGGAGCCGATTCCGAGATACCGATTATATATATATATATATATATATATATATTTGCTCGTTTAAAGGTATAGGATAAAGCTATAACTATCGCTAAACGGAAACGAAGGTTTAGTACATCAAAACATTTAAAAATTTACCTACGTTTCTACTATGTGTCAGGAAAGATTGTCATATCTTGGAATCTTTTCCATAGAAAATTCTGTTGCCCAGTAGTTAAATTATTTCAAATTAATAAAAAATTGCAAACGCATAAGCCAGAAAGCTGGCCATCTAGGCTTTTCATTGAGTTTGTTGTTGGTAGTACTTATAACTATTTTCTCATTGTCTGCAGAAAAACAGTTTAAATAGAAGTTGTCAAACAGGATAATTAACTCTTATTATGGGAAATAATCTGTATAACCAGTCACCGCAGAAAGGCAAATATAGTGGCGTTGTCGAGCGCAACAGAGTAGTTCGAGCGGAATGGACAACATTTCTTTAACGCGAACTAAGCAGAACAAGAACAACTGCTACGGCAAGAGCGACAGACACAACTGTGCTTGCCTCGCTTATATACCTGTAGATATTTGACGGGTTTAAAACTATTGAAAATCACGACAAAGCAACTGAATAGTATAGGAACACTAAGGGTTTGTGTTTAGAGGGGCGCCACTATGAGATCTCGCACCACCCAAAAATTTTGCTAGGACCGCCACTGTCCTAGAGTTGCATATTATGACATACGAGGGACAACTTTTCAAGTGCTAGAGTCACACTGCAGCTGTGTTATGGTTTCAGCACGAATGGGTCAGCTCATCGATAGATGGACCACACTCTCACGAAATACCAGCGTGAAAAGTTTGCACAAAAGATATTTATTGCAGCTTCCTCGGACGAGTTAACATTATAACCATTATCGAAGGGCCATCACCGATGAGTCAAAAACCCTTTACAGAAAATTGTATCTAAAGTGGTCCAACCTTTTTGTCGATAAATGGGAACATTCGTTTACACGAAAAATGTTTGTTGCAACGTCTTCTGGCGAGTTAGCATCGTAACTCACGAACTGAATGTCTAAGGACCATCACCGATATGCCACAAATCCTTTACAAAAAACCCTATCTAAAGTGGTCTCACCGTTTTCGAGATAAATGGGAATATTCATTTGCACAAAAAATGTTCAATATAGCGCCTCCTAGCGAGTTAATACCATAACACCTGTCATAAGCGCTCTACAGAAAACCGTATCTAAATCGGTTAAACCGTTTTGGAGATAAATGGGAACATTCGTTTACACACAAAAACAAACAAATAACCTCTCACCCTAAACGCATATACTTTCTCCGTTCCGTAGCGGGTTGTAAAATTAATATATATATATATATATATATATATATATAGATCTATAAATGTTATCACTGGAAACACACGGTGATACAATCATGTTATCAAGTTTCTTAGACTTACCTAATCGGACTTTTTGTCCTAGGTAAACATAATCGTCAACAACTACGAGCATAGTGTTTCTAACAACTACTGGCATAATTATGACATATACGTTACACATGACCTTTGTGATGTCCATGTTCACGTACGTTACACGTTATTTTCATAGATAGAGGGATTATTTTAATGGTTGGCAGGCGGGTTGTCAATATAATTCATTATTTTATAGTTTTCAGCTATCACAGCTCCTATCTTATACTTACATAAAAATGAAAGTTTGTTTGTTTTTATGTCTTTTATGCGTTCATATACCGTTCATCCCATTACGATGAACCTTTCGTGACTTTTGGTGTACGCGCTCACGGATGTTCTTACAATATAAAAGGTGCATTGGAACCTTTGAGAGGCCATGCGTGTTAATTCCTAAATAAAAAATCTGTCACTTTCAGGGGAGGGTGATGAAAATACACTACTGTATACTTCACCACAAATGCAAAATTGAATTTTGTCACTATACACACACACGAAAGCATTTGTGCTTGTGTTCATTGCATTTATGCATTCCATCAAATTGCACACGTGTCGATACACTGGTGCCTCTGTCTACATTGGTCAGCAACGTAATGCGAGGACTATGTCGATATTCTTATCGTTATAAATAAATCATCATAGTCCGCATAAATTCAACGTTGGTAAAAGTGATTTTTAGTGTTTTTTCATTCATAACCTACAGCCTTTCACAAGTCAGTTTTTCAATAAAAAGTTATAATTTTTTATTTTGTCTCGTAAACCATTTAATCTACTGCTACCCAATCTTCTGTAAGTACTTTATTTTATTCTACTAGTTTTCCCCCAGTTTATTTATTTGCTTATTATCTTAAAAAGAAATGTAATTTTGTATAGTATATCTCTGTGGTATTAAAATTACTATAATCTACGAAACTGATAATTACTTTACTAACTGTATGTTTTGGCCCCGACAATACTTAATTAATAGGAAAACAATAATTAATAGGAACTATAATCTAATATTGAAATAATACTAGTTTTTACGGAATTTATCGCGTATATTTAACTTTTTTAATACCCGGCGTTTCGAGAGCTTTACAGCACCCATGGTCACGGGAAGGACTGAGATGTTCAACGTTCAGATGTCATAGTTAACCGCGGTTAAAGAATAACCATATCGAACCAGATCGGAACAAAAGTTAAATTTTAAACCATAGATTAAAATTTAACTTTTGTTCCGATCTACACAGTATGAACTTATGGTATCATGAAGTCTTGCAGTTGTATGCTTGGTTTGGGATTTAATTTTATTTATTATAGGATCCCAAGCAGATGGTAGCACCCAGCCATCTTATCTATTGAAATTAGGATGTTTTTTTGATTTCAATAGCCTCGCGAATCGTCCTTGGAAGGAAACGGTGTTCTTTAGCGAGGATTTGTGGTCTATCAAATCTGATGTAGTGACGGGGGAGATCCTGTACGTGTTCACAGACTGCAGACTTCCCGGAGCGTCGATTCTTCACATCAGCTAAATGTTCTTTAACGCGGGTTTTAATTGATCTTTTAGTTTGTCCTATGTAGGAGAGACCACATTCACAATCAAGCTTGTACACTCCTGCATCTTGCAGAGGGACGTTACACTGGACTGATGGTAAAAACTGACCAATCTTCTTCGGCGGCTTGAAGTATGTTTTGATGGAAGCGCCCTTCAAGATGTAGCCAATCTTGTCAGTGACTCCTCTAACATATGGCAGTACAGCAGGTACACGCTCGACTGTGGTCGGCTTCACTCGTTCTCTGTGACGTAGGCGCGGGATCCGAAGCTTGTTGTCATGCAAAACTTTCTTGACGTGTTGGAGCTCGGCAGCCAGGTGTTTACTGTCACAGATCCCTCGTGCTCTCTGAAACAAAGATTTACCCACGGTAGCTAACTGTGAAGGATGGTGGTGAGAATCACCGTTTAAATATCTATCTGTATGGGTCTTTTTTCTATACACGGTATGGCTCAAGGTGTTATCAGGATTCCGAATTACTAACACATCTAGAAAAGCTAAGGAATTGTTTGCGTCTAACTCCATTGTGAACTGAATTTTAGAATTTATAGAGTTAAGATGGTCTAAAAATGCAGATACTTTATCTAAAGGTAGAATTGTGAAAGTGTCGTCTACGTACCGCTTGTAGAATCTTGGATTTATGGGAGAAGTAAGCAGGGCTTTCTCCTCAAAGTCTTCCATGAATATGTCGGCGATGATGGGAGATACAGGTGAGCCCATCGCCACACCATCTACTTGCTTGTAGAACTCCTCCTTCGACAATAGATAGCCAGATGTAAGGCAGTGTCTGAGTAATACTGCATATTCTACAGGCATGTTGTTTTCTAGTTACAATTGAGATGCAGTCTTCAACAGGTAAGCATGTAAACAATGACTGCACATCAAAACTGACCATAGTTTCATTGTCTGCCAGACGTAGGTCTTTAATCTCGCTGACAAAATGGTAGGAATCCTTTATGTGTGCTCTTGTATGTCACCTGAGCGCTGAGAGTATTTTCACTAAGTGTTGAGCCAATCTTTAAGTTGGTGAATCGATTTGGCTCACTATGGGACGTAATAGAGCATTGAGCTTGTGTATTTTTGGTAACCCATACAACTGTGGTGATTTGGCGCACGTAGGTATTATCCATTTTGCGTCCAGATTTAATTTTTCGGAGTGTTTCTTTATGAGGTCACTAGTTGTTTTTAGTGTGCTATTTGTTGGGTCGTTTTTAACCTTTTTATAAGTACTTACATCCGACAAAAGTTCTTGTATTTTAGAATTATAATCTGACGTATCCATGACTACCGTGGCGTTTCCCTTATCTGCGCGGAGAATCGTGAGTTCTGGTTTATTGCGTAGGTTCTTTAACGCTATAAATTCGTCTTTGGGAAGATTCGGTTTAGGCACTGAACACCGACGTAACATAGACGAAATGTCTTGACGTATCGCCTCCAAATCTTCTTTCCGCATATTGTTTTTAAATAAACAGTCCTTGATACTACAGACAATTTCTTCATACGGTAATCTGCGTGGAGTACATAGAGAGATAATCTGCGTGGAGATGGAGAGCATAATTGAGACCTTTGGACAAAACCTCAATTGTTGCATCATCCAGTGTTTGTTTTGACAGATTATAGAACGCGATTAATCTATGATCTGTGTTTGTCAATGGTTGCTTTTGGTTCTGGCATTGATTCGGATGTTTGACATTTGATTTGGCCGTTAATTTTTGATATTTTTCTATATGTTTGTTTTTGCATTCGTTATATTTACTAATTTCGCGTTTATTTAATGTTTCCATGCAAAAATTATAATCAAAAGTCGTTAAAACTTTCTTTAATTCACTGGATGATGTGTCTATAGATTTATTTATGTCATATAGATCGGAGCGTTTTTGTTGGATTACCGCCCGTAACAACTTTTTACTCGCCTGATTTAAGATCTTAGCTCTTCCTCGAATGTCCTTTTTGGTGGACATTTTGACACACGTAGGAATGAGATTATGGTCTCGGCATCTCTTCAAGAAAATTAAGGCTGTTATGTATCTTGCGCGATTAGTCTTTAGATCTTCTAATCGGCGTATTTTATTTGCAATTACCAGTCCGTACTGGTTTACATGATGATTTCTTATATTTAACCTATGACATCAGGACGTTGAACATCTCCGTCCTTTCCATGACCATGGGTGCTGTAAAGCTCTCGAAACGTCGGGTATTTAAAAATACGCGATAAATTCCGTAAAAACTAGTATTATTTTAATGTGTAGTGTTCGCGTAAATATAAGAAATCATTATATAATCTAACATTTTCATACATTCGTAATTTAATTTGCTTAATAAATATAATAAATGAACTAAACTAAAATGAATTACGGTTAGTGTTATTGCCCCAGGCTACCCTGACAATATCCGATCGGGACTCGGGCCCATCAGGAATCCCACTCGACGGGTAACAAAGGGAGGGTCCAAAGACCTGTGGAATGTTAAGCTATAGCGGTTAACAAAGAACCAAACAAAACTTACCATTCGTCGACATAGGGTTAACTATAGGAAGAGTCAGGTGGAATAGTGAGTGTGTGTGAGTCGTGTTCAGTACGTGTCAATATGTAACCTGACATCCCCGCTGGTTGCAGAACAGCAGATCCCAAGGCGTCGCCTCTCTTCAAATATGGGATCCATCTAAGGGGCATGCAGCCATAGAACACTTCCGTTTCTAGGAAAACTATTTTCGTTTATCACTCATTATTTATTGTCCCATTAATTATCTTCAAGTTAATCTAATTAAGTCCAACAACGTTTAACCGAGACACGCGGTACAACTCAAGGACGGCTGTTCAAAGTTCAATGTCACAGGCCAACGTAGCACAAACTACCACCGCGTCGATTCAATTAACTGCATAAAAGGTCCTTTAATCACTACAAATTCCTAGCCGTTCTCTATCACGTAACGCGACCAAAATAGACACTAAATTCGAGGCGGTCTAGGTTATATTCCAATATTCAATAATATATTCAAATAGCGCGCTCCTCTAACACAGTTCCCGGCGCGTGTGCCGTGCGCGGTCGTCGATCTCCTCACAGCTCGGTTCGATGCGAACATGGCTCAATCACTGCATGCAGCTAGCCTCCGCCTCCCGTACCTCGCTAACCGTCCCTTCACCTCGCTCGAGATAAGACAATCGGCTATCGAGCGCAAACAGTTTTTTTTTAATAAAGCCAATATATCGATATTTTTTGAGGTGACTAGGTCTAATAAATCGATAAACGCCGCGCCGACTGCATGCATGAAAAATTATGACTCATTGTCCCGTTACGCTCCAGCCAATCCGAGCACGATTGAAGCGAGAGCTCGGCATGAACTAGTGAAAGGCACGATCGCTCAATCCAATGTAGATTTCATTTCACTCCTTCTTTGTTTCTATACAAAATAGTGACAATTCAATAAAAGTAATTCAATTTTATTTATAAAAGTATGCAATCATTTCATCAAACTAAAACCGACTTTACAGACACCATTTTTTTTTTTCGATTTATAAAACTTCGATATTGACTTACTGTATATTAACTTACCATATATAGAACTTCAAAATTGATATATTTTTTAATTATCGATATATCAAAAATACAATATTTTAAAAAATATCACAGTCCTAGATTGGACCGATCAGTTAGAATGATCAGCTGAACTGACCGTGTGTCCACCATAAATGCTACGAAACGAAAAGCTACCGGATGTCACAATGAAATTATTAATAACAGGAGGAGCAGGATCTGGCAATGTATTCACTCTGAGTGCACTTGTTGTGAAAATTAAAGGATGTTATAAGCAAACAGTATCTGCTTCATTTCATCTATGTTTTGTTGCAGCCGCTGCCCTTACCGGAGTGGAAGGTCGCCTAGTGAATGGATGAACGCTTCACAGTGCATTATAACTGGGTATCGAAAAAGGTTCAGCAACCACTCATCGACACTAACTGGTCAGCGCTTAGAAGTTATAAGACGCAAATGGAAAACTGTTCGTTGGATAATTTCGATGAGATTTCCATGGTTTCACAATATGGAATGTTTCACTGATTTCATTTTAAGCGTCAGTAGTTAAAATGAAATCAGTGAAACATTCCATATTGTTCCAAATTATGGCTCTAATTTTGGCGGTGCAAATGTCCTCGTTGAAGTTGATTTGGATCAGTTACCACCCGTAAAAGAAAGTTATTGTTTCAAGTTACTTGTCAATTTTCAAGGAGTGCCACATATGTAATTTACTTTGGGTTTTGATTTTTTTATTTGATTATATTGATTTACTTAACAATTTACCAGTAGGAGACCTGAGCATGGGACAGTATCAGTTACTTCTTTATTTTATAGAAAACTTATTTTTGTCTTAGAATTATGTCAAAATCAAGTTACATAGGTATTGTATTGTTGTTTATGTACACAGGCAAATCTCGCGATCAGCTTTTAGATCTCGCGACAAGCTTTTATATCGTATAAATCGTGTAATGTAATAAATTGATGGGTTTCATTTAATTTAATGTTTATTTTCCTCTTTTTAGAGCATTTAAATAATTAATTTTTTATTTATTAGTTTCTGGATATGTGTAAGGTTACACGCTAGAGTTTGCTAAGGTAGATGTATGTTGAGGACCAACTTACTGTTTAGCCGGGCAGTAGTACACCATGTCCTCAGAGAACCGAGCACGGACGTTATATTACTCGTGTTGTTCTCAGCGAACCCGTTAAGTTGATATCCATATGTTTGATATATCATGGGGTGTGAAAAAAGGAAACATAGTCAGCCATCTTTGGAGTCCATCATATTAAATTAAGAGTGACGTCATTTTATTTGGTATTCTTCTCAGCAAACTCTTACATTCGATACCCATATCATGGGAGTGCAAAAAGATAACTAGTCCGCCCTCTTGGGTTGTCCACCATAATTATTGCATTTAGAGTGACGTTATTTTATTTTTCGTATTTTTCGCAGCAAACCCTTTCAATTAATTAAATACCCATATAATGGGAGTGTATAAAAATGACTAATCCGTTATCTTGGGCGGTCCGCCATATTGGACTTAGAATGGGTTTATAATACAGATAATATAACTGTATTGGAGATAAATCGAAGCATTAGTTTGCTCAAAAAATGTTTATTGCAGGGTCCTCAGGCGAGTTGGCATCATAACACCTACATAAAAACCATCGTCAATGAGTCACATGTAATCTTTACGGAAAACCGTATCAAAATCTGTATAACCGTTTTGGAGATAAATGGTAATATTTGTTTGCGAAACAAATGTTTGTTGCAGTGCCCCCTGGCGAGTTAACATCATAGCACCAATCTAAAAACCATTGCCGATGAGTCACAAACTCTCTACAGAAAACCATATCTAAATTGGTCTACCCGTTTTGGAGATAAATGTGAACATTCGTTTGCACACACAAAAAACAACCTCTCACCCTAATCCCATATACGAGGGCGGCACTGAAAATTTCGGGAATCAAGGAAGTGACACAACATTACTATTAAAAAATATATTTATTGCTTTTCGAAGTATTCTCCGCGAAATTTGACACATTTTTTCAAACGATTCCATCGTTGAATCCGTCCTTGTCGTCGTCATCGTTGATCCAATCATTGAAGCAACCATTCAATTCGGAAGTTGGGGTCTCCAACATGGCCGTTTTGTAGGCGTCCACAGCTTCTTCAGGTGAAGAAAATCTCTGTCCACGCAATTTATTCTTTATTTTAGGGAAAGTATATAAATCATTAGGGGTTAGGTCGGGACTGTACGGCGGATGGTCTAATAATTCTATGTTTTCTTGCTCTAAAAACTCTTTTGTTCTGTGTGCGGTGTGAGAACTCGCATTGTCGTGATGGAGGATGATGCGGCGGTTACAGTTCTCTTTACGGAGTTCAGAAACGACCTGTGGCAAACATCGGATCAGTCGTGAGCGTTTGTACTGAGCGGACGTGTCTCCTGTCGTTCCAATTTTATCTGAAGTGACAACAATCAAAAGTAAATCTTTAAGTAATCAACGTAAAGATGATAACCTTGTGCATTCATTAAGGAACTTAAGCCTGTTATTATTTGTGTGAACAGTTTAGCAGTGTTTCTCAGTCAGTGAATCCCCACACCTCACCCCCCTCGAGTAAAGGGCACGGGCTCTTAAATTTTTTGTCTCACTTGACGCTCGACATAACTGCATCACAGGCCTAATAATACTGGTTTGCGATACATAATGAACCCGCAAAAATCTCCGCCTGCGATCAAAGTTGGTCTTGTTAGTTCCCATTCCGATAATGCAAAATGCGATACCGAGGTTACACAGCAACGTAATATTACCCTCCAAAGATCAAAAAGAAAACAACCAGAAGAAGCAATGAAATCCGAATTAAATGATTTTAGGAAAGAGATAATGTCCTTTCTTACTGAATTCAAAACTTCGCAAGAGGAGAATATTAAAAAAATACATGATAAAGTATCGTCATTAAAGGAACAACTAAGTAATTTAAAGCAAATTTCAGATATTCTTTCTCAGGATCAAGTACCTATTAAGGATACTTTAACTTCTATACACTCAGCTCAACAGGCTACGACAAACACAATTACCGAAATGCAAGCCTCCTTGGAATTCTCATCCAAGCGCATCGATACCCTACAGGAACGTGCAAATTGTTCAGAAGAAAAACTTAAGATTCAATGTCGTGAAATTACAGAAATGCAAGTGATATTAGACAGGCTTTCCTTCAAAACCCAAAGACAAGAGCAGTGGGCACGTCAGTTAAATGTAGAAGTGGTGGGAGTACCAGAAATTAAAAATGAAAATTTAACAAATATAGTATTAAGCATAGCAGAAAAAGCAGGAGTTGTGTTGAGCGCCGGCGATATAGAAAGCTGCACAAGAGTACAATCGAAAGATCCCGTTAAAGGTCGACCCCGCAATATTATTATAAAAATGTCCTCCCGTATTCATAAGGATAATCTCATTGCTGGCGTCAAAAAACATCGTGGCATCACTACTGGAGATCTTGGGCACGGAGGTGAACTCAAGGAAATATTTGTTAACGAGCATTTAACTCTTGATAACAAGAGGTTTGTATAAAAAGTGTCGAGAAATAGCTACCGAGCTAGGCTATAGGTACATCTGGATAAAAAACTGCAAAATATATGTTCGTCGAAACGATACGTCACCACACATTATTGTCAATTCAGAATTGGACTTAAAAAAGTTGAAATAAAGTATACAATAATAGTTAGTATAGACCTACTTAGCAAGTTTTTTTATAATGTAAGGATACATTGTGGAAACATGTCATATTATTGTCATTAAGGTACGTTATTTTATTCTAAAATATTGTATAAAAAATACACACACACACATTAAACACTAACACACAACACATCATAAACACCATTATACAATTTACAAATTGCAACCATAATCAATTTCAAATAGCAGTCGATCAACATTATACATCACAAAATTACCTTGTTTTCTTTCTATCTATCAATACACATAATATATACGCATCCACAAATCATTCCCCAGTTTTTTGCATACAAAGTAACACAAGTACAAAAACTGTGCCTATTAATATCAATTGCTCAATCAAATAATATGTTTTTCTATTTAATTAAACTGTTTATCTGTCATAATCATTACCAGCTGATACAAATTATAATAGTATGTATTAGGTTTGGGTACATGTTTACATTTAAGTATGTATATGCATGTGTGTATATACATTGTGTATATTTATTTATATGCATTAGTGAGTTAACTATGTTTAAAATCTATTATTTATTTTATTTATTATATGTTAAAATAACAAGGCAAAATGATAATTTACACAATAGGTAAGACACCAATATCTGTCTATTATCAAAATGGACGGGGACTACGTACAAAACTTCATACACTTTATCTAGAAATATTAAATAATGATTACGACATCATTATTTTAACAGAAACCTGGTTTCACGATGGTATCTTGGATGGGGAGATCTGTGATAATCGGTATATTGTGTACAGACAGGATCGTATACTAACGGAAACAAGCACATCATCAGGTGGAGGTGTGGCAATCATAATTCGTCGTACACTTAATGCGACTATGGACGATTTGTGGAAACAGCCGTGCACTTCTATCGAGACGCTTTGGATAACAATACCGGTACTGAGTCATACGTTCACAACACGAAGCGCACACGTTCCCTTGCGCCCTCACACCCCGCTTGGACAAAAACTGCATATCATAACTACTTATATACCGGGTAAATCGTCAAAGCATCGTCGTACGGACGAAATGCACGCAAAAGATATTAAATCGTTCTTGGAATCGTTTAGTAGTAGAATTATCTCGCGCGACTTTTATGTAATTGCAGGTGATTTTAATTTATCTAATATACACTGGAATGTGAGTGGACCTACAATACTAAGACAGGGTTCTACCGAGCTACTAACTATAGGGGAGCAATTAATAAACGAACTAGCCTACCATGGTTTCCGACAATACTCCAATATAAAAAACAGTTGCAATAACACATTAGATTTAATTTTCTCTAATATAGACATAGAAATAATATTATGTGACAAACCCTTAACTAAGATAGATATATTTCATCCTCCCTTCGAATTTGACTTAAATGTGGCTATCCCTCCTCTCAAATGCCCTTTTATTAAGAAAAATAAGTTTTATTCAGCTGATTTTGTTAAAATAAACACATATTTATGTGAAATCGACTGGGCCACTCATTTATACACTGGACATGTTGAAGAAGCTGTAGATTTCTTTTACAAACAACTTAATTATTGCAAAGACAAATATGTACCA
The DNA here is from genome assembly GCA_907164705.1 of Parnassius apollo. Classification (NCBI taxonomy): domain Eukaryota; kingdom Metazoa; phylum Arthropoda; class Insecta; order Lepidoptera; family Papilionidae; genus Parnassius; species Parnassius apollo. Next base: position 4,940,703 of record CAJQZP010000547.1, on the reverse strand, counting down.
AGTGTAATATCTCTACCTCACAACACGAAAAGGCCCCCGTGGTATAATAAAACATTAATTAATATCTTAAAAGAAAAAGCTAAGGCTCACAGAAATTGGAAAAAGTTTCATAACTTAGCGGATTACAATATGTTCTCTTTATTACGTAAGCGTGCGTCAGTTTATAATAAACAATGTTATAATAATTATTTGGATACTACTCAACAAGCCATACTGAATAACCCTAAATGTTTCTGGACTTTTATCAAATCAAAACGTGGTAATACTTATTCTTATCCAAATAAAATGTCGTATAAAAATACAACGCATAGCGAAGGCCCAGCAATTGTAGAAGTCTTCAGTTCATTTTTCAAGTGTTTTTATCCCGCCTGCTCCTTCATATCCTGATGTTGCATTACTTATACCTTCTAGTAGCAACGACCGACATTTACATTGCTTTCGGGTTTCCAAGGCAGATGTTTTTAAAGCGCTGCAGAAAGTAGATGTAAAAAAGGGACCGGATAGTGACAAAATCCCACCCATATTTATATTCAAATGTGCTAAGTCATTGTCTGAGCCTCTTCACATTTTATTCAATAGATCTCTTCAGGAAGGTTATTTCCCATAGATCTGGAAAGAAGCTCACGTAGTATCCATATTTAAATAAGGAACCCGTACTAAAGTTGAAAATTATAGACCTATATCTATACTTAATATATTCGCGAAAATATTCGAAAAATTAGTATTTAATTACATTTACCCGACCTTAAGTCGAGGTTTACCAGAATCTCAGCATGGTTTCCTCAAAGGCAGATCAACTATTAGTAACCTAATACATTTTATCACAGAGACTATCAATCATATGGATGGCGGGGGGCAGGTTGACGTGATCTACACGGATTTCGAAAAAGCCTTCGACCGCGTGGATCACGTCATCTTGCTTCGTAAGTTAAAAATACTAGGAATACACGGGGACCTTTTGCGATGGATTGAGTCTTACCTAAAAAATCGTTCACAAGCAGTAGGTGTAGGAGGACACAGATCAAATTTTATAAAAATTACATCTGGTGTGCCACAAGGGTCTCACTTAGGGCCCCTCCTGTATAACACCTATCTATATGATATATATATACATGCTTTAAACACTACTCGTTCTTGCTGTATGCAGATGACAAAAAAATATTTATTAAAATTAACAATTTAAATGATTGCCATAAGCTTCAAGAAGATTTAAACAGGTTGGACTATTATTACAAATATAATCGAATCACAGTTAATGTCAAGAAATGTCAAATTTGCACATTTACACGCAAAACTAAACCGGTTGAATATGCATACAAATTGAACGGATCAATAATTCAAAAAACAGGGATAATCCGAGATCTTGGTATCTTATTGGATTCCAAACTTACATTTAGTAATCATATTGACTACATCACAAATAAAGCATATAGAAACTTAGGCTTCTTAATACGTATATGCCAACCTTTCAATAACTTACCCTGTATTAAAGTATTATATTATGCCTACGTTTGCAGTATATTAGAGTATGGTAGCAACGTATGGTGTCCATAATACTATACGTATATTAACAAAATAGAAGTATTGCAAAAAATTTTTTGAAGTTTATGGACTACAAAATTAAAGAACAACATCAAACATACAAAGAAAGATGTATATTCTATAAATTCCTTTCATTAGCAGACGGAAGAAAATTGCTTGATCAAACATTATATGATCTCATTCACGGCCGCCTAGATAATTCGCATTTACTTGGACTTGTCAATTTCTCCACACCCATATATCGTACTAGATACACTAAATTATTTTTCATCTCTCACTCTCATACGAAATATACCAAAAACTCACCAATAAACCGGATGTGTTGCACCTATAATAATTTTTTTGACAATATTGATATTTTTACGAAAAAGAGAGAAAACTATAAAACTGAAGTATGCAAAAATCTCTTCAATAGTTATTCATGATTAAGGTATTAACTCAGATCACATATATGTGAGTACAGACACACACACACACACACACACACACACACACACACACACACACACACACACACATTATGTTGTTGTATATACAATGTTTATAGTAGTACCGCTGATTATTCTTTGTACCGATAAGGAATCGTCGCTCATTCTTTTAAATTATGTTTCGATAATATAGGGAAACCTGTAATAAGGCTTATGTTAAGATAATCCGATCTGTTGTAAATTTTAATAGTTTAAAGCTGTTGGTTTTCTAAATAAATAAAATAAAATAAAATAAAAACAAATGGTAGCATACCATTCCGCAGTAACCGTTCTTTGTCCCTCAAGAGGAATAGTCGTAACATGGCCGGTTTTGGAGACAAACGTGGCCACCATTTTTTTTGCAACACTCTGTGAACGAACAATTTTTGTTGGCTTTAACTCATTTCCGAACACCCAAACTCGTGACTGGTTTTTTGTTTCGGGTTCGTACGCGTATATCCAGGATTCGTCACGTGATACGATGTTGTATACAGCATTTGAGGATCCTGCGTGGAATCTTTCGAGAGTTCTGACGCACCAAGTAACGCGAGCCGCTTTTTGCTCTTTACAGAGCGAATGCGGTATCCATCGGGAAAACAACTTTTTTACACCTAATTGTTCATGTAAGATTATTTGTATTTGACTCATGCCAATGTCTAAAGTTGCCTGAATTCGCGGTATTTCACATGTCGATCTTCCTCAATCAGCTTACGCACAGCATCAACGTTTTCTTGGGTGACTGCAGTTTTTGGACGACCTTGACGAGGATCATCACTAAGCTTGACACGAAATTATGAATTGACGTTGAAATTCAGCAAACAAGCGATAAATTGTGGTTTTGGATGGGGCTTTATCACCAAATGCAGAAATCATCCGGTCAACCCACTGTTTTTGTGTTGAACCACTTCGAATGTCATAATAAATCATCGCTCTTAAATTTTCTCGAGTAAATTCCATTTTCTCAACGACTAAACAAGTTTGACAAAACCTTGTGACAAGACCGAGAATCTTTTTTTTTTAATAAATAAATGGTGTTTGATTTTTAAAACCAAGGAGTTTTCAATTAAAAAGATTTTAATATAACAGGAACGATACTTTTAGTGTAATAATAGTAATAATAAAAAATAAATAAATATACCTTCTCCGTTCCGTCGCAGGTAAAATGTGGTAAAAATTAAAAAAAATATTATAAAATGTCACTTGTTACTAATTATCAGATCGATAAATGTTATCACTGGCTATACGTACTAGTTGTACAATCACGTTTTTCAAGTTTGGAGGTACACCTGACGAGATGTGTCGTAATTTCCCGAACGCAGCCCAGCTGAGTTGAATCCGTCGAATGACCTTTCGGTCGTAGTTAAACTTACCTAATCGTACTATTTGTTTAAGGTAAACATAATCGTCAACAACTTCAAGCGTAGCGTAGTGTTTCCAACAACTACTGGCATAATTATGACATGTACATTATACATGACCTTTGTGTTGGCCATGTTCAGGGACGTTACACGTTATTTTCATGGATATAGAATTATTTTAACGTTCAGCAATCACGGCTTCTATTTTTTACTTACTAAAATGAAAATTTGTTAGTTTGTTTGTCTTTTACACGTTCATGTACCGTTCATCATATTACGATGAAACTTTCGTGACTTTTTGTGTATGCGCTCACGGATGTTCTTATGTAACAATATAAAAGAATTAGAACGCATTCCTTACACAGCAAGTAATAATTAAAAAAAAAACACATTTATAATCTGTTTAGTGGACCATATAAATATATTTTAATACAAAAATTATATTACATTTTGAAGAGAGAAAGGCACTACTATACAAATTTACATATTATGTTTTTCCCTGTCATGACGACGGACGAACTTCAAGTTGATTTTGGTACTAGGTTGCGAGATAATACCTCTGGGGTCAAACTTGATCGTATCAGGAGTGTCACTTGCAGTTTCCACTCGGTAATTCTTGAACAGTGCCACCATTCCTGCCAATGTTTGCATCTTTGCAAAACGCATACCTAAAACAATTTTATTTTTTAAATTGAAACAATACACCAATACAGTAATCGCGAAAATAACGTCAATTTTTTATGAAATAGAGAAACTTTTTATTGAATGAAGATTATAAATAATACTTATTGAAAGTCAGTATTATGCTTAATTTATCACTGCTTTGGAATATATAGCTCTATCCTGGTATAAACTAGTAAGAAACCCAAGGGGATTTCTTCTAAAAAAGGACAATTTACAGTAATTGATGTTACATAATAACTAAGAACAATAAACAAATTAGATATGGCATAGTAGCGATGACGTCATTTATAGTGGTTATTATCATTCATAAATTCCTTAATATTAAAATTACCCTTTTTATACCTACAATTTTGTTTAATAAAGTTTTTGAACTTGGCGTAAGTCAGATTTTCTGGAATTTTGTTATAAAAATGTTTACATCGGCCAAGAATGAATTACTGACTCCGTGCAGTCCAACCCCTGGTACTTTTATAGCTTGTCTGTATCTAGTATTTAAAGAATGAAAATCACTTATATTTTATTTAACATATAAAACTACTTATATTTTTCTGTACATACATTACTTTTTGTTAATATCCAGAGAGACCAAAGTTAATATATGGTCCTTAAATACGAAATTAGCGTTTTGTCGTACTGACCATTTTGATCTGAAATATTTCCTCTTTAGTTAAGAAATTCAAATTTATAAATTCATTTAGCTGGTACATTTGAGTATTTAAAACAGTCATTCATTTGTTTTTTTCCTCATTATTTTTTTCTTTGGCGTCGCTTATTACCGCACAATGGAAAACATGAAATATCGGTATTATTATTAAATACATTATTAAGTATATTATTAAATTATGGTATTATTTACGAGTACGAATTCTACCAGTGCTGCAGAAACAGTTAGAAGGATTAATGATGTGTACGGCGCTGGTGTCGCAAAAGAAAGCACGGTACGTTTTTGGTTTCAACGTTTTCGTTCTGGAAATTTCGACCTTCAGAACCAAAGCCGTGGACGGCCGGAGACCAAAGTGGAAAATGAAGAATTAAAGGCTATTGTGGAAGCGAATCCATCACAAAGCACTTCAGAGATAGCTGCAGGCTTCGGGGTAAGCGATAAAACTGTATTAATCCACTTGAAGCAAATCGGGAAAGTAAAAAAACTGAACGATGGGTACCTCATGAATTGAGTGAATCGAACTTGCAAACACGCGTCGACTGCTGTATTACTTTGCTCAACCGACACAAAAATGAAAGGATTTTAAATCGAATCATTACTTGAGATGAAAATTGGATACTGTACGGTTGGAATACCTGTGACATCCACCGTACTCCCCGGACCTTGATCCAATAGATTACCGTTTTTTCCGGAATTTGAACAACTTCTTACATGGAAAAAATCAACTCCAATGCGGCAGTCCATACCGCCTTCAAAGAGTTTATTGATTCCCGCCCCCATGGCTTTTTATAGTAAAGGGATCAATGAACTACCTGTGAGATGGCAAAAGTGCGTAGATAACAACGGTGCATACTTTGATTATTTAAATATATTTTACAAAAAAAATTGACTTTATATTCCTCCCGTACAAAACGACAATTTCATATGTAAGGACCTGTTATATTAATTTCCTTAAATGATTATCTTGGAGACTATTTAGGTTTCGAGTTGGCAACAATTAAGATATTACTTTAATTTACCATTTAAAAGTGTATATTTATAAATATTAGCGATATTTTAAAAATAATGACACACCCGGGAAAATCACGACATGACGCTTTCAACTATACCTTTATCAAAATAAGACGAGTAGCTTAGGAGATCTGAGGGAACACATAAAAAGACATACAAAATATGCCAATATCCCTCATTTTATTTTAGCAGTAGTGGGGTAAAAGTATGATCAAAAAAGTAACCAAAATTGGTTCACAACTGACAATGATATCGCCTATACATCCATGTAGTCGAATTTGGTAACCTCTACTTTTTGAAGTCGGCTAAAAAGCGACTAATTATGAAAGTAAATACAAGTTTATATTAACTGTAATTTGCTGTTAATTTTAATTAAATCATTAACTAAATTAAAAATGTAAACGTTATGCTAATAATAAACAATAAAATTATTTACCTATTATATCAACGGAAACGTACGTGATAAAAATATAAAACAACGTGTACAAAAAAATATTTTTTTTGAATCGGTCTGAGTGTGTGGAGAGAAAAAATATTGATATTTTACAACATCGTAACGAAAACATGACAGTGTACAATGAGTTTATTATAGGAAATTTTTTCAGTGTACGCATTTTTTAAATAATTTAGTAACAAACTTACAATTTAGTAACAACCTATCTGATACTGGTGTGGTTACTGCAGCCCTTGGACCATTGCCACTAAAATAATAAAAGAAGGCTACAGATGTATTGTCACTTTTGAGGACTAAGATGCATGCAGCATGCGTCATGGTCCGCAATTATATTGACTCTTCCCCTGTTGGATCTATCATTGTTTATCTACGGCCTCATTGGCTATAAACAATGGTAATCCGTAAATATGACGGTTTCTTTTTTCTTTCATGCTTTATATATCCCTAAAACTAACTTGAAAAGGCTAAATTTGAATAAAGCCGTATTAAAAAACTTACCGATACAAATTCTTTGTCCTAATCCGAAAGGAATATAAGTGAAGGGTTTGATATTCTCTCTCTCATTTGCAAGAAATCGTTCCGGTAGGAAATTTTCAGCATTCGGAAAGAATTCTGGGTTGTGATGTAGACGATAGACTGGAATATGTATGCGCATTCCCTTGTCTAGACGTAAACCTGTCGGTAGCGTGTAATCTTCAACCAACTCCCTGGTGATGGTGCTCAAGACTGGATATAAACGAAGAGCTTCATCTATACACGCTTCGACGTAGGGCAGCTCATTGACGCAATCGTACTCAATTTTTCGTCCATGGCGATGAAGATACTCGTCTACTTCTGCTATGGCTTTTAACTGTGCTTCCTGGTTCTTTGCCAGTTCATAAAGAGTTAAGCTAAGTGTTGTAGCTGATGTCTCATAACCAGCTGCGAAGAATAAAACACACTGTGCGGTTAACAAATCATCGTTTACTTCTAGATGTACTTTCTTTCCCTCTCCAGTTTTTAGATTAGAGATGCTATCGCCGGTCACAAACTCATTTTGTTTTAAATTTAATACAAGATCTACAAAGTCGTTCCTATTTGACGGCTTGTATTGCCTGCTCTCGAATACACCGATCAGTAACTTTTTAAAGAACGATATTATTTCATTTGGGAAGATCTGATAACCCAACGAGTAGAACACTGCAGGCCACATCGCTCTGGTATATAATTTGATGGCTCTGGTTGAAGAATTTTCAAATATTTTTTCGCCCATTATTGTGTAGGGATTGGGAGTGTCACATTTTTTCATTGTGTTTGTTTCCACACCGAAGGCGCAAGAGCCAATGCAGTCCATGGTATAACGCGCCATAAGAGAGCGCACTTCTATAATTGGCGATGTCGTGCTTTCTTCGTCTAGCAATTTCTCCAGCATTCGCGAGCATTTCTCAATCAAATAGAACATGTTCTTCATTTTTGCTGAAGTAAACAATGGGGTTAGATTTTGGCGTACCACCTTCCATTTGTCTCCGTGAGCGAAGAAAATATTTTGTGTTATAATCTCTTTGTCTGTATAATCAGCTACCTCTCTACTGTTAAAGTAATAGAAGTCTTTTGTAGTAATCACTTTTATTATCTCTGGATCTTGAACTATGAGCGAGGGTTCTGTACCATAGAAAGCACCGATTAAAGGCTCCTTGGGGAACTCTTTACATATACGATATGTAATCAATGGGCCCCATTCTTTCAGTAAAATATAATCACGATAATTACCAAATAATGGCAAAGGTTTCAAATACGGCACATTCCTTACCTTCCAATAATTAAAATTCTTAGTAGATAAATAATACAACAAGAATAAAGTAATTGATAAAAAAATGATAAATAACTGCAGGATCATTGTAATTCACAGTTCAGCCACTGATAACAAAATAGTCTTAAATCGCCGTTACCTTGATTTTTATATTAGGCGAGTGTTTGACGCAATCGATATTTCGGTGGTGTAACCATGTGTAAGGACGTTTACGGATATTTCTAGAAATTTTATACATAGGTTATATATTAAATTTTAGACATGTTCTACTTGAAATATAATTTAATGTTGAAGGTAACGAGGATTGAATAAAAATAATTTTACGGATTTTATTTCGTTTAAAATTACTTATTTATATCTTCTTAGTTTATGGTATAGTATATAGTAACTATAGTTTGTAGTTGTGTTAACTATAGTTTATATAGTATATTATATTTATCCATAGGTGGTGGACTAGCGTGTACTTAACATCGTGATCACAGAGGGTCAAAGCTACCCTGGTGTTCCTTTAGCTTATTTTTTAAGTACAATCTACGCAGAATTAACTTACTGTATGTTGAAGTCTTACGGTGGTAGGCAGGGGGACAAGCCGCCTTCAATATTTAATTTAAGATGGTTTTTTTCAATTTCAATAGCCTCATGTATTATCCTTGGTAGGAATATATGTACTTTTTCGAGGATTTGTGGTCTATTAAGTTTGATATGATATCGGGGGTCATCTAGTATATAATTATAGATTCCAGGCTTCTCCGCGCGTTGGCTGACCTGTAATACAAATTTTCCGGGAAGTCTGAAATCACTATCAGCTTCTTGCAGTATTTTGGAAAATATTACTTCCCACCACATGCTTGGTGCTAGATTTTTTGGACGTCAGTGGAAAAGAGGAAATTTTCTGCCATGTAAAGTTTTTATTATTAATTTAAATACGCAGAGTCGTTCGAAACTACGATGGCGTGATTTAGGATTTGGTTGCATTTTTGTACATTGTGGTGAGATAACAGCGTCACTAAATCACACCCTTGCTGAAACCGGAAACAGATGTTGCAGTCCAGTTGCCGATGCGTCCTTAATTTCGACAGGTCATGCATTGCTGAAGTCTGCGATTTTGTTCTTTTTTTTACACTATCAATCATATAAATCAAGTTGGTCTCGGTGTCTTTTGTCCAAACTGTAAGTAATCTACATATAATATTATAGATATTGGTAAATCAATATGTGTTACAGGCATTTTATATGCTATTAAAGTAGGTAAAACTAAATTAGTTTAAAAACATAGTAGTGCGACATGTAAGTGCACATAGAGTGCACATTGAGTCTGCTTTACTGAATTGCACATTGAAATTAACAGTGCTCTTGTACATTAATTTCCTTTTTTTTCTCACCTTGTTATAATTGTTTGTCTAAAGTTGATGAATCACACAGATACAAATCTTTATATGGAAATTAATTAGAAAAAGACTAGACGATAAAATTATGTGAAAGAAAGAGATAGTTACGTACGGTTAGAGTATGTAAATATACGTCAAAATGTATGCATGTATTTTGGTCTTCCATTTCAAGACGCGATAGAAATAAAGGTGACAAACAAATACACATTACACCTAATAGCAAAGTGGGTGCTGTGGTCGAAAGACACTCACATTGACCTTGACTAAGAATTAAAACACACATGCGTTGTCACACTCGAGGACAAAAATGGAACATCTTACTAAAGCTTACCTATTTACATTCTAAGGGTATGCCTCATAACCAGTAAAATAGGTCTCTATACTCTTCACTCACCATACACAAAACGTAGCGGCATTATCCCGCTATTTTATGGTGTTATTTATTGTGAGCCGCAACCGAATCCTTCCGCGGTTGACTTCACCCATTTGTGAAGCATAACAATTTAGGTGTCACGTTACAAATTCAAGATGGTACATATATTATATCAGAGGGCCTACTAGTTCATATAATATTCTAGACACGAGTTTGACGCTCGAGAATGTATGCCTACTTCTTGAAATAAATAGTAACATCCTCGTAAAAAATATGCGCAAACGTGATATAATCAATTTAATTTTTATCGAATTGATTTTTAAAACACTTTAATCGAGATAAGAACATTATATTTATTATCCGGGAAATAACTTATACGTTCTAGGTCTTGTTTTTTTTTAAAGCGATAATCATATACAAATTTGCGTTAATATAAAAGACATTTTATTGAATTAGATTCTTAATTTATTTATAAAACGTTAACTCCACACTAGAATATTGTTCTGCATCGTGGGGCTGGGGGTAGTTTGCACACATAAACACAAGGACGCATATTCAGACCCGGAATAATTATTTGTATTGTAGCTTATATAAATACTTGTTACGTGCGGGATTCGAACACGCAACCCTTAGCGCTGCAACTCATTACATAGCCTCTGCAGCACTGAGACGTCATTTCCTGATAATAAAGCCCTTTTTTCGTGATAATAAACATAAGCGTTTTAAATAAAGTAAAAAAAAATAAGCGCTAAAATAAATTAAATCCTTTAATGGCGGAAGTAATCCTCCTTACATAAATTATAACATAGTATAACAAACGTTCAATTATTGATTAAAACTACTTTTACGGATTTTATCGCGTTTTATTTATATTAATTTTAATACCCGATGTTTCGGGTGCTTTCCAGCGCCCATGGTCACGGGGGACTGAGGTGACTGACGTCCCGATGTCAAAGTTAACCCGGAGTACCTTCAGCTTTTTAATTATTGTCTTTGGTCCGATCTACGCAGAATGAACTAACTGTATTTTGAAGTCTTGCAGTGGTATGCTTGGGTTTAGTTTTAATTTTATTAATTATAGGATCCCAAGCAGGTGGTAGTAAATTATTGTACAATAAATTTTTATCAGGGTTACTGTCTGTTCTCAATTTTAATGCCTTAAGCGCTCCTTGAGTAAACCCAGGTCGGCCATTGATGATACTGTACTACTTAGTCAATGTCTGTGGTGCAGGAAAACATGGTTTAAAGGTTTTACTTACATTGCGAAAGAATTTTCATTAATAATCAAGTGTCAGGGCGAAACATCTTAACTCTGTGAAATACTTAGTTCTGGGCAGTTTTCCCGACTTACTTTTAAGTAATTGCCTTTTCAAAAATTCGTTTTCTTCAGTTCCTATCTTTTCTAGTACCTGTTTGTTTTCTTTATTTATCAAAGATGTCTCTGTCAGCGAATCTAGTATTCCTTGCAAACTTGTAACTTTTTTCTCTAAATACTGTTACTGCCATCGAAGCCTTTATGTGCTATTACTTTTCATTTTGAGTCGTTTTTTTAATTTTATTTTCCTTGGTTTACAGTCTGGTCACTTAGATACGGTCGCTTTTGTGCCGCACCGCCTCAGCACGTGCCACATTTTGTCAAAGGTGCGACATTGAATTTAGTACCATAAAGCACCCGAAATGTCGGGAATCAAAAGTCAAAATTTAACACGATCAAATTCATAAATTTAGTTTCATTTAATGTGTAGTGTTCGCGTAAACATAAGAAGTCATAATTGTAAACTATGACTTCTTAAATACTTTCAAGAAGAATAATATTGGTGTCAAGTGTAATAATAAAACTATTTAATCTATTGATATAATTACAGCTAGACATTACCTCCCACAAGTTCAAAGTTGGTACAGCAGTATCGGCTAACCTTCTTTTATGGATAACTACTCGTAACTATTAGATATCCAAGATTCTTGATTTCTACAAACTGCAATCATATATAAAATATAGTCTGCCGCCTAAGAGGATTTCTAGGAAATATGTAAAATCAATCCTTCCACACAGGCTTGTGGGGTATTCACTTAGATTTATTTAAACACTATCTTAAAGATCATAAGCAAAAAGTAAAGATAGGTGAATACTTAAGCGATGAATCAGATATAACATTCGGAGTTCAACAGGGCAGTGTCCTGGGTCCTACTTTGTTCTTATATACATAAATAATCTAACCAACATGAACATTAACGAGGGCAACATAATGAAATGAAATGAATGATTTTATCAACACAGATTATTATATAATACTTATTGAAAGTTTTTTTTTTATTAACCACTGGTTCGCAAAAAAAACCTCTGTCCAGGGAAGAACCAGCAAGAAACCCAGCGGGAATTTTTTTTAAAACATATTCAAATTTACAATAAATTTATTTTGTTACATTTTTTGAATGAATTTTTATAGAACCTGCATGGTGGGGATCACCTCATTCCCAGGGGTTATTTTCATTTATGTATTCATTTATATTATAATAACCTTTTTTGTACAATTTTTCTTTAATAAAACGTTCTAACTTGTTTAATAACAAATTTCGTAAGTATTCTGGGATTTTGTTGTAAAATCGTATACATTGCCCCATAAATGAATTACGAATTCTGTGGAGTCTAATAACTGGTATTACAAGCTTATAAGTTTGTTCCTAGTGTTTAAAGTATGAATGTCTTTATTCTTATAAAACTTATTTATGTCTTTTATGTACATACATTACATTTTCATAAATATATTGTGATGCCAAAGTTAATATGTTTATTTCCTTAAATTGCTCTTAGGGACTCTTTACAAGAGCCGTGGTAGCTCAGATGGTTAACGCTCGCTGTAAATATAACAGAACGCGAGTAACCCGGGTTCGAACCCCGCCGGCACCAATGAAATTGTTAATTGCATTGAATAAAACTAAAATTACGGATTTTATCGCGTTTATTTCACTACTTTTACTTATTTTTAATTCCCGACGTTTCGGGTGCTTTACAGCAACCATGGTCACGGGGGGGACTGAGATGTTTGACGTCCCAATGTCATAGTTAGTCCGGCTACCTTCAGTTTTTGAATATTAATTTTTGGTCCGATTTACGCAAAACGAGCTTATAGTATCATGAAGTCTTGCAGTGGTATGCTTAGGTTTGGGTTTAATTTTGTTAATTATAGGATCCCAAGCAGGTGGCAGCACCCATCCATCTTCTCTATTGAAATTTGGATGTTTTTTAATTTCAATAGCCTCGCGTATCATCCTTGGTAGGAATCGGTGTTCTTTTGCGAGAATTTGTGGTTTATCAAAACGAATGTAATGGTGGGGACGATCTTGAACATGTTCGCAGACTGCAGACTTCCCGGAGCGTCGGTGCTTCACGTCAGCTATATGTTCTTTCACGCGGGTTTTTATGGATCTTTTTGTTTGACCTATGTAAGAGAGACCACATTCACAATCTAACTTGTACACTCCTGCATCTTGTAGAGGGATATTACACTTAACGGATGGTAAAAATTGACTAATCTTCTTCGGCGGCTTGTAGTATGTTTTAATAGAAGCTCGCTTCAAGATGTAGCCAACCTTGTCTGTGACTCCTCTGACATATGGTAGTACAGCAGGTACACGCTCGACTGTGGCCGGCTTCACTCGGTCACTGTGACGTAGGCGCATGACCCGAAGCTTGTTGTCTTGCAATACTTGCTTGACGTGCTGAAGTTCGGCGGCCAGATGTTTTCTGTCACAGATCCCTCGTGCTCTCTGAAACAAAGATTTACCCACGGTAGCTAACTGTGAAGGATGATGGTGAGATTCACCATTTAAATATCGGTTGGTATGGGTCTTTTTTCTATACACAGTGTGACCAATTGTGTTATTAGGATTTCGAATGACTAAAACATCTAAGAAAGCTAAAGAATTATTTGCCTCTAACTCCATTGTGAATTGTATTTTAGAGTTTATAGAGTTAAGGTGGTTTAAAAATGCAGTTACTTTGTCAGATGGTAAAATTGTGAAAGTGTCGTCTACGTACCGCTTGTAGAATCTTGATTTACAGGAGCAGTAAGAAGGGCTTTCTCCTCGAAGTTCTCCATGAATATGTCAGCGACTATGGGAGATACAAGTGAGCCCATCGCCACACCATCTACTTGCTTGTAGAACTCTTCCTTCCACAATAGATGGCCAGATGTGAGGCAGTGTTTGAGTAATACTGCATATTCAGCAGGCATGTTATTATATTCTAGCTTCCTAGTTACAATTGATATGCAGTCTTCAATAGGTAGGCATGTGAATAGTGACTGAACATCAAAACTGACCATAGTTTCATTGTCAGCGAGATGTAGGTCTTTTATCTCACTAACAAAATGGTATGAATCCTTTGTGTGTGCTCTGGTATGTCCTCTCAGTGGTGACAGTACTTTTGCCAAGTGTTGTGCCAGCTTATAAGTTGGTGAATCGATCTGGCTCACTGTAGGACGTAGTGCAGCGTTTGGTTTGTGTATCTTTGGTAACCCATACAACCTCGGTGGTTTGGTACATGATGGTATTAGCGAATTCACGTCGTGATTAAATTTTTCGGAGTGTTTCTTTATTAAATCGCTAGTTGCTTTAAGCGTGTTAGTTGTGGGGTCTGTTTTGACCTTTTTGTATGTACTTTCGTCCGATAAAAGCTGTAGTATTTTAAAATTATACTCTGACGTGTCCATTATTACCGTAGCATTTCCTTTATCCGCGCGGAGAATCGTTAGATCTGGTCTGTTCCGTAAGTTAATCAACGCTGTAAATTCGTCTTTAGGAAGGTTTGGTTTCGGCACTGAACTACGACGTAACAAGGACGAAATATCTTGACGTATAGCCTCCAAATCTTCCTTACCAATATTATTTTTAAACAGACAATCCTCAACGCTGCAGATAATTTCTTCGTACGGGATTTTTCGCGGTGTTAATGCGAAATTCATTCCCTTCGCTTAACACCTTTATTGTTGGTTCGTCCAGTGTATGTTTTGACAGATTATAGACCGTGCGTTGTTTATTGTTTGCGTCTATGGTCAACGATTGTGTTTCGTTCTGATGTTGACTTAGATGGTTGGCATTTGATTTGATCGTTAATTTTTGGTATTTTTCTAATTGTTTATTTTTGCATTCATTGTATTTTGCTGTTTCTCGTTTGTTTAAAGTTTCGATGCAATTATTAAAATCAAATGTCGTTAAAACTGTCTTTAGTTCACTGAACAAATTGCCTATGGTGTTGTTTATGAAATGTAAATCGAACCGTTTCTGCTGAATCACCGTTCGTAACAACTTTTTACTTGCCTGATTTAAGATCTTTGCGCTTCCTCGAATGTCCTTTTTTGTTGATATTTTGACACACGTAGGAATGAGATTATGGTCTCTGCATCTCTTCAAGAAATTTAAAGATGTTATATATCTTGCGCGCTTGGTTTTAAGATCTTCTAATCGGCGAATTTTATTTGCTATTACCAGTCCGTACTGGTTCACATAATGATTCTTTGATCTTTGATCTTTGATTGATGAAATTTAAGAAATCATTTTGTTAATTGCAATTTTAAGTGCTGATTTACCACGTGCTCGGCGGTGAAGGAAAACGTCGTGAGGAAACCTGCATGTCTGAGGAATAAGAAAAAAAATATTTCGAAGACATGTGAAGTTCGCCAACACGCATTGGGGCAGCGCGGCGGACACTTCCTTGCCCTAAAACCCCCTCAGAAATGAGGGGAGGCCTGTGCCCAGCAGTGGGACGTATATAGGCTGTAATTTTACTTTACTTTTTACTCTTTACAATTTAAGTTGTAAATCGCCCGTACGGCCTCTTTTTGCAAAACAAATATCGCAGACTTCAATGTCAGTCGCATTACCCAATAGTAAGATTCCGTAAGTCATTATGCTATGAAATTAACTAAAATAAACTAATCTAGCTTCCTCAACTTTGGTTAGACTTCTAATCTTTCTTACAGCAATAGCCATATGATTAGAACCTATTTGAAATTATGGTAATTAAGATGATGAATTTTTATGCTTTTATTAATGGCGTTGTATAGAGTCGCTGATTGTTTTACATATTGGTCGTCTTAACATGGGTCTTACATGTCTCTTTGGTGTCAGGTGTGGGGTTTTTTTTTCATCACATAATGCCTTCTAGCTAAAACAGTTTTAACAGCGACAGCAGTAGCCACTACGTTTTTCCTTCTTTGCCACAATACGACGGTCATACTTTATACCTTTATGTAGTCTTAGAACAGAATATAAGACGTACAGTTGGCGAACAGTAAGTACATTACTTATGGCATAGAAAGATCTTCTATAGGGAATCTTTTTTGGTTTAAAATGCATAATGTTTTGGAAATTTCTCTGTGCTCTTTTAACTTACAGAAATTTGGTTTTTGTAGATACATCCCATACTGGAATACAATATACTAAGAAAGATTGAGCCAAAGCAATATACATTTGATAAAGTAACTTTTTCGTCTTAGTGTTTTAAATATCTATGTAAGTTTCCTATGTCTTTTCGTGATTAATTTAGTGTGCCTATGCCATGACAAATTTTGGTCAACTATGACTCCTAAATACTTGGTCTCAGAGACCTTACTAACTAATGAAAAGATGCAACTTGTATTTAAGGGATCATAGCATGTGAAGTTTTATTTGGAAATTAATTATTATTAATAGTCTGAGTTAGAATATAATTTGTAAAACATATATAACTAGTTTTCAAAGTAATTAAAGTAAGTAGGTTAGTGTTCAGCCATTTAGCCAACCTAGCAAGGCCTTCCTCAACAGATCTACGAACAGAATCTCTGAAGTCACCAGTAAATATAACTGCGGTATCATCTGCGTACGAGATTGTGACTCAATCGACAGTCAATTAATTTTGTCAATGCAAATAATGCTCTATCGAAACTAGTACATTGGTTTAATGCTAATAATTTGCTCTTAGCCTCTCAACTCCTAGCGGTCTCATGAGACCGCGGCCATATTCCGCCAAATCCCAAGCGGTCTCATGAGGTCGGACCCACCCACAGCACTTTAATCCATAAAAACTTATATATAGAGAGAGACTACTTTTCTATAAAGAAGTTTGACATTATATATTCAATATGAAATACTCTATCCTCTAGTCCCAAAAAAAAAAAAACTGTTATCCTATGAATATTTATTTATAATCTGCGTTAATTTCGTACGCCATTTTGGCGTGAATGGTATTGTGTTGATTTTTGAATTTTTCTAGTGTTTTATTAGTGTTTTACTATAGTCTACTTCTTCTACTACGTCTATTAGAACAATCTACAAGCCGCCGAAGAAGATTAGTCAGTTCTTACCATCCGTCAAGTGTCATATTCGTCTGCAAGATGCAGGAGTGTACAAGCTTGATTGTGATTGTGGTCTCTCATATATAGGGCAAACAAAGAGATCAATTAGAACCCGCGTAAAAGAACACATAGCTGACGTGAAGCATCAACGTTCCGGGAAGTCTGCAGTTTGCGATCATATTCTAGATGGCCCCAACCATTACATCAGATTTGATAGACCACAAATCCTCGCGAAAGAACATCGATTCCCACCAAGGATGATACGTGAGGCTATTGAAATTAAAAAACATCCTAATTTCAATAAAGAAGGAGGCTGGGTACTACAACCTGCTTGGGATCCTATAATTAATAAAATTAAAACTAAACCCAAGCATACCACTGCAAGACTTCAAAATACAGTTAGTTCATTCTGCGTAGATCGGACCAAAGACAATAATTAAAAAGCTGAAGGTACTCCGGGTTAACTTCGACATCGGGACGTCAGTCACCTCAGTCCCCCGTAACCATGAGTGCTGGAAAGCACCCGAAACGTCGGTTATTAAAATTAATATAAATAAAATGCGATAAAATCCGTAAAAGTAGTTTTAATCAATGTATAGTGTTCGCGTAAATATAAGAAATCATTATGAAAGTCAATTTTTTCATTTACCACTGGTTCACAAAAAAAAACCTCTGTTCTGGGAAGAACCAGCAATAAACCCAGCGGGACTATTTTTTTTCCAATAATAGCTTACAATTATGTTTACAATAAACAACACAAGACAAATTAGAAATAGCTTGGTAGCGATCACCCTTCCCAGGGGTTATTATCATCCATAAATTCCTTAATATTATAATAACCCTTTTTATACAAACTTAGTTTAATAACATTTTTGGAACTTCGTGTATGACAAATTTTGTATATTTTCTGGGATTTTGTTGTAAAAGCGTATACATCGCCCCAAGAATGAATTACTGACTCGGTGGAGTCGAGTAACTGGTACTAGCTTGTGTCTGTTCCTAGTATTTACAGAATGAATATCACTTATTTTCGCAAAACTACTTTTATTTTTGTGTACGTACGTTACATTTTCATAAATGTATTGAGAGGCCAGAGTTAATATATTAATTTCCTTAAATTTTTGTCTCAGTGACTCTTTTGGTTTTAAATTATATATTGCTCTAATGGCTCTCTTCTGTAAAATAAATATAATTTCAGTGTCAGTCGAGTGTCCCCATAGCAAAATACCATACGATATAATGCTATGGAAATAACTAAAGTAAACTATTCTAGCTGTTTCAACACTGGTAAGAGTTCTAATCTTTTTCACAGCATATGCTGCAGAACTAAGTCTGCTAGCTAGTTTTGATATATGAGGGGGCCATTGAAGCTTTGCATCCAGTGTGATTCCAAGAAAAATGGTGGTATCAACAAGACTCAGTTCCCCCCATTTAAAATTACATTAGTATTGACAAGTTTAACATTAGGAGTTACGAATTTCATACATTTAGTTTTAGTTCCATTCAAATGCAAATTATTAACATTAAACCAATTGACTAACTTAGCTATAGCATTATTTACTTCGTCGTAATTTGATAACTGTCGTTTTAATTTGAAAATTAATGAAGTATCATCAGCAAATAATACTATATCATGGTTATCCCCTACTATGTAAGGTAAGTCATTAATATATACTAGAAATAGAAAAGGGCCGAGAATTAAGCCCTGAGGCACGCCCATTTGTACAATCGACCGGGAAGAACTCATACTATTAATGACTACTTTTTGCGTTTTGTCACTTAAATATGAAATAATTAATTTAAAAGCATCGCTTCTTACACCGTAGTGTTGAAGTTTCCTGATTAATGTTTCATGGTGAACACAATCGAAGGCTTAGAAGAATACATCCAAAGCATCCTATGAATTCTCCCATGCATCAAATATATATTTAATCAGCTCAACACCAGCATCAGTTGTCGAGCGACCTCTTGTGAAATCAAATTGGTGTTTATGAAGTAAATTATTTACATTTAAAAAAATTTACATTTGATCAAGAATAATTTTTTCAAAAATTTTACCAATTGTTGGCAGTACATAAATAGGTCTAAAATTAGCGGGGTCCAATGTACTACCAGATTTAAATAAAGGTATTACTTTACTATGCTTCATTAAATCGGGAAACACACCAGATTCAATACTAGTATTAAAAATAACAGATAGTTGAGGTGCGATCGCATCTATTATAGACGCAATAACTTTAACAGAAATCCTCCACAGATCGGCGGTTCTCTTAATATCAATAGTCTTAAAATATTTTACAATATCTTTTGATGACACTTTATGAAATGTAAAATTCTTTGTACACACATTTACATTTTGTTTAAGTAATGATTCGGCGACGGCAGGAGAATAATTCAGTGACTTAGTGGTTAAGATCGGAATATCAGTAAAATATTTCTCAAAAACCATTGCAACGTCCCGATCTGATTTAGTTAATTTATTGTTGAAACTTAACTGGTAGTTTGAATTGCGAGAGTTGACCTTACCAGTATCACTATTAATTATACTCCATGTCATTTTAATATTATTAGAAGCAGTCTTTATTTTGTTGCTCAAATACAATAACTTGGCTAAGGAGCACACTCTTGGAAATATTTTGGATTATTTTTTTACATATTCCCTAAATTTGACGCTAGGATTATATGACCTTTCATTGTAAAGTTCATACAACCTTTGTCTACTCTTATGGACTCCTACTGTCGCCCATTCATTAAATACTTTGCGATTGTTCAAGGAGAATGTTTTAGAAGTAAAAGTATTATTAAATTCATTGCAAATAAGTTGAAATAATGTTCCATACAAAAAATTTGGATTATTTTGGTATGAAAGTAATGGAAGTTTCTTTACTATGTTACTTCTAAACTTCTCAAAGCGATGTGCATTTACTGGAACAAACACTACTTTTTTATCTATTTGCTTTTTGTGAATATAAGGTAATGAAACTAATTGTACACAGTGATCAGAGCTCAATTTTTGAATTATACATTTATTGAACGGCTTAACATTTGTAAAAATGTTATCTATACATGTTGTACTAGATTCAGCAATACGTGTTGGCTCCAAAAATAAATTAAAGAGATCATGAGATTTAAACAATGATCTAAATTTAATATTGGTGGAGGAAGCTTCTAGGAGATTGATATTAAAGTCTCCACATATTACAACAGATTTATTCTGTTTATTAGCTTAGCGAAAACTTCCTCCATAATTTTTTCGAAAGTATCATATAAAGAACATGGGTGTCTGTAAACGCTTACAACAATGAGGTGCTCAAACTCAACACATGCCATTTCTACAGTTCGCTCAACAGAGAGGCTCACAATATCTTTACGTTCTTTACATGATAATAATTTACTAGCTAAAATTAAGGAGCCACCTCTTAAAGCCGTTTCTCTATTGAAAGAACTGACCACCTGGTGATTACTGAAGTTAAACATTAAATTATGAGCTTTTAACCAATGTTCAATAATACATATAATATGAATATTGTTGCTATTTAAGAACAATTCAATTTCTAGTTCTTTGCCTATCATGTCTTGTATATTCTGATGAACCAGGTGTAAACAATTTGTTATCATTTTGTGGAGTTATACAATTGCAACTATTCAGGATTTGTAAGCTACATTCTAAATTATTTAAATTATTATAACTACTAGAGATTAACTCTATTGTCTCATTTTCTAATTTAAATTACTTGGAACGGATTCCAAACTACATGTCAAATCATTATGCTGCTCAATAGGAGCAGATGTCTGGGTAGCCAAGTCCTTGGCTGAGTTAATATATAAATAATAAGGCATGCTCATTTGAATAGGTGATACCTATCTGTAGTCAATAATTTCTTAATTAAATTATTATTTCTTAATTAAATTATTAGTAGTAAGTAATGGGTGCCGGTAATATTGCCGATCCTCTTTCTAATTTGTCTGCCAGTGATTTTCCTATATTTAAAAAATAAGTGTTTATAACCTCAACAGATTTTTGAGTATTAATTTCGTTGATGTCTAGGAGATTAGACGCCGTTGATTGCTGTTTAGATAAATTTGTAACAGTTTGAATGACTTTCCACAGTTGTTTGGAGTTTTTGCCGGCTCTTTAAAATTCCAGCTTCTCATAACTACTTTTTGCATTTCGCAGGAGCGATATCTTTTATAAGTAATTCTAAGAATCTGGTTTAATGCGTCTTTTTTAGAAATTTTATATAATCTATATCTGTTTCGCATGCATTTCAACAAAGCCAGAGTGATCCAAGGCTTAATAGGTCTACATCTACAAGACAGAAATAAAGTTTTGGTATTGTTGGCTATAGCTGAAATAATAAGTTCAACCAAGAATTTAACAGCTAAGTTAGGGTCATTCGTTGTGTATACAGAGTTAAAGTTAATACAGCGTAATTCATGAATAAGCTTATCTTCATTTATTTTTTTATAAATTTACGATTACATAATTTCATTTTAATTTTTGAGAGGGCAAACATAACAGCAAAGTGGTCTGTTACAGAATTTTCCAGAACTAGAACCTTAGCGGAAAAAGCAGTTTTTAAATTAACGTGATCAAGACTGGTAGAATCATGAGTTGGGAAGTTGTGACCAGGAAGAAGTCCATGATGAGCAAGTAGATTAAGATAATCTAAAGAATTTGTAGAATGAAACCCGTTGGCAATATCTATATTAATGTCTCCTACAAGAATAATGGTTCGATATGATTTAAGATCCGTGAGGACAAGATTCAAAGACTGAAAGGATTTTCAGAGGATCACAGAAAGGATTGTGGTCTATATATAACAACAATAGCCACATCTACACCTATAGTAATCACCAGACAGTTACATTCAATTGTTATAGGTACTTTTACTTCAATATTAGCTAAACAAGATTTGATGTATACAATAACACCGTCATTTTTATTGTAGTTTTTTGAAGTTTTATAATGATTATATCCATTGAGAATCGGAATTATAGGATTATAAGATGGCCAGCATTCAGAGAGAACGATAATGTCGCAGCAAGTATAATTCTTTCTAACAACGTTA
This sequence comes from Parnassius apollo, assembly GCA_907164705.1. Lineage (NCBI taxonomy): Eukaryota > Metazoa > Arthropoda > Insecta > Lepidoptera > Papilionidae > Parnassius > Parnassius apollo. The sequence continues at coordinate 4,918,567 of CAJQZP010000547.1, read as the reverse complement.
AAAGTCCTGAAAAATTAGCATTGATGCTACGGATATTTTGAGACAAAACAGTGAGACAACTATGATAAGATGTAAGCAAATCAGCACATTTTTCGGGATTACATAATATTGCTTCATTAAAGGAAGTATTACCAAGATTATTTAATAGGTCATTTAATGCAGCGCCTTTTAGTTATGTTTTTAAATAAGTAGCATAAACAATATTTTAATTTGTATTCGAAAATAAGAATAATAAGCATATTAAATATATCCATGAATATGTGCAAAGAGCACATATTATGTAATTTGTGAGTGCGTTAATTTGATTTGAGAGTTGAATGTACATGTGATATTTTTAAAAATAAACAGTGGGTAGTTTAGAATACATACAGAATAATTTTGTAAATATAAAGCCAGAGACACACTTAGTTAGACATGCAAGCAATTTGCAAGAAATCATAATTAAATAGGTAATGAATAATATTATAAATGTACCTAGTCATATTATATTTTTTAAATTTGCAATATCATTTTCGTTTTTTATTTCTATCCGAGCGCCACCTTCGGTTTTCCGCATATAAATTCGACCCTTGTTAGTCCAGCAATAACGGTAATTCATTGTCTTAGCTGTGGTAAAACATAAAGTTTTCGGTCCTTCTTTGTTAAACTTTGTCGTAAAGCGACAGTTAAATACTAAAGAACCTAACCTAAAAACAACGAAACAACAAAAAAAAACGAATAATTTATTTAAAATTTTAAAAAGATAAAAATATATGAAAATGATGATGGGGTTTCAAACTAGAAGCATCACGGAGTATGCACAGGCTATGCCTGTGGTAGGTGCGCAGCGCCTGATCTAGGCAGACGCAGCGTCTGGAGTAGGCACACGCAGCGCTTGAAGTAGGCACACACAGTGTCTGGAGTAGGTACACGCAGCGTCTGGAGCAGGTACACGCAGCGCTTGAAGTAGGCAAACACAGCGCTCGGAGTAGGCACACGCAGCGCCCGGAGTAGGCACACACAGCGCTCGGAGTAGGCACACACAGAGCCCGGAGTAGGCACACGCAACGACTGGAGCAGGTACACGCAGCGTCTGGAGCAGGTGTAGGCGTAGGCGTGGCTAGGCGACGACTTCAGGTGAAGGCAGAGGCTTGCAGGATCCCGGGGCAGTGCGGATAAGTCCTTTAGGAGATGCTTCTAGTATGAAAGCTGAAGTAATTTTCTTTATTGGCCGATTGTTCGGCTTTTATACTTTTTGACGGATGTGGGATAAGAACGGGAAATTATTTAAATTTAATTTGAAATTATTTAAATTAAAAGCAAATTTTTGTAAATGTTCAAGAGGAAAAGAGTATTTATGTGAAAGTATGGAGTAAAAACATCAGACCGGTAACGAATTTCGAATAAAAATTGCCATGACAACCAGATAAACAACGATGTCAAAACATGTGAAATTTTGGTTTCAGGCTTGTAATAGAGAAACGGCAAGATTTAAGTGAAAAATGAGATATTATTGATATAGGAAAAAAGGTGGCGCAACAGCGCGCACGAAGCCCGAAATTGCAGAGTTACGGAGAACTAAATAAAGTGGCTTTTAGAAAAACAGTTTTATTCGGTAAATGAACTGCTAAAAATAAAAGAACGTTTCTATTGACTGTAAAATGCTGTTTCTTATCTGATTGTGTTTTAAACGATTAATATTAAGATTGTAAAGTGATGCATGTTTAATTTTACTTAAATTTTTGTATATTCTAACCATAAGTTAATTAGTAAATAAGTTTTCATATACCAAAATTGGTGAAATATGTGAATCATTATTATTTTTATAAGAACATCTTTGTACCACATTTCTTGTAAATAAATTTATTTATTTATTTATTTAAAGATCGAAAAAGGTAGACTCCATTGACACCGATTTAAAAAGTGCTGATAACGTGAAAATACGAAGTGAAAATGATTTGTTATTGTGTTCTTATGGTTTAAAAACGTTACAGGATCCTATGGAAATAAAGGTGATGCAAAATATCCAGTTTTGAGGCGAATGCAGAAAATCAAAAACAGAATGGAAAAAATAAATTTAAAATAGTGTAAAATGATATGTAAGTAGCATAACACTACAACTTTCAGATATATAAATCGGCATTGTGGAACTAGAAAGACCAATAGATTTTGAGGAGAGTTTACTATTAATGTTAATTTTATTAAACTCTTTCGCTCCACTTAATATCTTATTTTATGACAGTACCGAAGTTAATTCGGTGATGATAGTAGACACACCGGCTTTGGTTTAAATTCTGTAGATATTTTTTATCTCGGATGGGTGAAAATTAACATTTAAAACATCGCAAATCTTTTGAACCATATCACATAAGTCTTGTTGTGTCTCTTGCTTTATGTTTTGTGCTGGAGTAGGTATATTACGGTACTCGATGACTGTGGACTTAAGCCTTTTTTGCACGTCTTCTAATCTACAGGTTGTCCGGTTTCCGATGTCCGATACTTTAAGGGGTTAAAATACAATTAATTTTATCGACAAATCAGGGATCAATGATTTTTTTTCGCCATCAATAAAAAAATGGCAGCACTTTAAAAAAATTGTTGGCGAAGCATAGATGCTTGTATTAATTTAATAATATCTACCCAAGTAGAAGACTTTCAAAAACAAAATTGGTCTCAAATGTTAGTTAATAGTGTAGACAATAAATCTAGATTCAAAATATTATTTTTTAATTTTTCAGTATTAGTAAAAAACATTTTTTGAAAAAATAAATTAGACAACAAATTGATGTTGTTTTTCAGATTCTTAGCTTTAAAAAAAACCATCGTGTTAACCAATTTTTTTTACTTGTTTTTTATTATAATACAGGATATTTGCTACAAATGCACATTTAAATCTTAACTCTGAATTAGATAGTTTAGGAGCTATGATAATTTGAATGTAACTGTTCAAAGTGCCTCTACCCCGATATTAGATAACTAAACACCCATTCCAGTGAGTAAGATAAAATTCTTCTATAATTCAAGGAATCGTAAGCAAGCACAATAGCATCCTTTGTGCGAGCAGGTAAAAAACGCTGTGCACAACAGTGCGAGCGAGACAGAATAACGGCTGTCTCCAGGTAAAAAGGGTGCAGTGTGCGCTTGTGCCGTCGAGCAGTACATAATTATTGTTTGTTGTTAGACTTTGTTACGTTTTTGTTTTGTTGTTGAACTGTTACTTTTTGTTTATTACAATGAACGAGTACTCAAGCCAGCATATCGCTGTAACAGTTCAACAACAAAACAAAAACGTAACAAAGTCTAACAACAAACAATAATTATGTACAGTAAGTAGATTTACTTAAAACCAGGAATGGTATCACAACGCAGAGCGAGGGACGACTGCTCGACGGCACAAGCGCACACTGCACCCTTTTTACCTGGAGATAGCCGTTATTCTGTCTCGCTCGCACTGTTGTGCACAGAGTTTTTTACCTACTCACACAAAGGATGCTATTGTGCTTGCTTACGATTCCTTGAATTATTGAAGAATTTTATCTTACTCACTGGAATGGGTGTTTAGTTATCTAATATCGGGGTAGAGAGCACTTTGAACAGTTACATTCAAATTATCATAGCTCCTAAACTATCTAACTCAGAGTTAAGATTTAAATGTGCATTTATAGCAAATATCCTGTATTATAATAAAAACAAGTAAAAAAATTGGTTAACACGATGGTTTTTTAAAGCTAAGAATCTGAAAAACAACATCAATTTGTTGTCTAATTTATTTTTTCAAAAAATGTTTTTTACTAATACTGAAAAATTAAAAAAGAATATTTTGAATCTAGATTTATTGTCTACACTATTAACTAACATTTGAGACCAATTTTGTTTTTGAAAGTCTTCTACTTGGGTAGATATTGTTAAATTAATACAAGCATCTATGCTTCGCCAACAATTTTTTTAAAGTGCTGCCATTTTTTTATTGATGGCGAAAAAAATTATTAATCCCTGATTTGTCGATAAAATTAATTGTATTTTAACCCCTTAAAGTATCGGACATCGGAAACCGGACACATTGTATTTTCCAGACTCAATATATAATTATAATTTTCCTTTCGTTCACGTTCTAAATTGATAATTTTATTGTTCATATTGTAACGCTTTCCCCCCTCTCATAGTAATAAATATATAAAATACTAAATGTATTATATTCCCCTTTATAATAAAATTATAAATATGTGACCAGGATTAATAAATTATGTTTTGATCTTTCTAAATGATCTTTCTAAGGTTTAATAATAGGCCGTTTGTAATACTTTGGCGTGATCGTCTTAGTTAGGACCCTTATTTACGTTGTTTGTTTAGTAACTTAATTCTTTTAGGTGTCTTTTGGAAGAATGAATATTCACTAGAGCAATTGAAAGCTGTTGGTAGTGCCTTATAAGCTAAGTGAACCCCGTTCACGAAGACAGGGCTCGAAAAGGTTAAGAACATAAAACGTCCCTATTCCACTTGTATCAGGTTTACATTATTAATTTATTATCATTTATCCCTTCCCGCTTGGAAAAGGTCCAAAATATATTTATACAAAATACCCGATACAAGGGCTTCGCTCTCCTACATTTATTTAAAAAAATGTAGGGGAGGTACACGGCCCCAAACACGCCGTGCACGGTGAGCGCCAAACATTTTGATGCACTCCCCCCGAAGGGAAAGCTAATTCGGGAACTGGACCGTAGTCCACAGCAAAATAACTGGCGAACAGTAAAAGAGGCTTGGCCCCTTGTTAGTGCTTAAGCACAAACATCGACCGAAGTCGCGCATGTCAATGCGTGTAAACGCCATACAGAATACGAACGAATCCAGCCACAGTGAATGTACGTCACACGGTTTAGGCGAATAGGCACACTGGCCGTAAACCCTCCGTGAGCGCCACCACCTGCCAGACCGCCGCTGATGCCGTCCGCCGTGATGTAAGTGTATGGTATCACCACCAATTGCATGATCAGCACGGCTACTAGCCGCAGAGCGTGTCATGAGTCTACTGCTCACCTCGAGGGAATGGGGCCCCACGTTGTGCGGCTTTCGGCCGCAGCCTTGAGAGTCTCCTCAGATCCTCCCGCCAGCTACCACCCGCATGAAGTCGACACATATGTTCCACCAACCAATACAACGGAAGATATAGCCAAAAGGCAGTTATAAGATAAGAGTAATAATTCGCCATCAGAAAGGGTTTGTGTCACTGACGTTGAGTAAATACATTTTCGATCATGTTTGTCTCACCCACCAACAAGTTGCCTTCAATCATTCAAAGGTGGGAAAGTTACAGAGATATAATATTATGTTGTTATATAAAACATCGTGGAGGACAGACAGTCTGCAGCCCCGCAATGAAGGAACCCGACTTGGGCAAAGCTACTTAGGTGTGAGTCAAACCAAGACGCAGAGAGCACCATTGAGAATAGCGTCCCACCAAACAACCATCGCAGAGACGCAATGCTGCAGAACGCAAAAAGCATCAATACGACTATCGTCAGGCTTACACCATTCCAAGGTCCCCCATACATCCCAGCAGACATCACCACCCGTATACCTCTATCGACCAGAACTACAAGAGAGCGTCGAATCAGGCGCAGCACACCCGCAGATCCATCACAAGACGCAATACCGCAAGTAGCAGTAAGCATCAATGCAACTATCATACGGATGGCGCCCCCTCACAACACACCCAACATCCCTATCGACTTCGGTAACAAAGTTGGTATTGTTGTTATATAAAAAATATCACCAACGTATCATAGTAGCACGCTACTAAGACGCCAATGAACAAAACTCCACGTATCATAGCGCTAATGCACTAAGACATGAAGTTGAGTATGCCTGTTACACTTAAAAGTGCTACCAAACACACTCATCATCCCAATCCGAAAGATAGACGACACATCGCTATGCGCAACGACGTCGCCCACTAACGGTATGGGTGTGCGATGTCCACGGGAGAGCCGTATTGCTACAACAAACCCGCTTACCACCGGCACTAAGATGATATGTCTAGGACACATCGGTTAGCGAGTCCAAGTTTACCTCGGACCAATTGCTCGTGAAGCAGCACACACGCCACCATAATATTCCTTTTCAAGTCCCTAATAAGGACTAGTCATTTTGCAACAGTACTGGGAGCAGTCGGTCACCCGACCACCCCACACAATGCTTATGCATCAAGGAGACCTCCTATAATATTGCTTCTGTATCATAGACCTTACTTTCATAAGTCATGCATATATAGGATTCGAACCCACGACCCTACTATTGTAATGCATATTAATCATAGAGACCTTCTATAGTATTGCTTTTGGATCATAGACCTTACTTTCATAAGTCATTAATATATAAGTTTCGAACCCACGACCCTACTATTGTAATGCAAATTCATCATGGAGACCTTCTGTAGTATTGCTTTTGTATCATTGAGTTTAATATCATAAGTCGCTAATATAGGACTAGTCATTGTGCTACAGTACTTCAGGCAGTCGGGCTGCCGACCACCCCATTTATATGTACAACTGCAGGTATGTACCTCCGACAGCTTCCTCCATACAAGACATCTATACGTGAACACCTTCCATAACTTAGAAAAATTTTCTTTTATACACGAACACCTCCCATGACTTAAACAATTTTTAACAAATTTTCTAATTATCTTATAAACGTTATTTAACTTAATTTTATAATATTTTTTGACTTGTATTTCTATTATTTATCTTATTTTAAATATTTTTTCAAATTTTTAAATAAATTTATTTATTACGAAAAACAATAATTTTGCCTTTAATTTACTATGTTATTGGGATAATGTCTGAAATATATTAACTTTATGTTTATTAATTTAACTTAATTGCTTAATATATATCTTTTAAGACTATTTTTGACGCCCCTTTATATTGAATTTAATTATTAATAATAATATTGGGCCGTCACAATCCACCCCCAAATTTTATGTTAATGACCCACACAGTGGAGTCGTTGATATAAAATTTTACTATATTGAGAGCATATGCACTACACTCAAACATTTTGAACTTATGTGTATCTGTTCTTTCCTCTTTCAATCTGTTACAATTCAGTATATATTTTCATCCCACCTATCCCAGGGAATGGCCGCCGCCACACACCCCTTCAACCACATCTATCCCAATGCGATAAACCATAAATCGTTATCTTGATAAACGTATTGTATTTATGTTGTTAATATAGTGGTTCTCTTTAGTTTTTGACTTACATTTAAAATCTTTAAAATATATTTTTAATAATTCAGCAATGCTTTCTTTATATGTACAGTATTTTGATTATGAGTTAAAATCAGATGCTACACACCCACAGGATAAATGTGACTGAGCCATTCACCCTGACCCAACTCCCCAAATTTATTCAATAAATACATATTTTACAAAATTATCTTACAATCTATATTTACAGATAGTTATTAATAAAATTATTACAACATTTTCTTATTTTTAATTAATTTGTGTCTTGCTCATAACTTTAATAATTTTAATCTATATTTTTTTTCCAAACGGCCACCCACGGGACCAAATTATATTACAGTATTTATTCTAGAATGTATATAAGCCAAACCTATTATTTAAAATATTTTAATAAATGAATAGCATTAAAATTTCCCCTAATTTCATTTGTTTCTGGGTTTGCTAAAGTATATACATTGTCAAATGGTACGGCTGCTATTATATATGGCCCTTCATACGCCAAATTAAATTTACTCATAACTTTGTTATCTGCATCTGATCTACTAGATCTTGAAACTTTTACTAAATCGCCAACATGATATGTCACTAATCTATTGCTCTTATCAAATTTTGTGTTTCTAATGCGGTTTGCCTCTTTTAAATTCTTTCGCACTTGCTGTCTAATCTGTTCGACATTGTGTTTGCTTTTACTATTAAATATTATCTTGTCGAAAGACATTTCATTAGACTCGACATAAAGAATCTCACATGGTGTAAATCCTGTCCTATTGTGATATGAATTATTATACAATTCTTCTATTTTAGGCAATATTATTGCCCAATCTTTGTGGTTAGCATGATAAAGTGTCCTGAATAATCTGCTCAACTCCCTATTTACACGCTCTGTTGTATTTGGCCTAGGATTTCTTACTGTGGTATATATCGGTTTAATATTCAATTCTTTCATTGATCGTTTCCAATGATTACTTATAAACTGCTTCCCATTATCTGTCATTATTGCTTTGGGCTTTATAATCTGAACAAAATGCTTTACTTTCGTAACAACACACTTTGCTGTTGATTGTTTTAAAGGATATAATTTGATAAATTTACTAAATGAATCTTGTATAACAAATATGAAAGTGTACCCAAAGGTACCTGATGCCAATGGTCCATATAAGTCAGCCATAACCATGTCTCCGATATTTCCTGTTATTATAGATTTGCATGGACCCACATATGTTATATTACTTTTCTTTGATAACTTGCATAAATGACACACCATTAATTGCTTTTTAATGTCTTTTGTTAATCCTTTCCAAAAGAATCTATCTCTCACATATTTAATTACTTTATAGGGCCCTTGATGTCCCATTTCTATATGTACTTGGTTTATAACATCTCGTCTCAAGGGTACAGGTAAATAAATTACTTCCTTTAAATTTGTTTTGTAATATAATATATTATTTCTCAAACTATAACGTTTCAGTTTTTCATTTTGTTCTATTGTCGAAGTATTTAGCGTCTTTAATTTTTCAACAATAGCCAACGACTCTGTATCTTGTGTTTGGTATACTGATATGGATTTTAACTTTTCTATCAATTCGTCATTCGATTAACTTTCTGTATACGCTATTTCTAAACTTTTATTTTTATCCTCTTGTATTAAATTACCATCAGGAGGGTAACGTGATAGCACATCTGCAACAATATTGCTTCTACCTGATATATGCTGTACTTCGTAATTGAATTGTTCTATATACAATATCCATCGAGTGATTCTGCCATTAAATAATTTCATATTATTAATAAACAATAATGCTTTATGATCGGTTAATATTATTACTTTGCTGCCTCTTAAATACGTCTCGAACTTCTTTAAACAACTTATTACAGCATAAAACTCTTGTTCAGTGACAGACCAATTCAATTCAGAACCTTTTAAGGCTTTACTGTGATAGCCTAATATTCTCATTTCACTATTATTATCTATCTGATAAAGTACTCCGGCCATACCCACACCGGAACAGTCTGTTTGCAAATAATAAGGTTTACTAAAATCAGGGTGATGCAATTCTATTGTATTAATAAATTGTTGCTTTATAAAATCAAATGCCTTCTGTACCTTTTTCGCTCCATTGGAACTTACGTCCCTTTTTTAATAATTCACAAAGAGGTATTATACATACACTATAATTTGGTATGAACCTCTATATCTATAAAAATTGCAAAGCCCCAAAAAATGCTCTCAATTGCTTAATCTTTTTGGGTGCTGGAAAATCTTGAATTGCGCGAATTTTATCGGGATCTGTCTTTATGCCTTTTGTTGAAATTATAAAACCCAGCATCTTAATTTCTTTACAAATAAATTCACATTTTTGCAAATTGCACGTTAAGCCAGCTTTGTTTAATTTACTTAAAACAATGTCAATGTGCTCCAAATGTTTATCTAATGTTCCTGATGTTGTAATAGCTAAATCGTCTAAGTAATTCACACAAAATTCTTGGACTTCTGGTCCCAATATTAAGCTCATGGCTCTACTAAAGCTTCCTACCGATGTTTTTAATCCTTGTGGCAGAACATTATATACATATGACCTTCCATTGAATGTGAATCCAGTATATTTTCTACCATCTTTATTTATTGGAATTTGAAAATATGCATTATTTAAATCAATGGTAGTAATATAATTCGCTCCATGAAATGAATTCAAAACATCTAATTGTATTGTAGGTTGTATTGTAGGAGGCTTCTCTGTTTCTGCAATCATTTTCTTATTTATGCTTCTAGCATCTAATAAGACTCTAATTGAGCCATCCCTTTTAAGTGTGAATGTTAATGGGCTACTGTAAGGTGTCGATGCCCTTGTGATGATACCAGCTTGTTCCATCTCACTTAATTTCTCTTCCATTTTCGATCTATATGCGTATGAAATCGGATAAGATCTAGTAACTATAGGTTCATTATCGATCATTTCAATTTTATGTTCGTAGCAATTCGCTCTACCCAACTTGCTCGAAAATATATTCTTATGCTTTTCCAAAACCTTACTTAGCTTAGCTTTTTCAGAGGCCTCCAATTTTGATCCTATCTTTATATTTATTAAAGGATCATCAGTACTTTGTTCAACGCAATTGTTATATAATACTGAATTACAGTTATATATAAAATGTATGAAGTAGTCTTTGTTTTTCAACTTAAATTCTATACCAATTGCCGTATTTCTAAAATCTATCAATATTTTATTTTTCTTGAGCCAGTCAAAGCCCAATATTAATGGTCTTATTAAATTATTAACAATTAAAGTTTGTGTTTCAATGACTACTTCATCTATTTTTATAGGCAATATGATCATCTGTTGTATTTTTGTGCTGCGCTGCCCAACACCACCTTTTATTTGCATTGCTTTAATTGGCATTACTGATATTGTGTTTGTGATTACCACTTTTAATTTGTAAAAATAAACTCTCTGAAATGCATGTAATATCGCTCCCAGTATCGAGAAGTGCATCAATTTCTTTATCAAATATTGAAACTTTAAGTTCAGACCTCATATTCCCTATAAATTCCTTTTGATATTTATCTTCGTCTTCCTCGAAAACAGTTTGCACGAATAACTCCGTTATGAGCAAATCTGACTTGGTTTTTAAAGTCTTAATTATACTATTTACATTATTGTTATAACCAAGTCCTTCTCTATTAAAAGTTGCTTTTAAAGAAATAGGTTTTCGCAAACCCCTATTATTTTTACCAAGTGTTTGACCAGGTCTCCAACCCAGCTTTAATAATATATTTAATGCTTTGTTCCCTTTTACATTATAAGGGATCGAACCGGGAACTAGTTCGACCTCTATTGCTCTAAATTTGGCTCGGGAGTTGAAACATTTACTTGTTCGTTAGTGACTTGTATTTCATTCATTTCGTTAACCTCCTTTCTTCCTTCTTCAGGTTTACGCCATGATTTATATGACTGCTGTATTTCTTTTTGTTTTCGCTCAGCTTTATTATTAAATTTTCGTTTTTTCTCAGTATTGTAAGGTTCACGATCTTCTTCCTGTTTATCAATGTCATCTAAATTTCTCAAGAAATCTGTTGTCTCAATTATTGTCTCAATTTTAGCTATTCTCCATAACTGCTGCACTGTTTTAGGATAATGTCTAATAACATCAGCAACTAACTGTTTTTCTGGTATCGGATATGATAATATCTGTGCTTTTTCAATGACATAAAAAAGTAACCAACCATGGTGGGGTGCGTATATCTACTCCATTTATTTTGTACAAGGAATCTTCTTACTTTATTTTGTTCCTCTTCACCCCAAAATACTCTTAGAAAGTCTGCTTTAAAATCATCAAAAGTTGGCCAACGCACACTATTAATTCGAGCCCAATATTTGGCTTCACCTACTAAGCACTCTTGTGCTATTGATATTTCTAGTCCATTAGATGGGACTTTCTTTAAATAATTAGTAAGATCTTCTAAAAATGTTACTGGATGAGTATTCCCATTTTCAAATTTCGGCTTGTTTATTGTCACATTATGTATATTATATACAATACTCTGTTTGGGGTCAGTAACAAATGAGGTGCTCGCCCCGTACACCTCTTCTTGGTTTACTTTAATTTGGTGATCTTTTGTTTGAATAATAAATTTTTCTTCGAGATCTTTTATTTTAACCTCAAAGGTTTTCACTACATTCTTAATTAATTTTTGAAGTATTTTTAATTCATTTTTAGGCTTAGCCTTCACTAATTTTGAACTTTTCTTTGTTTTAGCCATTTTTATATTTTTATACTTTTCCAGATTTTAGCACTGTTGTCTTTCACTTATACAAATGTTACTGAGTACTTTTCACTTATTTCACTTATTAGTTTATTTTGTCTTAGATTTCTATGCGCACACCATCTATAACAAACAAAAATATTAATATTAAAGCCCCACCCCCAGACTCTCAACCACCCCCAGCAAACACCATCCTCCAAGACACCTCTCCATTTCACGGACAACAAATTGTAGGCATAACGCCTACTTCATAATTCTTATACAGACGACCTTCTTTTTAAAATATATCCTGGTCACGGCACCAAATTGTAACGGTCTCCCCCCTCTATATAAGAATTTTATAATATTAAATATTAAATATATCCCCTTTTCAATAACATTATATACAGAGTGCTTCAAAAAAATGTAACACTTTAAACTATTGTATTTTTTCCGCTCTACAAGGCTAATGTTATATTTCTTCGCCAGATGCCAGCATAATAGTCCCTCTATGTTATATTATCAGTTGGAATTTGTAATATCAACATGGGGGACGTACGTTTGAGTTTTGAAGAACGTAAGCAGGTTATTAAGTGGTACTGGAAGTTTGAGAATGTAAATGAAGTTCAAAGACAGTGGAGAAGGGAGTATGATACAGAACCACCTTCAAGATTAACAATTACACGCATACGAGACAAATTCGAAGTTCATGGAACAGTGTGTGATGTGCATAAAGGTCATTCAGGTCGGCCTCGAACAGCTACAAGTGATGAGTCATCAACGGCAGTCTTTCCGGACCTTTTCGATTTGAAGGCACTGTAACTGGTATTAATTACCTAACAATGCTTGCTGATTCCATATTTCCTGCCATTCGTGCATTATACGGTAATGATGATTTTTATTTTCAACAAGATGGTGCTCCGCCGCACTACCACAGGGACGTACGAGCTTACCTGGATCAAAATTTGTCGGGCCAGTGGATAGGACGCAGGGGGCCAATCGAGTTTCCAGCACGCTCTCCAGACCTTACACCACTGGATTTCTTCTTGTGGGCCTCAGTATCCACTTACCATCAGGTGGACTATGTGCTCGTGTGTCAATCATATTCTACAAAAAATACTTTTACTCATAATAACAGGCTATGAGGCATTCCATCTTAGTCCTAACGGATGACAATACATCTATTGCTAACTTCGTATGGATTTCGCTGCAGGTCCCCGGATTGTAGAAGTCACTAACCATCAGTCGTGCTGTAATTTTGTCTGACACATCAGTTTTATAAAAACAATATGTTTTATTGTTACAGTCTCCCTTCAAAGCAGCCATCTAGAAATACCACAGTTCTAACCATGACACAGAGAAGACTATGCGGGATGCGGCTAAATTATATAGGGTTAATAGCTGTCATTCTCAACCTGATTGATTTATCGCTAGCTGTAAGTATATATTAAGATATTTAAGATACATATTTGACGAGAAACGTCTTTAAATTCACAGCGAAACATGAAAGGTCTGAAAATAAACCGTAAAGGAAAGGTCTATATCGGTTTGCTTTAATAATTACAAAACTGTTAGTCTTAGAGACCTAAGTGAAGTGTCATTATTACGACGCAATACCGCAAGTAGCAGTAAGCATCAAAGCAACTATCATACGGGTGGCGCCCCCTCACAACACATCCACATGACTCTTATCGACTTCGGTAACAAAGTTGGTATTGTTGTTATATGAAAAATATCACCAACGTATCATAGTAGCACGCTACTAAGACGCCAGTAGATAAAACTCCACGTATCATAGCGCTAATGCACTAAGACATGAAGTTGAGTACGACTGTTACACTTAAAAGTGCTACCAAACTCACTCATCATCCCAATCCGAAGGAAAGACGACACATCGCTATGCGCAACGACGTCGCCCACAAACGGTATGGGTGTGCGATGTCCACGGGAAAGCCGTATTGCTACAACAAACCCGCTTACCACCAGCACTAAGATGTTAATTGTATACCTCCATCGACCAGAACCACAAGAATGCGTCGAATCAGGCGCAGCACACCCGCAGATCCATCACAAGACGCAATACCGCAAGTAGCAGTAAGCATCAACGCAACTATCATACGGGTGGCGCCCCCCTCACAACACACCCACATGACTCCTATCGATTTTGGTAACAAAGTTTTTATTGTTGTTATATAAAAAATATCACCAACGTATCATAGTAGCACGCTACTAAGACGCCAATGAACAAAACTCCACGTATCATAGCGCTAATGCACTAAGACATGAAGTTGAGTATGCCTGTTACACTTAAAAGTGCTACCATACACACTCATCATCCCCATCCGAAAGATAGACGACACATCGCTATGTGCAACGACGTCGCCCACAAACGGTATGGGTGTGCGATGTCCACGGGAAAGCCGTATTGCTACAACAAACCCGCTTACCACCGTCACTAAGATGATATGTCTAGGACACATCGGTTAGCGAGTCCAAGTTTACCTCGGACCAATTGCTCGTGAAGCAGCACACACGCCACCATAATATTCTATTTCAAGTCCCTAATAAGGACTATTCATTTTGCTACAGTACTAGGAGCAGTCGGTCACCCGACCACCCCATACAATGCTTATGCATCAAGGAGACCTCCTATAATATTGCTTTTGTATCATAGACCTTACTTTCATAAGTCATGTATATATAGGATTCGAACCCACGACCCTACTATTGTAATGCATATTAATCATAGAGACCTTCTATAGTATTGCTTTTGTATCATAGACCTTACTTTCATAAGTCATGTATATATAGGATTCGAACCCACGACCCTACTATTGTAATGCATATTAATCATAGAGACCTTCTATAGTATTGCTTTTGGATCATAGACCTTACTTTTATAAGTCATTAATATATAGGGTTCGAACCCACGACCCTACTATTGTAATGCAAATTCATCATGGAGACCTTCTTTAGTATTGCTTTTGTATCATTGAGTTTAATATCATAAGTCCCTAATATAGGACTAGTCATTGTGCTACAGTACTTCAGGCAGTCGGGCTCCCGACCACCCCATTTATATGTACAACTGCAGGTATGTACCTCCGACAGCTTCCTCCATACAAGACATCTATACGTGAACACCTTCCATAACTTAGAAAAATTTTCTTTTATACACGAACACCTCCCATGACTTAAACGATTTTTAACAAATTTTCTAATTATCTTATAAACGTTATTTAACATAATTTTATAATATTTTTTGACTTGTATTTCTATTATTTATCTTATTTTAAATATTTTTTCAAGTTTTTAAATAAATTTATTTATTACGAAAAACAATAATTTTGCCTTTAATTTACTATGTTATTGGGATAATGTCTGAAATATATTAACTTTACGTTTATTAATTTAACTTGATTGCTTAATATATATCTTTTAACACTATTTTTGACGCCCCTTTATATTGAATTCAATTATTATTAATAATATTGGGCCGTCACAATATCTTCATACTGTGTGGATATGAACGTTAACGCTTTTTCCATTTCAATATTAGTTGATTGAATGTTGGCGTTTTGTTGCTTAAGTTCGGCAATATCTGAACACAATTTACTCCAAATAAGATCTTGATCCTTCTTCCAATTTGTGAGCATGGATAATAGTTCATCTTTGAGGGAATCATCAATACCTTTCCTTTGATCTTCATTTCTGGGTCTTTTCTGTCTCCTTCCTACATAATTCAGTGGATTTTCAGGTTCAATATTTGAAATATCACTCTCCGACGACACTTAATGCACTTTACTTCCTTGGGGTGATCTACGTATTATAGACATAATGATCTTTTATTTTAAGTCCGTAGTTTTCGTTGTGGCAGAAGTACACTATAAGTAGGTTGTTCAGAGAACAAAAGATGACACGTGGTCAGCTGATGCGCAAAAAACAATTGTACTACGACACACACGCAGTCACCACATTGATTATATGAACTCCTAGTACTTCGCTGTTAATTAAAGTTGACGGTTAATTTAAAAGTAATAATTAATTAGTGTAACTAACACACGTCTAATAGCAACCACAATCAGAGGCAGAATCTCTCGGTCAGCTATCGGTGTAGCAGCTGGTTTACATTTCTGCATACCAAACCGTTCAAGTGTCCTTTTCGTAAATCCCTTTTGATCAATTTTTATAGATCCATCTACTTTTCTATCGATCTCATTTCCGTAAAATACGATGCAGTTTTGAACGTGATTTTGAAATTTTGCTCATCTCACCCATAAAATTGTCTATTTCATTTAAATTTGTTGCTGCTACTAATCCATCATCAACATAGAGAGCTATGAGAGTTTTAATACCTCCCCGCTTCCTTACGAACAACAAGGGTCAGATTCACTTTGTTTAAAACCAATTTGTAATATATATATTGTGTAATACAATGATTCCAATAGCGTGGCGCCTGTTTTAAACCATAAAGACTCTTTTTTAGTTTACAGACCATGTTGGACTTACTGGTATAACCTTCGGGAGGCTTTATATAAATATCTTCTTTAAGTGTTCCGTATAGGAATGCGGTTGAAACATCAAATTGGGAAATATCCAAGTTTTCTTTTGCTGCGACGCTTAGCACAGCTCTAATAGTGCTTCCTTTAGCAACAGGGTTAACGTTTCGTAGAAGTCAACGCCTTCTTTTTGTGAATAACCTTTAAAGATTAACCTGGCTTTGTAGCGATCTATTTCACCTTTGGAGTTGGTTTTTAACTAATATATTCAAGTACAAGGTATTGTTTTTCGACCTTCCGGTAATGTTACCATTTCCCAGGTTTCATTTTCCATTAAGGAATTGATTTCACTATCCATAGCCTCACGCCACTTGTCTCTATAAGAGCATGAAATTGCTTCTTTATACGTTTCGGGTTCCATCATTTCATCATTCAAAGACATATAGGCATAGTCCTGAAAACGAATAGGACGGTTAAGATTTGCTCGATTTCGAAGTGTCATTTGAGATTCATTTTGAATTTCATTTTCTAACAATTCATCTATGTTTTCCTCATTTTCTTCTGGTATGCAAGGTTCCTGTTCATTCATATCACCTTTTTCATTCATTGCAGTAACCCTTTCATGAGATCCCTCAATCTCATCATTTGAAATGACTTCTTGAAGTATTTCCTTATCATTTGGGACAGTAGATAAGGCAGAAAAACCCGGCAACTCAAACTGATTACATTTTGCTATAGTTTCTATGTCATCAGTTAGAAGGTTATGTGATTTATCTATCAAAGGTATTTCTTGAAAAGTAACATCCCTGGAGCGAATAAGTTTATGATCTGTTTTATTCCAAATTCGACAACCATTGTCTACTTCATAACCTAACAGTATTCCTTTTTGAACTTTCTTGTCAAGTTTCATTCTCTTTTGTTTAGGAATATGAACATAGCACTGACAACCTATAATTCTCAGATGTTTAATAGCTGGTTTTTTGCCATGCCACAATTCATGAGGAGACTTTCCTGCAATCTTCGTTGGTCCTGTTCGATTTAAAATGTAAACAGTGGTATTTACGATTTCAGCCCATAGTCCTTTTGGTATTCTTCTTCATGAGCATACATCATCGAACGTGCTGCCTCTACAATTGTCCTGTTATCCCTTTCGAATGCTCCATTTTGTTCGAGAGTATATGGCATAGTTAATCTTTGAATAATGCCATTAATTCGTAAAATGTCCCGGGCCTTCTGGTTATCAAATTTTCCCCCATTATCAGAGATAATTTCTCTTATTTCATGCCCAGACGCCATTATTTCTGCTACCATATTATTAAGCATTGAGGCTACTTCTGACTTCTCTTTCAGATAATATATAAACCGATAACTGGTGAAGTCGTCTTTAAATAAAACAAAATATCTGTATTTCTGAAATGAATACGGAAAAGGCCCGCAAACATCGGTATGAAAAATTTCACATGCCTTTGATGCTCTTGGTCTCGTTCCAAAACCTTTGCGGTGGGCTTTACCATTTATGCATCCTTGGCAAAGTTCTTTGTCCAGAGCCACTTTAATGCCGAGCTCTTTATTGGTACATGTCTCTTATTTTGATGCGCCATCCTTTCATGATAAAGTTTTAGTAAATTGGAAGTTGTTATCTGATTAAGATGTAGCGTAGGTGGCACACACTTAATTCACACTAAATTCAGTTTAAATAACCCTCCATGTCTTTGCCTATTTCCAGTTAGTACAACTTTTCCATTTACTCTCAATGAACAGGTCTCAGCAGTTGATTCGAAAAAACAATTCGGTGAGCGATATTGTGCAGCAAGCACAGAAAATAGATTTCTTGTAATCGAAGGTACATAGCAAACATCTTTTAGTAAAATATTTTCTAGTCCACCTTTAACATAAGCTTCAGCACCGACTGTACCAATTCCAACAGACTCGATACTGTGCCCATTAGCCCCTGTGACGGTGTGGGAAGCTTTAAAATATTCAAAATGTTCAAAAAATCCCCTCTATTGATTATGTTACTGGTATCGCCATTATCCATATACCAATTTGTCGTATCTAGTAGATTGCCCATCAAGAAAATCGTTTAATTAGTTCGATTTATATTCTCGCTTAATTGTTTAGGTGGCCTTCCTTCACTGATCCACTTCTTGCATTTCCTTACTCTATGTCCTTGTACACCACAGTAATCAAATTTGAAAAATTTGTTCCAATTCTTATCTTTTCCGCTATTTTTTCTTTCTGGTTTTGCGTATAGCGCCTCAGCACAATTTTTAACATCTACTCTGACAAACAAAGCTTTCTCATTGGCACATAGCTGGCAAGTTAAATTTTCAATTGTTCTATGCTTTTTTGCCATTAAGAGCCAACTGCTTATGATCCAAAATATTGAATTGGCAATGTGTCAAAATTTTACAAATTAGTAAAATATCAGGAAGATTTTCTGCTGACTCAAAATTTTTGTTTAATTCGTGCCAAATATTCTTTAAAGTCGATATATGGGTAGCCATATTGTGATTGGTTTCCTTTTGATATTTAAAGAAATCAAGACAAAGTTCGTAACTTTTATCTTCTGTTTTCCCGTTGTAAAGATGGTTTAATTCATCCCACATCTCTTTCCAAGAAGTGAAACGCATGACTTGCTGCAGTGTCTCTTCAGACATGTTCGTGTTAAATATTATTAGGATTGTACTATTTACATTCACAAACTCTTTTAATTCATTCTCATATTTCTGATTCTTTTCAGCTGTAGCTGTATCCGTTAGCATGGGCTTATATCGTATACCTTCAATGATATCCATTGCTCCGGGTATAGCTCTAAACATGATGAGAATTTTAAACTTCCACGTCTTCCAGTTCTTGGAATCTAGGTTTCCTACCTGTATCTTTGAAGTTTCAACTATTGATTTATCCACCTTCAAAAGTTTCAAATAAGGTTCAGAATACTTAATAGGCATGTTTGGTTTCAACCAAATTTATATCCTAGATTTAGAACTTTTATAACACAAATTTTAATTGCTTTTTTTCCCTCTGCTACCATGTTAAGATTTAAAACATATACATTAGTTTTAAATAAACAAATATAAGAAAAATTAATAGAAGTTTTATTTTATAGTTTTACAAAGATGTGACAATCTACAAGTGAACGTTGCTAAGATACCTTTTTCTTTTTAATATTTCGTATATCTTCTTAACAATGTGTAAAACAATCAGCGACTCTATAGAACGCCATTAATAAAATTATAAAAATTCATCATCTTAATTACCACAATTTCAAATAGGTTCTAATCATATGGCTATTTCATAAGAGTTATGGTGATACTGTTACGAGCTTGAGGTTCGTGACATTAAAAATTGCCGATAGAATTACCTAAATTAACACTTTAATTTACTTTACACTAATTAAAGTTAAAAACACTAATAATTAATCACACTGATTCACTTTATTCCGCCCCGAAGCTTCGCTTGTTTCGCCAACTGCAATACTTTCCCGATCGCATCTTGCAGCGCCTATAAATATAATTAGCAGCGAAATATCCAGAATATTCAAGTAAACACGCGCAAGGTACCGAGCGTTCGAGTTTCAAATTCAAGAAGTTTAGTTCTTCGGTTCGAGACTAGATGGCGCCAGTGCCGTCGACTTAAGGCGTAACACTACTGATGCTTTTTTAAGCAATATGAAATAATGTAATTTATTTATAACACACACACACACAGACACACACACACACACACACACACACACACACACACACACACACACACTCACACACACACACACGCACACACGACGACACGGCACATGCGCGCGCGCACTCGTTCATTCACTCGCTTATTCACAAACATCCACACATGCGTGTGTGCTTATATATTAGCGCGTGAATAATATGTAAAGATCATGCAAATAGTTATTATTATTATTATTCTTTATTTCAGAAATTTCTTTCCATAGAGTGGGTTAGTAATTACAAAAAGAACTTATAAGCTAGGGTTAGTAAATTAATAAAATTTAAAAGGTTACATACTATATTACTATACACTATCTACTTTATATTTATCAGAGCAGGTCTCGAGCCGATATGGACGCTGTTCCAGTGCCTCAAGATAGGACAGTAATAGCGACTCCCTGTCGCCGCCAGGAGGCTGTTGGAGCTATCTCGGACACGGCGCCATGCGGAGGCAACCCGTTTACCCATGATAGCTGGTAAACTGTCTATGCGAGCCTCAGCAAACATTGCCGACGGGCTGCAGTACCGAGGCAGCCCCATCAGCATCCTGAAGCCGTTATTGGACGCGCAGGGTTGTGAGCGTCCTCCGTGTATACTCAACCCATAGACTGCAGGTGTAAAAGGACTGACAATAGGCTCTGAATAGAATTTTTTTAACTTCTATATTACACCCTGCATATCTACGGGAGAGCATATTCGCTCTCATAGCTAGAGCTCTGCGTTCTCTCTCTATGTCAATATCATCCGACATATTTTCAGTAACCCAATGTCCCAGGTATTTAAAACTTGTCACTATTTTCAGTGGTATACCTTCAAGAGCGACAGTGGGAAAATTGTAGCTAAAAAATAAGATCTCACTTTTCCTAACATTATATCGTAGGCCATGAGCCGTTGCATACTTCTCACAGATACTGAGTAGTTTTCTTAGACCACTAATTTATGGGCTCAACAGCACCATATCATCGGCGTAACTTATGTTGTTATATGCAATATTATCAATAGAGCAGCCGACTCCACTACCACCGAGTTCTCCAATCAGACTGTTCACGTAGAGGTTAAAAAGTGCAGGAGAAGATAGTCCACCCTGTCTTACTCCGCACTCCAGCCCATACGCCTCAGATTGCACGCCTGCCCACCTCACCTGATTCTGTTGATTGTCGTACCAATACTGAAACAGACCTATTAAGTCATTAAGAAAGTCAATAGTTTTAGTAGCCAGCTTCTTCCAAAGTATATCGTATTTAATCGTATCAAAGGCCTTTGATAGGTCCAAAAAACAGCCTATAACAGGTGTCCTACGATTTGTGTAGTAACGTACGGTGTGCTTGAAACAAAGAACAGCACTTTCTGTGGATAACTGCGGTCTAAAACTAAATTGTGAATCACACAGATTAATGGATGCCCGTAACTTCCTCTCAAGCAGGACGGTCTGCTTGAGAGGAAGTTACAGGCATCACTTTCGCTATAGTAAGTGCCCAGGGAGATCGGTCTATAATTGTTTTGTCCGACAAATCTCCTGTTTTATTTTTCAGTCCTGGCACAACAATCGTTTTCATAAGATAAGAAGGTAAGTACGAGCGTCCTATGCAAAAAGTAAATAACATGGCCAGGACACGTGGAAGGTTGACACCAGCATATTGCAGGTGTTCGATACTGATACTGTCATTCCCTGGAGATTTACCCCGTGTCATTTTTCAATTACATATTTAACATGTTTAGCCGTAAAGCACGTAGGTTCATTTCCATCCCGGATACCTGTATCCAAATTCTGCGATGATTTTTGATTGGTACACTTAAAGTGATTTTTAAAAATATTTGCCACCTTGCTCGCATCGCTTTCACCATCTATACTCGCAGGGACTTTCAACCTTGGATTCATTTTGTTAGTTTGTTTCCAAAATTTAGAAAAGTTTTTGGTTTTAATATATGTAGCCAAAATTTGCATTTTTATTTTTTGTTCGTTATTCTGACACCATTTTATTTTTGATTTATATAGTTTTCTACTTTCTTTCATTTTTTCGTAATTCTAATTTTAGGTTTTCCATATAATACACACATATGAAAGCAAATTCGCGCGTCGCTGTGAAATGGTTTAACATATTTATTCCAACCCAAAACATATTTATTTCTACATTTCCTATACTCATGAGTCGTTATTGCAACCCCTCTCAAAGTACATATAATGCTGTCATACATTTTATCGATTATTAATTTATGTTCCAAAATAGAACAGTGGTGATTAGTACAAGACATAAACTCTTCAGAAAAATCTATATATCTAAGCTTTTCACAACAAATTTCAAAATATTTTTTATTTGACTTTGATTTCTTACACCCCATACAGCTTTACCAGATTTAGGATTACATTCTTGTACTTTATAACTTATTTTTCCCATATCAATAGTTATTTCAAGTGAAAAATGGTCAGACCAAAAGATATCATAAAGTACCCTAATATTTACAACAGATTTCATGGCTGACTTAGTTGTAATGCAATGATCCAGCCAGCGATGAGAACCATTTATATCACTTATATACGTAAACGTATTATTTTTTTTATATAGTCATAGTCCACTACATCCCATATTTGTTCAAAACAAAAATTACTCATTTCATTAAAAAACAATTCGCCAGGATGCGCATTAAAATCTCCTAATATAAATACAGAATCCATATTATTACATTCTATTATAGCATTTATTTCACTGAGACAGCTTGTGAATTCTATTAAATTGTCCCAAGAGTCCCAGGGCATATATACGGCGATGAATAACGTAGTACTGTCTTCCACAACAGTTTTAATCGCGGCCAAACGCAATGGGTTACACTGCACAATAGACACTGATGTAAACAAAGATTTACGCCACATAATGGCAACACCACCGTACGGTCGATCTCTAAACAATCCGTCACCGGTGTTAACCGCAGACTTACCGCAACATTCAAACTCTGGATGGATTCCCTCGATGTAGGCTGCATCATACGGTAACAGCCATATCTCCTGCAATGCTATGATATCCGCAGATTTACATAGCTCTCGTATGCCCTCGACTGATCTTGTGACTGATTTATAATTGAAGGATATAATTTTCAAGTATTTACTATTACTAATGTAAGTGCTATGGAAAAGTGAAGCCTCCTACCACTTGTTTTTATACTTAAAAGGAGACCCCATCCCCGATTATAATATATGTATGATCATTTACTGAAACAACTGTTTTCATTTATTATTATTATTAAAGCAATAATAGAAAAATTGACTAATTTTTGTAATACTTTATTATAAAATCTAAACAAAAAATAAAAACCTGTTCGGCAGACAAACCCGAATGGGGATAATTAACTTATCGATAACTAAAGTTGTGGCATATATCACTATATTGGAGTACCTACGGTTGCAGTGATACCAGTTAATTTTACAATAATTGCATACATTTTCTACGAAGTGGCAAGTTTCGATTTGACTTATTTGGCCTTTATTTTGTATAGTATTTTAATAAACACTAGTAATCGATTATATTAAATTGTAATATATTCAAAATCGTGTTGAGATTGATCTGAATATTTAATTCATTTGACAAAATCCACTACATATTTTAATGTAATGATTATTATACATCACAAACTGATTTCGTTAATGGAAAATGAATTTTCATTAATATATTTTTCTCTTTAATTAGGATTACCAACGATTGATACATTATTACATCGTTAATTAAAATTTACATTCACTTAAAAGTAATTACAACATGCACACAATTTACATTTTGGTACTACAGAGGCTGCACTAAAAGTATCGGGAATGGAATATTTCCACTGTTCCTGTCATATTAAAATCTTTTTAGTTGAAAACTCCTTGGTTTTTTAAAATCGAATACCATTTATTTATTTAAAAAAAGATTCTCGGTCTTGTCACAAGCTTTTGTCAAATTTGTTTAGTCGTTGAAAAAATGGAATTGACTCGAGAAAATTCAAGAGCGATGATTTATTATGACTTTCGAAGTGGTTTAACACAAAAACAGTGTGTTGACCGGATGATTTCTGCATTTGGTGATGAAGCTCCATCCAAAACCACAATTTATCGCTGGTTTGCTGAATTTCAACGTGGACGTGTCAAGCTCAGTGATGATCCCCGTTAAGGTCGTCCAAAAACTGCAGTCACCCAAGAAAACGTTGATGCTGTGCTGTGCGTGATTGAGGAAGATCGACATGTGACATACCGCGAAATTCAGGAAACTTTAGACATTGGCATGAGTCAAATACAAATAATCTTGCATGAACAATTAGGTGTAAAAAATTGTTTTCCCGATGGATACCGCATTCGCTATGTGAAGAACAAAAAGCGGCTCGCGTTACTTGGTGCGTCAGAACTCTCGAAAGATTCCACGCAGGATTCTCAAATGCTGTATATACAACATCGTATCAGGTGACGAATCCTGGATATATGCGTACGAACCCGAAACAAAAAACCAGTCACGAGTTTGGGTGTTCGAAAATGAGTTAAAGCCAACAAAAATTGTTCGTTCACGGAGTGTTGCAAAAAAAATGGTGGCCACGTTTGTCTCCAAAACCGACCATGTTACGACTATTCCTCTTGAGGGACAAAGAATTCCGAATGGAATGGTTGCTTCAATGATTGGTTCCATCGTATGGAAAAATGTGTCAAATTTCGCGGAGAATACTTCGAAAAGCAATAAATACATTTTTAAATAGTAGTTATCTAATGAATTCTTATTTCAAATAATTTGATATTGTATGAGTGCGTGCGCGCGCACTTGCGTGTTTGTGTGTGTGTGTGTGTGTGTATGTGTGTGTGTTTTACATTAATTATTAACAATTTAGTACACGATCTGTGCTTTCACTTTGAAGTACTTATATAAAATCTTATAAAACTGTCATATGGAATCAAAATTAACATCAACGACATCACTACATTAATTAAAGACTTTACAAAGCCTTGCGACTGGCGAATGCGCACCGAGAACAGTTCTACGACGCGGTGGGTAAAGGAGTGTAATTGGTTTGCTTGGAATCCTTGTTGGAGTGCGAAATTTAAATTGGGCGAGAAGCTGTGGACAATCTACTTCATTTCTAAGCACCTTGTATAAAAACATAATATCTATTAATTTTAGAAGTATCGATAAGGGTAACATATTAAAATATTGAAGTCTATCTGCATATGATGATATTTTTAGTGCTTTTTTTTAAGAGAATATGTAAGATGCCACATAAAGCGTTTTTGAAATCTTTCCAATCGCAACCAATGTGTAGAATAGCGTGGACGCCAGACAATACTGCAGTACTCCATTATAGTCCTTACAAGGCTATTGTACATTTTTTTTGTTTTAGGGTTTTTAAATGACCTAGCATTTCTTATGACAAACCCTAACATTTTGGAAGATCTATTTATAATACTATCAATATGAGGTGAAAAGGTTAGTTTTTTGTCAAAATATACCCAAGATCCCTTATCACTTTTATCACTTCTACTTCTTGTATTTTGTAATTCCCTATGAAGTAATGATTATTGATCAACTTAGAATTTCTTGTAAATTTAACATGTGAATATTTAGAATAATTAAGATTCATGTCATTAAGATTGAACCTATTTACAAGTCTATTTAAATCTGTCTGTAACAATACTGAGTCTCCCTAAAGATTCGATTATTCATCCAAACTTTAAATCATCGGCATACATGTAGGGTTCCGAAAATTTAAAGCAACTAGAAATGTCATTTATAGACAGGTTAAATAATATTGGTCCTAAATTCGAAACCTGTGCAACACCAGAGGAAATGATACCATTATTTATTTATTTATTTATTTAGGATAACAACAGCTTATTAATACTTAAACAATATAACTTAAATTATTAAACATGAAAAAGCCAATTATAGTTAACCCCAAATTAGATAACCAAACATAACACTGTAAATCTAATACAATACAAAATAAAATCGGTAAGAACTATTACTAAACAGTAACAAATTAATTGAAGTATTAATATTACCTTCGTGACGTACATATATATATATACATATACATACATACACACATATATATACCTACATACATACACATACATACATCTTTACATACATATATATATATATATATATACATAAATACATACATACGCACATACATACATACATACATATACATATACATACATAATAACAGTATTAAACGAGGGCACAAATATTAATTCGAGTACTATTTTAATTACAATTTACTGATTACCTTCAGCTGGATAGAATAAAAACTTGTTAATTTTACTTTTAAATCCACTTTTAGTATTATTAAAAGGATCAATTGCGCTCAATTTTTTGTCGTAAGTTGCTACTAAACGCGTTAGAACATTGTTTTTTCCATAATTAGTCGGGTGAAAGGGGATGTAAAACAAAGAGTTTCTGGTATGTCTGGTACGTTTCAATAGGACATTAAATTTAATGAAAGCCAATAAGTCAGTGCAGTCAATTCCTACGTGTAATATATCGAATAAAAGCCTCATATCCAGCAGAATACGTCTTTCTTCAAGCATTAACAGACCATAAAATCTGCAATCGCCTCTATATGAAGAGCCAGAACGTCTAAATTTAAAATTTAAATGGGAACCATATTACCAGATTGAAATCCATTTATGACCACATAAAAATATCTTTTTTTTTAAGTATGGCTTTACCCATTCCAACAATGATCCGGCGATCCCATAAACGGCTAATTTGTAGTTTAGGACTTTATGAGGAACTCTATCAAAAGCTTTAATTAAATCTGTGTATATAACATCATATTGCCTACCTGCATCTATTGCTTTTACCAAAGACTCTGTAAAAGTTACAAGGTTTGTGCAAGTTGACCTTGACCGATCAAAACCATGTTGATTATTACTGAGGTAAAGTTTTAAGTAAGTCTGCAGTAGTTGACTAACTAGAGATTCAAGTATTTTACCGAATATTGGCAAAATTGAAATTGGTCTATAATTAGATATTATGCTCTTATTCTCTGACTTGTAAATGGGAACTACCTTTGCAATATTCAACTTCAATGGGAAAACTCCTGTTGATAATGATTTTGTGATTTTGTGAGGTGTAACCAAGACCATTGCACATGACGCTATGAAAAGTGTCTATCTCCGTCTACATTGTAAACAGAGGAGAAATAATTCGCAAAGAGTTCACATATCTTAAATCCATCAGAAGTAGTTTTCTGACCATTTGTTATAGCGCTGCATCCGCTGGCACCACCGCGCTTTTCTTTAACATGAGACCAAAATAGTTTTGGATTATTTTGTATTTGTTGTTTTGTTTTTTCTATATAATTTTTATAACACTTTGCGGAGAGTTGCTGACATCTTTTACTTAGTAACATTAACTCAATTTCATCCCCAGGATTACCATATATTTTATACTGTTTTCTTGTTTTATTTTTCTCATTTAATGATATTATCAAAGTTTTATTGAACCAAACAGCATAAAGTTTGTTTCTTCTCTTACTCATCAGGACATGATTCTTAATAAGTGTATACAAAACCTCATAAAATGCTTTAACCATGTCGTTGACATCATTCAATCCACTTAACATCTCAATCCAATTAAGCTCATTCAAATGATTTCTTTTGTGACCATAATCTGCTTTATAAAAATTACGCTTGCCATTTGTTAAACTGCAAGGATTTTTCCGTCGATAGTGAAATAGTGATGTCTGAAGGAGGGTATAGATTTTCAGTATTACTCAAGGGCGTTACTGCTTGGGTTACTTCACATGAATTAACAGAAATAAGTACAAGGTCCAATATACGACCAGTATATGTTACATGATTACATTGAGTAAGTTTATTAATGTTTAAAAAATCAATTAAATCCTGACTCGTGGCTGGTAATGATGCATGAATTGTGCTTGTATTTTTAACATGCCCCAATTTATGTTACCTAAGTTAAAGTCATCTAGTATGCATACAGGTGAGTTTATTTCCACAAATACAGCGTTGCAATGAGATACAAAATAGTTGACTGTTATTCTACTTACAGGTGGCAGTATATAAACAGCACACAGTGCTATCTGACGTATAATCTTGGTTACAGGAGCTTCAATATTAACCCATAGGTCTTCACATTTACTTTCCCAGCAGGCGACACGATTAGATTTTTTTTGATACAGCTATCAATACTCCACCTCGTTTCTTACCACTGTGGTAGGTAGAGTTTTCCCTGTCTTTTCTGTAGACATCATACCGGTCACCAAAAAGTTCACCATTCAGCACTGAGCCATTTAACCAGGTTTCTACTAATACTATAATATCATAATTACTACAACAAACATTGCAATAAAATTCTTTTGTTTTAGATCGAAGGCCTCTACAATTTCGAAAATATATTTTTAAGCTATTAAATGTTACAGTAAGGTTTTCCGAGTACATTCACAAATTATTATATTATATTTATTTTAAATATTACATCAATTTTTTAAGTGTTCCTAAATCTTTAATAACTATATATCGTGATTCATCTTTTTTTTTTTGTATATTTTACCACCCCTAATCCAAACATATTTGAACCTTTTTTTACTTAGCCTTGATTCTAGTAGCAGCATGAAGTGCTTTATTGGAAGGCGATAAATGCTCGACAACATAAATCGCTGTCTTGGTACCGAAAGCCCTAGGTGAGAACTGTTTAATTTGTCAAGATGATTATTTTTATTGAATTTTATAACAAAGGCTAGAAATTGATTACGCAAAAATTGAGAAGATAGTTGTACAACAATAGAACGAGGGCGTTTGGTAGCAGGACTAATTTTAGCTGTGCGAGTGCAGTGTATAATATCGTTTTTTTGACAGTTAATCCTACAACAGTTCCCAACTTTTGTATAATACTAATCAAGTTTTCATTTCTACTTTCTGGCACACAATGAAGTTCTAAATTATTTGCGCGCACATGTTGCTCTGTTATATTAACACGTAGTTCCGCAGAAATAAGTCGCATGTTATGTTCCGATACAATACTTTTCATTTTAAGGTTATCTTCAAGCAATTCCTTACTAGTTTTCTTAGCTTCTGCTTATTCTTTCTCAATATCCTCAAACTTGTTATTTATAAAATTCATGGACTCATTAATTTCTTTCATCTCTTTTTTGATAGGTTTAAGTTCTTCGTTAATAATGAACAATAATTTTTACATCTGCGCCAGTTAAAGCTATCGTATTTGGAGGTGAATTTAATGCAGGTCTTTTAGTGCCTCTGCCGGTATTGATGTTACGCAATGGAGTTGAATCTTGTTATGAACATCTGGGAGCATTGTTTGTACATTGGGGACAATTCCATTTTGATAAAACTTCAGTTTCATTGATCCCTGGCATGGACAGACAAGCTAAATGAAATGATTTATTACAATACATACAAACAATAATCTCATTCTGTCCGGTCTCAATATTTCAACATCCCCATTTACTCATCTTGCAAATGTTGTTTATATATATGTGGTAATATGCAATTATATATAACTTTACAAATTTCTCTTCGTATAATGAACGAGTTTATTCCATTAAATTTTAGCTCTTTCTGCACTAAGTTCGATCCTCACATAGTGATATATTTATTACGAAAAGTTACTATTCTTTTAAAAATCCACAATCACTTTGTTTATTTTTTAATTTTATTCTTGTGGGGGTCATGTAAGTTTATAATTCTGTAAGTACCTTCATCACTAAAAACTCAACATCACTAAAAATCACTTTAATTTTAAATACCACGCTATAACCATATACTGTAGCAGATGTAAGCACAACAGCTTTGTAGACCGTATACTTATGTACGCGTTAACATCACTTTGTTATGAAATGTCTTTTACAATTATTAAAAAACTTTAAATTACTGAGAGCGATATGACAACACGTCAACCCGCGACACACACTTTACTGTCAAATAAAAAAAGTATTTTGTATAGTAAATTATATTTCTTTTAAAATTGCTTATTTTTCACTTCAGGAACTATGCTGGCAACACTTGGTATTTTACGAAAATATTCAGAAAATACGAGTTTTAACCATACCAACCAACCACGTTAAAAATATTCACAGATGAAAAGTCAAGTTGTCCTTTTATTAATTTGACAGTTTGGACTGTTTTTTACATGAAAATACACTGCAATTCGGCATTTTTGTCGGAGCTCAATTGACTGGAACGATCACTTGTGTAATGGCGTACGACGCGGAGCAACTATAAGATTTATATGAGTCGGACTCTCCTACCTTTGACTGAGGGGTACGCCTTGCGATGTCGCCTACTTTTGTGGCCTTCTAAGGCTGGCCACATACATACAGAATTCCGTTTCGAGATTTTGTTTTGGAATTCCGATTTGGGATTCCGAACGCAGCAAGTTCATATAAAATCAATGACCCGTCGCACACCTACGGTAGTTTTCCGTACACAATTTTGCGGGCAAAACGGGATTCCGTATGTGTGTGGCCGATCCGTTTCTTCCCTTTCGTGATTCCAAAACGGAATTCCGTATGTAGTATTTGGCGGGCCTAACACTCAAATATTGGAAAGCATTCCTTACACAGCAAGTAGTAATTAAAAAAACACATTTATAATCTATTTTGTGAACGATATAAATAAATTTTATACAAAACTTATCTTAAACTTTGAAGAAAGAAAGGCACTACCATACAAATTTACATATGTTTTTCCCTGTCATGGCGACGGACAAACTTCAAGTTGATTTTGGTAGTAGGTTGTGAGACAATACCGCTGGGGTCAAACTTGATCGTATCAGGAGTGTCACTTGTAGTCTCCACTCGGTAATTCCCGAACAGTGCCACCAATCCTGCCAATATTTGCATCTTCGCAAAACGCATACCTAAAACAATATTATTTTTAAAATCGAAACCAATTGTTTTTAATTGTTTATTCCCATAGCCGGCCTACTGGATATTTACAACTGGCGCAAAATAAATAGTTATAACGTCATTTATCGTAAGCTTGTAATGTTATATCTTTGGCGTCTTCCATAGTCGCCATTTACGACACCTACAGGACGAAATAGAGTTGTGTATTTCTTGCACACCACTTTTTTTTATAGATAGGTGACAAACGAGCACACAGTCCACCTGATGGTAAGTAGTTACTTCGGCACATAGACATCTACATCTATCCTCGATTACGAATCAAAATGCAGATGCGTTGTCACCTGTGAAGACTAAGATGGAATGCCTCGTTTACAGTAAAAAGGGTCTCCGGTCTCTACACTCACCATACGAAACACGGCAGCGTTAAGCTACTATTTCTAGTTGGTATTCTGTGAGAGCGTGGTCCTTCCCCGGCCGAGCCGACCCATTCGTGCTACAACTATACTACTAAAAGGACTGCAGCATGATTCTACCACATATAAAAAAAACAATTAACAAAATTAATGTTAATAAATAACTAACAAAATTAAACAACTTTGAAATAGCATAGTAGCGATGACGTCATTTCTAGGGGTTATTATCATCCATAAATTCCTTAATATTAAAATAACTTGTACGTGGTAGAGTCATGCTGCAGCTATATTATGGTTGTAGCACGAATGGGTCGACTCGACCGGGGAAGGACCACGCTCTCACAGAATACCAGCTTAATACTGCTGTGTTTCGTGTGGTGAGTGTAGAGATCCGGAGTCCCTTTTTTTACGGGAAACGAGGCATTTCGTCTTAGTCCTCAGGGGTGACAACGCATCTACGTTTTGATTCTTAATCGAGGATAAATGTAGATGTCTATTGGCCACAGCATCCACTTACCATGTGGCTGTGTGCTTGTTTGTCACCCGTGTTCTATAAAAAATAACCCTTTTTATACCTACGATCTTTTATTTAAAAAGTGTCTTTGTGTAAGTGTTTAAGTTTTTGTACAGATTTTCTGGAATTTTGATATAAAAATGTTTAAATTGCCCAAGAATGAATTACTAACTCCATGGAGTCCAACAATTGGGTACTTTTATAGCTTGACTGTTTCTAGTACCTACAGAATGAAAATCACTTATTATATTAAAACTAGTTAAAGTTTTCTGTTCATACATAACTTTTTTGTAAATATACTGAGATTTAAATTGTTATCTTGGAGACTATTTAGGTTATGAGTTGGAAACAATTAAGACCGATCACATACATACGAAATTCCGTTTCGATATTCCGTTTCAGAATTGCGATTCGGGATTCCGTACATACATCACACACATATGATTTTTGAGCTTGGAATAACAAGTCTCAGTTGAGTGATGCCAGCCATTGACTACAGATATTCAGCCGGTGAATAGGGACGACGATATTGCGATTGCATTCTTGCTGTATCTAGCCAAGAAGAAAACGTGTTGCCACCGTTACTGGGTGCATCCCCTTAACACCCTAAGGTTACAAGATAGCCAGTAAAATGAGCCAAATTACGAGCCTATCCAGATTTTTTTGAAATGCTATCGGATGTCTATAAACTCTTTTGACAAATTATTTCATTTCTTACAACATTTCTCAACGATGAGCTAGAGCTAACAAAATTAAAAATGAAGTGTAATATTTGACAGATTTCATAGCGGGGAAGTTAATTTATTCGAAAAATATAAAGGATAATGTTTGTTTTTGTACTATTAGTTATATTTTATATTAATTAGATTAAAAATAAATAAACCAAACCACCGAGACATTATTTTGTGTATTAATATAATACTCCCGAAACTGATAAACTTTTGATTTCTTATATTTACGCGAACACTACACTACTCGACGAATCATAAACAACGCGCTTTCTACAACTTATCAAAACAAACAATGGACGACGCCACAATAAAAGTTTTAGAAAAAGGTATGAATTTCGCAATAACACCGCAAAAAATACTGTATGAGGACATTATTTGTAGTGTTGAGGACTGTGTATAAAAATAACATTGGTAATGAAGATTTAGAGGCCATACGTCAAGACATTTCGTCTATGTTACGTCGAAGTTCAGCGCCGAAATTAAATCTTCCCAAAAATGAATTTAACGCATTGAAAAACTTACGCAACAGACCAGAGCTTACGATTCACCACGCAGATAAAGGCAATGCTATGGTTATAATGGATACGTCAGATTACAATTTTAAAATACAACACTTTTTTCGGATGAAACTACATACAGAAATGTCAAAACAGACCCTACAACTAATACGCTTAAAACAACTCGCGATCTAATTAAGAAATACTCCGAAAAATTGAATCTGGACGTTAATTCGATAATACCTTCATGTGCCAAACCACCGAAGTTGTATGGGTTACCAAAATTACACAAACCGAACGCTCCATTACGTCCAATAATAAGTCAGATTGATTTGCCAACTTACAAATTGGCTCAATACTTAGCTAAAATATTATCACCACTCAGAGGACACACAAGAGCACACACTAAGGATTCATACCATTTTGTCAGTGAGATAAAAGACCTACGTCTTACTGACAATGAAACCGTGATCAGTTTTGATGTTCAGTCTCTGTTTACATGCCTACCTGTTGAAGACTGCATCATCACTTATAACTAGGAAACTAGAGGAAAATAATATGCCAGCAGATTATGCAGTATTACTCAGACATTGTCTTACATCTGGCTATCTATTGTGGAAGGAAGAGTTTTACAAGCAAGTAGATGGTGTTGCGATAGGCTCACCTGTATCTCCCATTGTCGCCGATATATTCATGGAAGACTTGAGGAGAAAGCCCTCCTTACTGCACCTATTACACCAAGGATCTACAAGCGGTACGTAGACGATACTTTCACAATTTTACCATCAGACAAAGTAACTGCATTTTTAGAACATCTTCAAACTCTAAAATTCAATTTACTATGGAGTTAGAGGCAAATAATTCCTTACCTTTCCTAGATGTGTTAGTCGTCCGAAATCTGAACAACACCATTGGTCACACTGTGTATAGAAAAAAGACCCATACAAACCGATATTTAAACGGTGAATCTCACCACCATCCTTCACAGTTAGCTACCGTGGGCGAATCTTTGTTACAGAGAGCACGAGGGATCTGTGACAGCAAACACCTGGCCGCCGAGCTTCAGCATGTCAAGCAAGTTCTGCACGACAAAAGTTTCGGGTCCCGCACCTACGTCACAGAGACCGAGTGAAGCTGGCTACAGTCGAGCGTGTGCCTGCTGTATTACCATATGTCAGAGGTGTCACAGACAAGATTGGCTATATCTTGAAGCGAGCTTCTATTAGAACATTCTACAAGCCGCCGAAGAAGATTAGTCAGTTCCTACCATCAGTCAAGTGTCATATTCCTCTACAAGATGCAGGAGTGTACCAGCTTGATTGTGAATGTGGTCTCTCTTATATAGGACAAACAAAAAGATCAATTAGAACCCGCGTAAAAGAACATATAGCTGATGTGAAGCATCAACGTTCCGGGAAGTCTGCAGTTTGCGATCATATCCTAGACGGCCCCAACCACTATATCAGATTTGATAGACCACAAATCCTCGCGAAAGAATACCAATTCCTACCAAGGATGATGCGTGAGGCTATTGAAATTAAAAAAACATCCTAATTTCAATAGAGAAGGACGCTGGGTACTACCACCTGCTTGGGATCCTATAATCAATAAAATTAAAACTAAACCCAAGCATACCACTGCAAGACCTCAGGACATAGTCAGTTCATTTTGCATAGATCGGACCATAAACAATAATTAAAAAAGCTGAAGGTACTCCGGGTTTAACAATGACATCGGGACGTCAGTCATCTCAGTACCCCGTGACCATGGGTGCTGGAAAGCGCCCGAAACGTCGGGAATTAAAAATAATAGTAAAATAAACGCAATAAAATCCGTAAAAATAGTTTTAATCAATGATAAACTTTTATTTAAAACTATCTTCTAAATTAAATAACATGGTCTGACAAACTGACAAAAAAGAAAACTGTCAAAGAACTTCTACATTTTTCTCGCACTAGAGTCCTATATCATACTTTGGAAAACTATGTATGTACTATGAAAATAATACGCTTGCTTTCCCTATGTGGGGATATATATATATTCTTCATGATGAAAAATATAATCCTCCATAAACTAGATAAACCATTCGCTTTGGTTATGCGACCCACACTGGGCGCGTTCCGTACGAAATTTACGAATGTGTGTTGCGACTCATATAAAATCTATGGAAAACTGGCGTTCGAAGCGGATATTTTCCGTTCGGGATTCCGAACGCACAGGTGGCCATACGGAATCTCGAATCGGAGAAATTCTGTACGGAAAAATATCGTACGTGTGTGGCGAGTCATTGATTTTATATGGACTTGCTGCGTTTGGAGTTCCGAATCAGAATTCCGAAACGGAATCTTGAAACGGAATTCCGAATGTATGTGGCGGGCCTAAGAGGAAATAGTATGTGATCTCAAATTGCGATTTATGCCCCGCGCCCCGCAGCCGCGCAAGATTTCTTTGAAGGGCGCGCGGAGTTTCTTAAAACTGTGCTTTATATATATTTTATTTTACTAAACCTTAGGAAACCAAAAGAAAATAATTGAATAATAAAGTATTCACTTAGATACTGAGAACATTTTTTTTTTCGCCAACCCTTTTTTTCTTTGTAAATTTAATTTATTTCCTATTATTATAAATCACTGAAATACACTCGAACGTGAGCGCGCGCTCCAGCAAGCGACTAAGGTTTCCCCTCTGACGGCCGAAGCCGGGACTAGCTTGGTGTATGATCGGGGAGATGAGCAGTGCCGCGGCTCAGGATATGGTGGCTTGTTGAGAGCACATTTTGGATATTTCTTGTTTATTTCAAACCAAAGGTTAATTTGGAAAATTTAAAACGTATTTTGCATAGGTATCTTATAGTTACTCTAATATTGAAAATCTGGTAACCTCACATGAACAATTAAAAGATTACTATTGTTTTTAGGGTTCCGTAGTCAACTAGGAACCCTTATAGTTTCGCCATGTCTGTCTGTCCGTCTGCCCGTCCTCGCTTAATCTCTGTGACCGTTAGCACTAGAAAGCTGAAATTTGGTACCAATATATGTGTCAATCACGCCGACAAAGTGGTAAAATAAAAATTGGAAAAAAATGTTTTATTAGGGTAGCCCCCCTATATGTAA
This sequence comes from Parnassius apollo, assembly GCA_907164705.1. Lineage (NCBI taxonomy): Eukaryota > Metazoa > Arthropoda > Insecta > Lepidoptera > Papilionidae > Parnassius > Parnassius apollo. Next base: position 4,882,260 of record CAJQZP010000547.1, on the reverse strand, counting down.
AGTGGGAAGTGATTTTTTTTAATTTTAACCCTAACGTGTGATATATTGTTGGAAAGGTATTTAAAAATGAATAGAGGTTTACTAAAATAATTTTTTGATAATGTCAATAATTTCGGAAATAATCGCTCCAAAAGTAAAAAACAATGTGTCCCCCCCCCCTCTAACTTTTGAACCATAAGTTTAGAAAATATAAAAAAAAATCTGAAAAGTAGAACTTTATAAGGACTTTCTAGGGAAATCATTTAGAACTTGGATAGAAACAACAGTACCCACTACCGGGAGCAGTTGCAGGAGCGCGGAGCGCTGCTGGAGCGCGAACATAATGGATACCCACCTTTAAACTCATAAGTGGGAACACTTATTGTGACGGACGGGAAACTAAGGAACCCTACACTAAGCGTGGCCCGACACGCTCTTGGCCGGTTTTTTTTTTGAAAATACAGAGGTAACTATGGAGTTTTTTCCTATCGAAAAAATTTCAACGAATCGTGTTTCTGAAACATATTTTGCATAGCGTAAATCCTTAACATTCTTGAATACGAATCACGAAACGAATGATTAAATATTGTAGATACAATCAAGTTTAGAGTTACTAAAACAGTTATTTAATTGCTGTTACCTTATTTTAATTTATCGCTAAAAAGTGTAACCATACTTATAAACATTACTGATATTTTTAAAATAATAGCATACCCGGGAAAATCACGATGACGATTTCAACTATGCCTGTTATTAAAATAAGACGGGTAGCTTAGGATTTCTGAGGGAACACATAAAAGACATACAAAATATGCTAAAATCATAACCCTCATTTTTTTAGCAGTAGTCGGGTAATAGTATGATCAAAAATCTCGAAATTGGTTCACAATTGACGATGATATCGCCTATATATACAAAAATCCTTGTAGTCGAATTTGGTAACCTCTAGTTTTTGAAGTCGGCTAAAAAGTGACTGGTATTGAAGGGAAATACAATAACCAAATATTATATTAACTTTAATTTGCTGTTAATTTTAAATAAATCATTAATTAAATTAAAAATTATGCTAATAAACGTGATAAAATTATAAAACAATATGTACGAAACAAGATTTGTTTTCGAACTGGTCTGAGTATTTGGAGAGAAAAATTATTGGTATTTTACAACATGGTAACGAAAACATGAAGTCTACGACGATCTTATTATAGAAAGTGTTTTCAGTGTACGCATTTTTTAAATAATTTAGTAACAAACATACAATTTAGTAACAACAAATCTGATGCTGATATGGTTTTTGCAGCCCATGGACCATTGCCACCAAAATAATAAAAGAAGGCTACAGATGTATTGTCACTTTTGATGACTAAGATGGCATGCGTCGTGGTCCATAATTATATTGACTCATCTCCTGTTGGATCAGTCATTGTTTATCTACGGCCTCCTTGGCCATAAACAATGCTTATCTATAAATATGACGGTTCCTTTTTTCTTTCATGCTTTATATATCGCTAAAAATATGTGTAAAAGGCAAATTTAAATAAAGCCGTAATAAAAAAAAACTTACCAATACAACTTCTTTGTCCTAATCCGAAAGGAACATAAGTGAAGGGTTTGATTTTCTCCCTCTCATTTGCAAGAAACCGTTCCGGTAGGAAATTTTCAGGATTCGGGAAGTAATCTGGGTTGTGATGTAGTCGATAGACTGGAATATGTATGCGCAATCCCTTGTCTAGACGCAAGCCTGTTGGTAGTGTGTAATCTTCAACCAACTCTCTGGTGATGGTGCTTAAGACTGGATATAAACGAAGAGTCTCATCTGTACACGCTTCGACGTAGGGCAGCTCATTCACGCAATCGTATTCAATTTTTCCTCCATGGCGATGAAGATACTCGTCTACTTCCGCTATGGCTTTCAACTGTGCCTCCTGGTTCTTTGCCAGCTCATAAAGAGTTAAGCTAAGTGTTGTAGCTGATGTCTCATAACCAGCTGCGAAGAATAAAATACACTGCGCGGTTAACAGATCATCGTTTACTTCTAGATGTACTTTCTTTTCCTCTCCAGTTTTTAGATTAGTAATGCTATCGCCGGTCACAAACTCGTTTTGTTTCAAATTTAACACAAGATCTACAAAGTCGTTTCTTTTTGTCGGCTTGTATTGCCTGCTCTCGAATACACCGATCAGTAACTTCTTAAAGAACGATATTACTTCTTTTGGGAAGATCTCATAGCCCAACGAGTAGAACACTGCAGGCCACATCGCTCTGGTATATAATTTGATGCCTCTGGCTGAAGAACTTTCAAATATTTTTTCGCCCATTATTGTGTAGGGATTGGGAGTGTCGATTTTTTTCATTGTGTTTGTTTCTACACCGAAGGCGCAAGAGCCAATGCAGTCCATGGTGTAACGCGCCATAAGAGAGCGCACTTCTATAATTGGTGATGTCGTGCTTTCTTCGTCTAGCAATTTCTCCAGCATTCGCGAGCATTTCTCAATCAAATAGAACATGTTCTTCATTTTCGCTGAAGTAAACAATGGGGTTAGATTTTGGCGTACCACCTTCCATTTGTCTCCATGAGTGAAGAAAAGATTTTGAGTTATAATCTCTTTATCTGTATAATCAGCTACCTCTCTGCTGTTAAAGTAATAGAAGTCTTTTGTAGCAATTACTTTTATTATCTCTGGATCTTGAACTATGAGCGAGGGTTCTGTACCGTAGAAAGCACCGATTAAAGGCTCCTTGGGGAACTCTTTACATATACGATATGTAATCAAAGGGCCCCATTCTTTCAGTAAAATATAATCACGATAATTACCAAATAGTGGCAAAGGTTTCAAATATGGCACATTCCTTACCTTCCAATAATTAAAATTCTTAGTAGATATATAATACAACAAGAATAAAGTAATTGTTAAACAAATGATAAATAACTGCAGCACCATTGTAATTCCCAGTTCAGCCACTGATAACAAAATAGTCTTAAAGCGACGTTACCTTGTTTTTTATATTAGGCGAGTGTTTGACGCCATCGATATTGTGGTGGTAAAAGTAACCATGTGAAAGGGCGTTTACGGATATTCCCAGATTTTAAAAAAAAATATATTTTATATTAAATTTTAGACATTCTCTACGTGAAATATAATTTAATGTCGAAGGTAACGAGGATTGAATAAAAATAATTTTACGGATTTTAGCGCGTCTAAAATGACTTATTTATATCTTCTTAGTTTCGGGTCATAAGTGGCGGCCTGGTGTGTACTTGACATCGTGATGTCGCGGTTAACCTGATGTTCCTTTAGCTTACTTTTAAGTACAATCTACGCAGAATAAGCTTACTGTATCTTGAAGTCTTGCAGTGGTAGGCAAGGGGCCCAGCCGCCTTCTATATACAATTTAAGATTTTTTTTTAAATTTCAATAGCCTCATGTATCATCCTTGGTAGAAATTTATGCGATTTTGCGAGTATTTGTGGTCTATTAAATTTGATATGACATCGGGGCCATCTAGAATATAATCATAGATTGCAGGTTTCTCGGCGCGTCGACTGACGTGTAACACAAATTTTCCGGGAAATCTGCAATCATTATCAGCTTCTTGCAGTATTTTGGAAAATATTACTTCCCACCACACGCTTTGTGCTTGTTTTTTGGCCGTCAGTGGAAAAGAGGAGATTTTCTGCCACGTAAGGTTTTGCTTATTGATATATATATACGCAGAATCTTTCGAAACTTCGACGGCGTGATTTAGGCTTTGGTTGCACTATAGTCCACTGTGGTGTGATAACAGCGTCATCAAATCACATCCTTGCTCAAATCGGAATCAGATGTTGCAGTCCAGTTCCCGATGCGTCCTTGATTTCGTTAGGTCATTCATACTGTGCCACCAGTGTGGTTTTTGCATCCTTAATGCTTTTGTGGTACGAATACTACGGAATTACAAGTGATGCCGATGCACTATGCGCCGGAAAAACTCTCTGAAGTCTGCCGTATAAACCTGCAGTGACTCAAGACTAAGACAATTTAGAATGGTAGACGATACTTTCAGCGAAGAGCAGGATGAAGACATGCTAAATTGTTGAGTATCTGAAAGTTGCAGGTTATGTGTTCATACAGCGTTTAATAGTCACTACTTTGGTCGGTTGAGGTAAATCCGAAAATGTTGGGAATTTTCAATTAAAAATCAGGTGGACTGTGTGCTCGTTTGTCACCCTATCCTATAAAAAAAACATTACATGGCGACCCTGATAGGCTGGGATTTTCATATAAAATAAATTAAAGTTTTTAAAAAATAAATACATCAAAAAATTTATAATAAAAATATAATAACAGAGAGAACAATATACCGGATGTGACAAATAAAATTTGTCACATCCGGTATATTGTTGTAAGAAGAGACTACAATTTTTTTTTAAAAATCGAAGGCGATGATATATATAAAGAAAAAATGTTATAGAAGAAATGAAGAAAGATCGAAGAAGAAATAATAGAGGAAGCTCTAGTAACATTGCTATTAAATCAAGGACTGCCTCGTTGGTCTAGTGGTTGTAGTAGTGCGACTACTGATCATGAGGTCCTGGGTCCTCGAATCCCGGGTAGGGCCAAAAAAATTAATTATTGAGTTTTTCCGTCAAGAAATTTTCAGTAGTTGCCCGGAGTCTGGAAGTTGGCGGTATCTCACCCCCGTGCCTCGGAAAGCACGTAAAGCCGTTGGTCCTGCGCCTGATCTCTCTCCGGTCTTGTCGGTTTACCATGCCATTGGATTATGAGAGTGAGGGAATAGAGAGTGCACCTGTAATTATTATTAAGTCAAGATTAACATGTTTCAAGAAAGAAGATTTCATTAACCATAAAATATCTTGAAGGAAGGAATGAAGGAAAACAGAAGCGTACGAGGAAGTCCAGGCCCAACCACTTCGATGAGCTAACAACAACTTCGAGTGCCAGAGCAGCAGATAGAAGTTACGAGAACGAAGAACGAGCGACTAGCCAAGACACACACACACACAGACACGCACAAACACACACACATATACATATAGATATACATATATATATATATATATATATATATATATATTGTTTTAAAATTTTTCCCGTAAATGTGTATAACATTATAGAGGTAATAACATAATTTGACACACACACGCATGTATATATATATGCGTGTGTGTGTCAAATTATGTTTTAATGTATTATATCTCAACAATTAATCGGTAAATAACTACTTGTTAATAATAATAATAATTTTTATTTTGCAACAATATGGTTGTACAATGGTGCTCAAGTATAATTTCTTCAGAATACGTAGAAATATGTGTGTAAGTACGAATGGTCAAAGAAGTATTTATCGAAAATATGGAAGGAAAGATCGATATATAAGAAAAAATTTATCGAAATTTAAACGACACATGAAATATTCAATATTATTCATTTAATATGGCAACTAATTAAATATATATTTATTTTATATATATATATCAAATGTGTATTCTTTTTATCACACCAATTTGCCCTAACCCTGTCATCTTTATGTAATCCTGACCATTTATTGGCTGTCTGGAAGAAATTGCTATCAGCAATAAGACCGTCCATTGCATACTTCTTTTTGATATATTATAATCTGTAATTTTTGTATCGTGTGCAATAAGGAATATTAAATAAATAATTAATTATGTAACACGTCACACAAAATACCAACCTAAGATTATTACTATAGTTCAATGTCATATAATTTATGTACCTAATCATTAATTTGTCAAACATTATAAATTATAGATGTTACTTCCAATAATCATTAATTTGTTTCCGTATTTACGTCAAATTTATTAATTGCTTATAAAAAATTCTGTATAAAGTAATATTAAAAAAAAATTTATTGCTAAGAATGTCGTTATCGTATAAGAGCTATCCTAATAAAGAATAACATCGATATTGTGGTGGTAAAAGTAACCATGTGAAAGGGCGTTTACGGATATTCCTAGATTTTTTTTAAAAATATGTTATATATTAAATTTTAGACATTCTCTACATGAAATATAATTTAATGTCGAAGGTAACGAGGATTGAATAAAAATAATTTTACGGATTTTAGCGCGTCTAAAATGACTTATTTATATCTTCTTAGTTTCGGGTCATAAGTGGCGGCCTGGTGTGTACTTGACATCGTGATGTCGCGGCTAACCTGATGTTACTTTAGCTTACTTTTAAGTACAATCTACGCAGAATAAGCTTACTGTATCTTGAAGTCTTGCAGTGGTAGGCAAGGGGCCCAGCCGCCATCTATATTCAATTTAAGATTTTTTTTAAAATTTCAATAGCCTCATGTATCATCCTTGGTAGAAATTTATGTGATTTTGTGAGTATTTGTGGCCTATTAAATTTGATATGACATCGGGGCCATCTAGAATATAATCATAGATTGCAGGTTTCTCGGCGCGTTGACTGACGTGTAACACAAATTTTCCTAGAAATCTGTAATCATTATCAGCTTTTTGCAGTATTTTGGAAAATACTACTTCCCACCACACGCTTTGTGCTTGTTTTTTTGGCCGTCAGTGGAAAACAGGAGATTTTCTACCACGTAAAGTTTTTATATATACGCAGAATCTTTCGAAACTTCGACGGCGTGATTTAGGCTTTGGTTGCACTATAGTCCATTGTGGTGTGATAACAGCGTCACCAAATCACACCCTTGCTAAAATCGGAATCAGATGTTGTAGTCCAGTTCCCGATGCGTCCTCTCTCCGGTCGTGTCGGTTTACCGTGCCATTGGATTATGAGAGTGAGGGAATAGAGAGTGCACCTGTAATTGTTATTAAGTCAAGATTAACATGTTTTAAGAAAGAAGATTTCATTATCCATAAAATATATAGAGGGCAGGAATGAAGGAAAAAAGAAGCGTACGAGGAAGTCCAGGCCCAACCACATCGATGAGCTAACAACAACTTCGAGTACCAGAGCAGCAGATAGAAGTTATGAGAACGAAGAACGAGCGACTAGCCAAGACACACATACACACACACACACACACACACACACACACACACACACACACACACACACACACACACATTTTTTATGACTTTTGACAAGATTTTTTATGAGGAAAGAAAAATTTTGAATCGTTCTATTCATACTAATGTTTTTCCTACTTGTTAATCATGTTTTAAAAATTCTTCCCGTAAATGTGCATAACATTATAGAGGTAATAACATAATTTGACACACACACGCATATATATATATATATATATATATATATATATATATATATATATATATATATATATATATATATATAGAGAGAGATCTCTTTACGGTAAATGTTGATCAGACGCGACTTCACGCGAGCACTTTGTTGATCCAATATGCATCTCTGGTAACTAATGTGGCTCTGACCAGATCAACATCTGCACTCACGAGACTGTTTGCTAGCGTTGGCCGAAGTTGATCCGATATACAAATCCACCTTGCGATGGTTACGGAAAATGTTGATCTGATTTAAATGAGCCAATCAGAGCACAGCAAACGATAAGATAAACGATCGGATTGGCTGTATGCAGCCGCGACGTTGCCGTTTCGTATCTTTGGCGGTACAAGTTACAGATTAAATGCGTGTTCAATACAATAATGCATTCAGGGTGCTGTTGGGTCTACCTCGTTATTGTAATGCGCCGGGTTTGTTTGCGGATGCGCGTGTGGATTGTTTCTACACCACCATGCGTAAACGATGCACATCCCTGGTGCGAAGGGTGCGGGCCAGTTCTAATGGTATCCTGAGGGCATTTTCTGATAGGTTTGAAGTCAGTACCTGAACCATTGTCATATGGTGCACGTGCTGACTAATCGGACCTGTCGTAGATATAGTTTTAAATAAATAGTTATAAAATTAAGTTAATAGTTTCAAGTTTAACTAAATTTTTTTTTAAGATTTGTATTATTACTAACATCTATGATCCTTATGGTCGAAATAAACGACTTTTTTTAACGAATAACTTGACAATGCCCCTTCTTGTAGCGGACACACGGCGTTTGTGTGTGTGTGTGTGTGTGTGTGTGTGTGTGTGTGTGTGTGTGTGTGTGTGTGTGTGTGTGTATCTGTATGTGCGCGCGCGCGTGCGTTAGTGCGTGTGTGTGTGTGCGCGCGTGGATGTGAGCATGTGCTTGCGCATGTGGGTGTGTGAGTTTGTGTGTGCGCGTGCGTGTGGGTGTATGTGCGTTCATGTGTGTTCGTGTGAACGCATGTGTGCGCGTGTGTGTGCGGCAGTGTGCGTGTGTTTGTGCGGTTGTCTGCTTGTGCTTGCGCGCGCTTGTGTGTGTGTGTGTGTGTGTGTGTGTGTGTGTGTATGTATGTATGTGTGTGTGTGTGTGTGTGTGTGTGTGTGTTTGTGTGTGCATATGTGTGCGTGTGCGTATGTGTACGTGTGTGTGTGTATGCGTGTGCGTGTGCGCATGTGTGCGTGTGTGCATGTGTGCGTGTGTGCACTGTTGTGTTTGTGTGTGTGCGGCAGTGTGCGCGTGTGAGTGTGTGTATGAGTTTGTGCGTGTGCATGTTTGCACGCGCTTGCGTATTTGTGTGTGTGTGTGTGTGTGTGTGTTTACCATAAACCAGTTAACATGTTTTCTACATCTTCATAATCGAGATTTTTAAGGACGCGTTTACAAAATTGATAGGTATAGAATCGAACTATTACATGAGATATTATACTCAATACTCAATAACTTTATTGCATTCCATAGGTTACAAAAGGTGTTACATAGTTTTATGGTATCTCTATAAACCCTCATGGGCACAGCAATATTATGAAGGAGGAACATTTATTTTGTTTTATTATTATTATTGCTAAATAATTATTTAATATTAACATTCATTATATTATATAAACATACACACATTGAATATGGAATACGGCTATTATAATTGTTATTATTTATTAATTGATTCTGACATTTAATATTATATTATTATAGGTAGCACAATTGAATTTTCATTAAATTATTTGAATCATTTTAAATTTTATTATAATTTTTTATTGTAATTCCCTATTACCTAACATTTATATTTATACGAGTATATATATTATATTATATTTTTATCTTCTAAAAATTCAGAAGTACTATAGTAACACTTGTTTATAAGTAGTTGCTTTAATTTTTTTTCAAATGGTTTTTCATTCTTAATGTTTTTTATATATTCGGGTAATTTATTATATACTTTTATAGACATGGCAAATGGGCTGGATGAATGAGATTTTAGTTTTGAAGTTGATAGCACTAGTTTGTTTCTCTGTCTTAGATTCCTAGATGTGATGTCATCGCGTTTTGTGTACAAGCTTGGATTTTTTTTTGACAAATTTGCATAGTTCCAAAATATAGATACAGGGCAGACTTAAAATGTTATACTTCTTAAAGTAAGGCTTACAGCTTTCTGTGTTTTGTAGATTAGCTATGATCCGTATTAGTTTTTTTTTTTTGTTTAGTTAATAAACTTGAGGCCTCAGTACTGTATCCCCATAGGACAATGCCGTAGCTAAGCCATGAATATGCATATGTTGTTTTTTTACTTCCCGTAACGCGTACATAAAGCTGCTTAACTTCCTATGTAATCTTTCTATATGTGGTTTCCAAGTAATATGGGTATATATTATTAGGCCTAGTAGGTTGTGCTCGTTAACTGCATCTATAGTGAAGTCGTCATTGTCTATTTTTATATCTAATTTTGGTTTTTGATATGGGTGAAAAGACATTATTTTAGTTTTCGATAAGTTTATCCGCAGGTTATGTTTAGTTAGCCAGTCCATTATTCTTAATAATATATTGTTAATTTTTTCTGTTAGTTCGTCCGCAAACATGACACAGTATTCCTTGAGAGCCTCTGCAAAGTCATTAATGTAAATTAAAAACATAAGACACCCCAGCACACTGCCTTGAGGTATTGGGGCATTAATAGTTTTAATATCGGATCTATTTTTTTCAATTTTGTGTAATTTGTCATTAAAGTATTCAATTTCTACTATTTGCGTTCTATTGTGTAAATATGATTTTAGCAGATTCTAGCACGGGCCTCTGATTCCTATGTCATATAATTTATTTAGTAATATGTTATATTGCACTGTATCGTATGCTTTTGACATACCTAATAGGATTGCTATAGCATATTTTTTATCGTTAATTATTTTATGTTTTTTTTTTGAATGTAATTATAAATTGCTAGAACTGTTGAATTGTTTTTGCGGAAACCGTTTTGACTTTCATTAAATATATTGTATTTTTCACAGAGTTTATAGATACGGTCGTATAATGCTTTTTCAAATATTTTAGAGGCTGTGGGCAATAAGGCGATAGGTCGACAGTTGCCTGGGTCCGTTTGTGTACCTTTTTTGTAGATGGGTTTCACTAGTGAAAGTATTAGTATATCTGGGAATACACCTTCTTCAAAAGATCGGTTTACTAATAATGTTAGCGGATATACTAAAGCGCTTGCACATTGTTTGAACAATGTTGGGGGAATCTCATCAACACCATGGCTTAGTTTATTTTTTAGACTATTTAATATTTTAAGTATTTCTTCAAATCCTACTCTGCCTATAAATATTGAGTTTTCTGATGGATGTAGAACAGGAAGACCCTTTGCTTGTGGATGAACTGTTTCACCGATATTGGAGAAGTAATCATTAAATTTATCGGCGATCTGTTTTGGGTTAGAAGAAATTTGGTTGTTGATATTTATTTTAATATTCGATTTTACTTTTAAGTTTATTTTGTTTGTGTGTTATCGAACAATCATGAGACCCTACCTTCGGTCTTGATGGAGTGACCTCAAAATGTAATTCGGGATTACTACTGGAACTCCTGGACTAGTAGAGCTGGGTGTGCCGTGTTTGGGCTCGTTTTGTTAGTTATGATGAGTCTTTACCTCCGGACTTGCTGAAGTGACATGAAGGTGTACTTCGGTAACTAATACTGTAACACCTGGACTAGTAGAACTAGGTACGCCGAGTTTGGGTTTGTTTTGTTAGTTATGATGACACCGTCACAAAACAAAAGTTCTTTTCACTTTGTCTCTTGTACAAATAGGTAGCCAAGCTGATATTCGGAAAAATGGAGAAACTCGTAGTAACATCTTTATGGGCAGTATCGATATTCACTTACCAGCCACATTGTTTTTCGCTGTAACCAACTGTCCTTTATATGTGCCTCACTTGCCCTCACGTGGTACCCACTTTACTGCACTCCAGTGCACCCACCACCACCTGTGCCACCTACGCCTCCACATCTACCACCGCACCCCTCTCTAAGCCTTCGTTCTCCACCTCCGCTACCTCCGCCTCCACCATAAACTCTGCTCCCTCCCCCTGAACATTAAATTCCGCTCCCTCCGCCGCCACCACCACGCGCCGTCACTATTCTTTCCGCCTCCAACACAATCTAAGGTCAACCCACTTCTGACCCCGCTCTCCCCGTTTCCACTATCTCCGACTTCACCACAAATTTCTTTCCTCCGCCTTCACCACAAACTACGCTTCATTCACCTCCGCCTCAACCATGTCTCCATTCTCCGCCTCCGTTTTCTGCGCACATACACACACAATCACGCACTCAGACGAACACACACGCACGCACACACCTACACGCGCGCACATGCACGCGCATACACACACGCACACCTACACACACACACACACACACACACACACACAAAAATACAAACACACGCGCTCGCACGCACACACCCGCACATAGCGGGTGTACACACATACACACACACACGTGCGCGCGCAAGAACAAACACACACACACACACACACACACACACAAAATCACATACACACACACACACGCGAACGAACGAACATACACATACACGCACAAGCACATACACACACATACATACACACACACACACACACACACACACAATACAGTGAACACACGCACGCAAACACACACGCGAACACACACATACAACACACGCACACACAAAACGCGCACACACACTCGCATGCATGCATCGGCACACACTCGTACGCACGCACATAAGCAAACACACGCTAAACCGCACACACACACACGCGAACAACAGTTAACACACGCACGCACACACTCACTCACACACACGAACTCACAAACACTCACACACACACACACACACACACACACAAGCAGACAAATGCACAAACACACGCACACAGCTGCATACACACGTACTCAAAAAAACGCGACAGTGCACACACGCACTTATACACTCACATACACGCGCGCGCACATGCGTTCATACGAACGCACATACACCCACACGCACGCGCACATACAAACTCGCATAAAAACACACACACACACACACACGTAAACACACGCGCGCGCACTAAATGGCACCCTTACACATACACACATACTCGAGTGATAAATTAATTTGTAATAAAGTACTATCCATCATCTTCTAATTGATCTATGACAAATGAACAAAATAACACAAATTCACTCACACGATAACAAAAACTCGAACAAACGTCTTTCCACAATAAAACCTGCCAAAGTTTGATCCACAAAATCAGCAGATAACGTATTTTCTTTTACTATAACGAAGTAGCCTACTGGGTTCTCTGTCACACACAGAACGCGACGTTGCCGCTTCGTGTTCGAGTACCTATTCGTCAATTTTGGCTCCGGAGCCACTTAGTCTAAGTAAATGTCGCATATAAATTAAATATACTCTGGATCTAAAAAATCATATTCAGTATGATTTCTTCGACCGTTGATAGATCAACAAATGTTGGTCAAATCGCTGACGAGTATATTGAAAACCTGTTAGTGCAGATCCAACGACGTCACACGCGCATCAAGAATGGATCAAAGTATATCAGTTTGTGCGACGAGGAGCTGAGCAAACACGTCAAATAGGTGGATCAACAATTGTTCTAACTTCTCACTGGATCAACATTTACCGAGAAAGGATGATTATATATATATATATATATATATATATGTATATGCGTGTGTGTGTGTTAAAGTATGTTTTAAAGTATTATATCTCAACAATTAATCGGTAAATAACTACTTGTTAATAATAATAATAATAATTTTTATTTTGCAGAAATATGGGTGTACAATGGTGCTTAAGCATATTTTAGTGTAAGTACTAATGGTCAAAGAACTATTTATCGAAAAATAAGGAAGGAAAGATCGATATATAAGAAAAAAATTATCGAAAATTTAACGACACATGAAATATTCAATATTATTCAATTGATATGGCAACTAATTAAATACACATTTATTTTATTTTTATGTATATAATGTAGTTTGTTTTAATATATATATATATATATATATATAATAAATTTATTTATTTACCAGAAAACACGTAGCCAAAATACAATAAGTTCTGTGACTCCCACACTAGGCATGGCCTGTCTCGTGGGGGGTCAAGCAAAAGATTTTACAATTGATCAAAGAGCTATTTGTCAAAATTACGTAAAACAATTATGCACAGCAAAGCAAAAATGACTTAAAAATTTATGAAAAATTACAGACATAACAAACAAATTCTAATTAAAAGGGGCGGGTACAAGCGCGTGGGTGGTGAATGTGTATGAATGTGTGTGTGTGTGGGTGTGTGTGTGGGTGATTGTGTGGGTGAGTGTGTGTGTGTGTGTGTGTGTGTGTGTGTGTGTGTGTGTGTGTGTGTGTGTGAGCGTATGCTAGCATGCCTGTTACATAATTCTCTAAAAATTATAAGTAAAAGGGTGAGAGATTGCAATTGGGGATAAGCTGAGTGGTTAGGTAGCCCTACGATTAAATTCTTGGGATCGGACGACAGGGCGTGCGTCAGTGCTGTCCACTACCGTTTTAACACCTATTTAAGGGTCATCAATATTTCTTCTGATTTCTCATGGTCCCAAATCAATAAATGCCTTATAAAGTTGGGATCGTTTTAAGTCGTATAAGTTGACTAATTTGTTGTAGATCCGAGGGAATTGGAACAGTCTGAAATGACGTGCGAAAGATGTTTTAACTAAGGTTGTGGGGATCTTAAACACTCTTTTATTTATTAATGTATTAAACGTCGGCAGTTTTGAAGCTTCCCTGTGCATAAATGTAAAGGCCCTCAGAAGATACAATCTACGGACACTTAAAACTTGAGCTTCTCTAAAGAGATCTGACGTATGATAGCGCCTTGGTTTACCCATAGCTACCTTCAAAACTGCCCTCTGGGCCCTTTCCAGTACTATCAACGTAGAGGAGGATATGCCACCCCACGCCAGTATACAATAGCTAAGTACGGACTGACATAGTGCAAGGTAGACGGACTTTAAAATGCTGCCATCAGTAGAATCTCTTAATAGTCTCATCGTGTGTATCAGCTTACGGACCCTGGCTGATGTCACCGATATATGACTTTTAAAGTTAAGATTTTCATCTATTATAATGCCCAAATATTTAAGTGAGCCGACCCTATTTATCTGGTCACAGTTACAATTTGGAGAGCTCACGGAGCGAAAACTACAGTTGTTATTGTGTACTTTAAGGCTATTGAAAAGTGAGGGTGGCGGTTCAGACGCTGCAGTTTTATGAAAACAAATTAACTGCGTTTTTGAGGTGTTCAGTGTTAAGATGTTGTTATTTAACCATTTTTGTAATTTATGCAACCCGGAGATGGCTGAAAAGTAGGACTGTGTATAGAAAAAAGACCCATACAGATAGATATTTAAACGGTGATTCTCACCACCATCCTTCACAGTTAGCTACCGTGGGTAAATCTTTGTTTCAGAGAGCACGAGGGATCTGTGACAGTAAACACCTGGCTGCAGAGCTCCACCATGTCAAGCAAGTTTTGCATGACAACAAGCTTCGAGTCCCGCGCCTACGTCACAGTGAACGAGTGAAGCCGGCCACAGTCGAGCGTGTACCTGCTGTACTGCCATATGTTAGAGGAGTCACTGACAAGATTGGCTACATCTTGAAGCGCGCTTCCATCAAAACATACTTAAAGCCGCTGAGGAAGATTGGTCAGTTTTTACCATCGGTCAAGTGTAATGTCCCTCTGCAAGATGCAGGAGTGTACAAGCTTGATTGTGAATGTGGTCTCTCCTACATAGGACAAACTAAAAGATCAATAAATACCCGCGTTAAAGAACATATAGCTGATGTGAAGAATGAGCTGGGAAGTGAGTCTGTGAGCACGTACAGGATCGCCCCCGTCGCTACATCAGATTTGATAGACCGCAGATCCTCGCTAAAGAACACCGATTCCTTCCAAGGATGATTCGCGAGGCTATTGAAATCAAAAAACATCCTAATTTCAATAGAGAAGATGGCTGGGTGCTACCATCTGCTTGGGATCCTATAATAAATAAAATTAAATCCCAACCCAAGCATACAACTACAAGACTTCAAGATACCATAAGTTCATACTGCATAGATCGGAACAAAAGTTAAATTTTAATCTATGGTAACCGCGGTTAACTATGACATATGGACTTTGAACATCTCAGTCCTGCCCGTGACCATGAGTGCTGTAAAGCGTTCGAAACGTCGGGTATTTAAAAAGTTAAAATATACGCGATAAATTCCGTAAAAACTAGTATTATTTCAATTAAATCCCAACCCAAGCATACAATTGCAAGACTCCATGATACCATAAGTTCATACTGTGTAGATCGGAACAAAAGTTTAATTTTAATCTATGGTAACCGCGGTTAACTATGACAGCTGGACGTTGAACATCTCAGTCCTTCCCGTGACCATGGGTGCTGTAAAGCTCTCGAAACGTCGGGTATTTAAAAAGTTAAATATACTTGATAAATTCCGTAAAAACTAGTATTATTTCAATGTGTAGTGTTCGCGTAAATATAAGAAATCATTGTTTTTTTTATTTGAAAGGTGACCGATCTAGTGTTTTGAGCTATGATTCAAGAAAATCTTTTCAGCCGTTTGAAGATAGCTTAGCTTAGCTATAGCTTGGGAAGTCGGGTCGCTATGTCTGCACCGACTTCTGAAACTATCATGTGGAAATTATTTTAGTTTTTATTAAGTCCAATTTTTTGAATCTTTTTGAATAGTCTAAGGAATATCACAAACACAAATGTCGTTTAAATAAATAATAATAATGTCCTCCAAACCGAAATTCCCTCACGGCGGCCAGTTTCAACGGGGACGAGCTATCTGTGCAAATATGATTATAGTGCCCAAGTGTATGCGCAAGCACAGGTGCACTCACTATTCGCTCACCCTCGTAGTCCGATGGAAGGGTAATCCGACAAGACTGGAGAGAGATCAGGCGTAGGACCAAAACACAGCCAACTTCATAACTCCAGGCTGCTCTTGAGAATTTATATACGTAAAATTTCAATAACTGTTGGTATTTGGACCCGGGACGTCATGACCAGCAATCGCGTTTACGACCATAAGATCAACGAGGCAAGTAACGTTTGTTTAACTAATGATTTCTTGAACTTGAACACTACACATTAAATGAAATTAATTTTATCACCATGGATGCTGTAAAGCACCCGAAATATCGGGAATTAAAAAGTCAAATTAAACGCGACAAAATCCATAAAATTTAGTTTCATTTTTAAACCTACAATCCCTATAAACAATACTAAAACGACATTTATGAAATATAAAAAGGTGAAAAATTATACTACCACGACAAAAGTAAAAGGAATATTTTTGCGGAAAAAAGTAATAATTTATATATTTAATGAAGTAGAGCAACCTTCACCTGTAATCTTGAACGTATTTATGCAAGGGGGTGAGCGCCCCCTTTAATGGCTCGGAAAGTAAAATAGCAAAGCTAGACGCAAGCCTTTATGTTTGTTTAAATTAAGGTCATGGCTCGAATAAGCATATTATTCCTGCCCACACGCAAAATACGCGCTTAGAAGTGGAGTTGCGGAAAACAGCCCGTCGTAAACTAAACTAAACTAAACTAAAATTAAGGTCACTAGAAAGCCGATTAGTATGCCTCTCCATACCGCCATTAAAAGGATGAGATAGGATGATGGAATATCTTAGCCTACCTATTGAGTAAAGATGCGTCAGCTACATGTATAATATAATTCGCTTCTTAAAGGTATTTTATCTTAAAGTTGCGCTATGTAGTAAAATTACGCCGCAAATAAAAGGAGATTCCTGTTTGTTCCTAGTAAGTGAGAACTTGAAGTAGTGTTTTTAACATAAATATTTTTACCACTTATTCTGATTTAAAATAATTCTGCTGTTGGTAGTTTATGGTTTATTTATGGCTGGTTGGTTATGAAAGGAAGAGAGAGTTATAAAGAAGTCAACATGGTAATCAAGATTACAAATATACATTTTTTATTGTTGTCTCTTCTTGCCAGTTTGCGCATGTTTTAAATTTTGCCACAATCTCTTACGTCGCTTGGTAATTTACACAGAGAGTAAAATGTACAAAAATTGTTGCTAATCTTCAGTTTTATAATTACATAAAATTATACGTGCAATATCCGACAATTACTTAAATTCTACACGTCGTAGTAGCTTGTAACGATATAATTTGAATCTCATTCAAATACTCCATTAAAATACAAAGATTAGATGTAAGGCCAACTGTATATATAGTATATAAAACGTAGTCAAGCTTATTTAATAGAGGCTGTCATACATTCGAAGAATTACTAAGATATTAAGTTAATTGAACGTCTGTACCTATTCTTGTCGAGTTGTGATTTTTAATTTGTTAACCTTTGAAATTAGTTTTTTAAGATGTGTGTTATTCTGCACGCAGTTTTTATGTCTGTTAACCTTTGAAATTAGTTTTTTAATTAGTGTTTATAATGTTTTTTCTAGTTGTATTGTATTGCCGCCAGTTTTAAATTGGGTATTAAATACTCTATACTACACCAAATTTAAAAAAAAACCTTTTGACCGCTGTCTCATTAATTGTACTAAGCATTCTAACTAATGACGATAAGTCCGTGACGTCAAATGAACAACATCTCAACGCTTGTGTTCTCGAAAAAAATATTCAAATTCTTAGTTTAAATACACTAAAAGTTCCAATAACTTCATAGCTTTGAAGTTAAGTGTTTATTTGTGGCTGTGTATAGTGTACCTGTCGATATAATTAGTGGAAATTACTTCAAATTCTAACAATAACAGTTCAGTTCATAAACGATCATTCAAATTTAAATTACGTTCAAGGTGTCGACAAAAACGCGTAAGCGACGCTAATTGCACGGCGCTAACGACCTTTTTGTCACAACATCCTACCTTAGATGCGGCCTGTGAGCGGGATTGACTAATGGCTTGCAATAAAAAAATATTGCATACTGGAGCTTAACTTCTCTGCTTTTGGGTGTTGCTTGGCTTGTCTTGCATTCAGTTTAAATAAAATGCCTCCAAAAGCGAAATACTGTGCGGGCTGTTCGAAAAAAATCACAAACCGTGAATTTTTGTCTTGCTGCTTATGCAATGATACCTATGATATTGAATGCGTAAATTACTCGTACAAGTTATTTTGCCTTATGGATAAGGAAAAGAAAGACAATTGGAAATGCCCAACATGCAAAAGTAAACGAAGGAAGTTCGACAATACTAACACCCCTGTACAAGGCTGTCGTATGGATTCGCTTTCATCTGCATCTGATCAGATAACCGAAGACTCTGAAGAATGTAATTTAACTCAACGCAAACCGCTAATCCCAGAGAAACAACCATTATCTCCTGGTTCTTCTTCTATCATGGACGATAAGGTTTTAGTCAATATTATACGTCGAGAAATACAGCAGTCTGTGACGGAGGCTGTTGAATCAGCCGTCAAGATGTATTTTTCTAAGGATTTCGATGAAATTAAATGCGAATTGGCTACCTTACGAGAAATCGGCAAAAGTGTGGAATTTCTTAGCTCTCAATATGACCGGATGAATTCTGACATAAAAAATTTACAGGATCGACTTACCGTGGTTACTAAAGAGAATTTAACGCTATCCAGTCAAGTATTAGATATCTCAGATAGACTTAACCTAATGGAACAGCACTCTCGGGAAACGAACATTGAGATCAACGGCGTTCCGGAAAATAAGTCCGAAAATTTGCTGTCCTTAGCGAAACAACTTTGCTCTACTATTTCCGTCCCTTTGATGGACTCTGAAGTACTAACGGGCACTAGAGTAAGAAAAATGAATGATAACAATGATCGTCCCCGTTCCATCATAATTAAATTGCAGTCCACAATAAAACGTGACGCAATATTGGCTGCGGTTTCCAGTTTTAATAAGAAAAACACGACAGATAAACTTAATTCTTCTCATTTGGGATATGGTGGGAATAAATCACCCGTATATGTTTCTGAACATTTATCCCCTCAGAACAAAAAACTACATGCTAGCACCAGAAACATTGCACGTGAAAAGGGTTATAAATATGTTTGGATCCGTAATGATTATATATATTTTTGTGCGAAAAGAAGATCATACCCCTGCAAAACAAATTAAATGCCACGACTCTTTGAAAAACTTGTAATTACATAATTTGATACGCCATATTACTAAGACCGTAACTGTCAAAATAAAATTCAACATATATTATCAAAATTTCGGAGGTCTGAAAACTAAGACGGACAACATTAAACTATCTTCACTGGTTACCCATTATGATATAATAGTGGGAACAGAAACATGGCTTGACGACACAGTATCGGACGGGGAACTGTTCGGCGTAAACTTCAATGTTTATAGACGTGATCGTAATTCTACCCATCTCACTGGCAAGCGAGGCGGAGGTGTCCTGGTAGCAGTATCGAAGAAACTGTACTCTAAAAGAGTTTAACCACTTTGAGAGCTGTTATGAAGACTTGTGGGTTTCGGTGAGAGTGAATATTAATGGTAAACTCGAGGACTGCTTGTTTTGTGTAGTATACTTGCCCCCTCCAGTAACTAATAGTTTATTAGATGGATTTCTTGACAACTGCAATATTGTAATGCAATCATGTAGTAACGACACAATAATATTGGGCGATTTTAATTTGAATTTTATAGATTGGATTACCGATGTTACCAAATCCGTAAACGAATTAACCCCTAACAATTATTGCTGTAATTTAGGATTTCAGTTTATTGACTTCTTGTCTTTAAATAATTTATCACAATTTAATGCTGTGAAAAACGCTAATAACAGAACCCTTGACCTTGTTTTAAGTAATCTTAAGAATATAAATGTTGCTGAATGTCCATGTCCAATAAGTAAAACTGATCGTCATCATCCTGCTTTAGAGATAAATGTAAATATGTCAGTACCGCATTTGTTGAATAATAAATCTTTTGCTACTCACAATTTTAAAAAGGCTGATTATACCAAAGTAAATTCTAGGTTAAGTAGAGTTGATTGGGGTTTTGAATTTAGTAATTGTCAGGAGGTCGATGTCATGGTGTCTAGGTTTTACAAAATACTCTATTCCATTATTGATGAAACTGTACCAAAAACGAAGCCGCGTAATTTAAAGTTTCCTATTTGGTTTACGCCGAACTTAATTAAACTAATAAAAGAAAAAGAAAAGATCCGATTAAGGCACAAAATTTACAAAAATCCAAGAGATACATTAGAACTCAAGCTCTTAAATTACCGGGTTAAGTCGTTGGCCTCTAAGAATTATTTAGATTATATACGGGAAACCGAAAAATCCATTCAGTCTAATCCTAAAAAGTTTTGGTCGTTCGTCCGTCATCGGAAATCCTGCGATTATGGTTTTCCAGAAGAAATGTACCTAGACAATCTCTCGGCTAATAGTGGTGAGGGGATATGTAATCTTTTTTGCTCAACATTTTTCATCTGTGTTCTCCCAACCCAAGTGCACTGCAGCTCCTGTATTGTTCGATGTGTATCCACAAAGTTCTTTGCATGATATAGAAATAACAGAACGTAAAATCCTGAGTATACTGAAGTCGCTAGATATCTACGAAGGAGCGGGTCCTGACGGCATTCCTCCTCTGTTTATAAAAATGACATCAAAATATCTAACTCTTCCTCTAAAACAAATTTTTTGTAAATCGTTATTAACCAGGTCCTTTCCAACTGACTGGAAACGTTCCAATGTTATACCTATTTACAAGAAAGAAGATAAAAATAATGTTAAAAATTATAGACCGGTTTCAATTATAAGCTTATTTCCAAAGATATTTGAACGCTTAGTTTATCCAAGTTTAACAAATCATCTAAAAAATATTATCGTAGAGGCACAACACGGGTTTTCCAAAGATAAATCTACTGTTAGCAATTTGATGGATTACGTCATGAAAGTTGCAAGTGCAATGGATGGTCAAATGCAGGTGGATTCCATATACACGGATTTTTCTAGTGCATTTGATGTCGTGGACCATCATTTACTTATATCTAAATTAAATTCGTACGGCGTGCATGGGAATTTACTTCGTTGGCTAAGTTCTTATCTCAAAAATAGATTACAAAGTGTCGTATTGCATGGATATAAGTCTAATGATTATGTGGCTCTATCAGGCGTACCACAAGGTTCACATATTGGTCCTATTCTTTTTTTGGCGTTTATTAATGATATAACACATAACATTAAGTTCAGCCACTGTTCCATTTTCGCCGACGATTTAAAATTGTTCAAAGCTATTAAAAACCAGGATGATGTTCTATCTTTACAAAATGACCTTGATGCTATCCATGAATGGTGCAAAAGTAATAAAATGAAACTTAGTCCTCGTAAGTGTACCTACATTAAATTCACAAAGAATAAATCTACTGTTGAATCTTGTTACTTCATTAATAAAGAGGTACTGAGTGAATCTTCATCCACCCGTGATATTGGGGTCATTCTTGATAACAAACTTAGCTTTATAGAGCATATAGATAATGTGGTAACGCGCTCATGGAAAATGTTAGGTTTTGTCAAACGTACATGTAAGGATTTCAAAAATGCTCAGGACTCAGATAACTATCTATAATGCATTGATTCGTAGCAGTTTAGAATATGCCTCGGTGATATGGAATCCTTCTTATAAAATTCACATTCACAGAATCGAGCGTATTCAACAAAACTTCACTCGATTCATTGCGCATAAAGTTCAAAACTGTCCATACTATAAAGATTATAAATCTAGACTTTCTAATCTTGGAATGAGTTCACTGGCTGACCGACGAAAACTTTTAGACTTAATGACGCTACATAAACTTCTACACGGTAAGTTAATTTCGCCAAGTTTACTGCAGCAAGTGTGCTTTAAAATCCCTTATCATATTCCTAGACACCCAATTACTAATTTGTTCAATATTTCCATCAGTAGAACCAATTTAGGCAAGTTTTCTCCGTTAAGCAGATGTATGCGAACTTACAACAGCTTAAACAATCATGACATCGACATCTTTAGCGACCCCGAATGTGAATTCAAAAGAAAATGTAAAGACTTATCGTTACCTGCCTTGCCAGAATAATGACTCAAAATTATTATTTATTGTAATTATTACTGGATGTGGTGCTTTTACTTTGATTGATTAGTTTAATTCCTTTTTGATTTAGAGTTTATATGTTGTTTAGGTTTTTTTTCTCTTACATTGATGTATACACCTGTAAAGACATATCCTTTATCTAAAAATGTAGTATTCTTGATTGTAACAATGTTTACTGATATTGTCGATGGTGTATCTATTTAAATAAATAAATAAATAAACTGAAAGATCGGAAATTTCATTTAACGGAGCACCCACCTTTTCCCACGTACTCGTGGGAAAACGTGGCTTCCACGTACTCGTGGGAAAAGGCGCATCGGTGGTGACCGCTATCTTTCAAACTTTCTCGCAACTTCGCCACTGTCACAGAAATTATAAAAGTATTAGATTTGTTTATTTCATAATTCATAAAACTTATGCAACTCTAGAAATAAAAATTTAAATAAACTTTGTATTCTTTTGTTTAAGGATGCAATAAAGAATACATCAAATAAGTAAATAATTTATATAAATTAAAAAAATATTTGAATATTTCTACCGATATTCCTCATTAGCATGAATTTGAATAATTCAAACACTACTGTAAGGTACCATAACGACATATTATCATTGAAACAACGTCAAGCAAAAAGTTGAAAGTTGATTGAAAGATTTGATTGATGGCTTGAACAAAGTTATTGTGAAACGTCAAAAGGTATTTCTAATATTTTGGATTGAGTATAGTCAATTTAAATACTTTTTAAGAGTTGTCAAAACAAACATTACTATAGAAATTTCATGTGAATTTGGAAGTAAAATAACGCCATAGCATATGATTAAAGAAATCAAGGCATAATTCATAATATTATCAATTGTAACTCGGCTTACGAGTATAAGTGGTAGAGCCACGCTGCAGCTATATTATGGTTGTAGCATGAGTGGGTCGGCTCGACCGAGGAACGACCATGCTCTAACAGAATACCAGCGTAAAATAGCAGCTTAATACTGCTGTGTTTCGTATGGTGAGTATAAAGATCCGGAGACCGCTTTTTACTGGAAATGAGGCATTCCATCTTAGTCCTCAGGGGTGACAACGCATCTGCGTTTTGATTCTTAATCGAGGCTGAATGTCAATGTAAACGTCTATGGGCCACAGGACCCACTTACCATCAAATAGACTGTGTGGTCGTATTTCACTCTTATTCTATAAAAAATATGGTAAATTGCATTATAAGAAATTAATTTAAGTTAAAATAGAAAATAGACTAGTGTTCAGGTTTGAAGGACTTGTCCCTCCTCCACCCCACTCGCCACATAAAACTAACGTTTCGAAATTTTGTAAACTCAGACCAATAAAGTTTGCAAAGATGTAAATCTGCTCCAAGAATACTTGTTGATGTAATTTATGCTTTTACCACATGTTC
The DNA here is from genome assembly GCA_907164705.1 of Parnassius apollo. NCBI lineage: Eukaryota > Metazoa > Arthropoda > Insecta > Lepidoptera > Papilionidae > Parnassius > Parnassius apollo. The sequence continues at coordinate 4,858,446 of CAJQZP010000547.1, read as the reverse complement.
GGTAAAAACTAGAGGTGCTGCGAATAGTTGTTATAGCGAATAGTGGAATACCGATTAATCGCCATTCCCTACGGCAAATGGTCGAATCACTCGCCATTATTATTCGACATAAAAAAAGGAATATAAAATTATTTATTTTTTATCAAATAATAATATCACGGTTGTGTAATGTGAAAAATTTCTAAGCTTATGAGAAAGGATAATAATGAAGTTAAAGAAATCAGTCTCGTATTATACTGATTTAATATTTTTAAAACTGGCAACCCTTTTCGTGTACCTATTTAAGTAGAGTTTGATTATTTTTAAGTCTATAGTTTTTGGTTCATTATTTTAGACAACTATTCGCCGAATGTTGAACAATATTAACTGTTATTCGGTATTCGACTAGTAACAAAAAACATCGAGTAATGCCGAATACCGAATAATAGCGAATATTCCCGGCATCTATAAAGTACGTGAGGGTAATATGGTTATCCGGCTACTATGGTCACTTTCTTATAACTCAAAAACTGCAGCCTTGTTTGCATAGATGTCTTTGTGATACGATAGCTCTTCATCGGTCAATCAAATGGCGCTTATTGATTTTGACAGTTGACATTATAGTAAATATTTTAGTCGAAAAGTATGGTGTAGTTAATTTTTTTATGTTAATTTCTCGAAGTGTTCATAATTATTGCCAAAGCATGTTTTTTTTTTAATATATTAGTTATAATATACGAGTTTTGTGTTTTCGTATCTGTCTTCCCCCTAGTTTTGGTTTTATAGAGCGGCAAAGATTAAATATTACACTCGCTTACCTTAGTAAAGGCATATGTCGAAGGAGGAACCAGCAAGAAACCCAGCGGAACTTTTTTAAATATTAATTAAACGATGGTAACACAGTTTTTTATCTTCTATTTGTTATAAGTACACACTGCTACTCATATCCTAGTTAGTTTCCCTCTGTCACTTCTTACGACACCCATGGGATGATATCGCGTGGGGAATATTCTTACACCGTCATATAAGGTGAATATCAATCAGGTAAACTTTAACAGTTTATTAATCCATATTAAACAATTTCCGCTAAATAAAGTTTTTTTTTATTGATTGGTCCTTCATATTTTTGAGACTTTGTCGTAAAAACGTATGCATTGTCCCATGAAGAAATTTCTGACTCTTTGGAGTCGATTAGAGTATTACTAGCTTGTGTGCGTTTGGTTGTTACGGAGCCGCTGGTTCGAATCTCAAATGCAGTTAATGTTTGTATAGCATAATAATGCATGTCCATCCGTAGCCGTAGGATGTTTGTCAATAAGAAATTTATGTCCGAAAAGCGCTTCTATAAAATAGGAGCAAAACCAAGTATAGGGTTTCACGTTTTTTTTAATGGAAATTAATCGATACAGCTTGACGATATTCTGTCTCGTATGGTGAGTGGCGGGAACCGGAAACCCTTTTTACTGTTAGCAAGACATTCCATCTTAGTCCTCAGAGGTGACAACGCATCTGCATTTTAATTCTTGGTTGTTATTAGACCTACATCCATGTTTATGGCTACATCATCCACTTACCATCAGACCACATCTCATTTATTATGACCTTACTTCAACAAAAAATAGTGAAAGAATTTAAGAATTCAGGACTTACTTTCATCGTGAAAACAGTTTTTTTCTGGATGGAAATAAATGAGGTGGACGCTGAATGAGGACATAATGGTTATTTATTGTGACCAGTTCGCCCCTTTATAAATCCGTACATGCTTCGTCTCCTCTGGGTATTAGGGTTGGCAGTTTTTAAAGTATATAAATAATTACTATTAGTTAATAGAAAAAAAATAATTATTGTAGGTTTCCAAGGGGCTACCTCGTACTGGTAAGCGCAGTATTAGGCGACCTGAACTAGATTTTTCACCATTATTCTATAAAAAAGGGTGAAGAGCTGATGTAAAATTCAGAATCGATATCAGGGGATCGTGGCTTAGTATCGTGCTCTGTGACAATCTATGGTGAACTATGTTCAGCTGTGAACAGTTGTAATGATAATGATTTAATGATTGTCTGCTTTGTTGGTTTAGTGGTCGATTACAATTCTTGAAGTCCCGAGTTCGAATCTCCGATGGGCCGTAATCAGTTATTAAGTTATTATGTCAAAAAATTCTCTATTACGGCGTGGAGTCAAGAAGTTTGCAGTGTTTCATCCTCGTGTCTTGGAAAGCACGTAAAGCTTTTGGTCCTGCGCCTGATGTTTCTCCGGTGGTGTTGGATTACCGTCCCATTGAACTATGTATGTGTGGGAACACAGTGCACTTGTGCTTGCGCATACAATCGGGCAGCGCGGGAACTGCGCAAATGGCTAGTCTACATTGAGACTGGCCGCGGTGACCGAAATTATGTCTTGAGAAATTAATGTACAAATAAATTATTAATGATGGTGATGAAGAAATATAGATTATAAGACATTGTACACTAATCATTTTTCATTTTCATTTAAGTGGTTATAAATAATATTTACAAGTAAGAATGTATTTTATTTCTCGTCGTTTTAAATCTGAAAAAGTGGAATTTTCAGTGACAGATGCAAACGTGCCAAAAGAGCAAAGAAAAATGTAAAGATATTGTAATGATGGAGTTTTACGTGCAAGATATAACGGGAAACTCGCCTAATGGGCACCGGCAAATCGCACACCGTGGGTCCTGCGCCTGATCTCTCTCCTGTTGTGATGGTTTCCGTCCCATCGCACTATGAGGGAATAGAGAGTGTATTAGTGCTTGCGCGTTCACACAGGCACTATTATCCTTTCCTGCGAAACGACTAGTCTCGGGACTGACCGCTATGACCGAAATTAGAAATATAATTAATTTATAAAAAAATAGACCGAAAAAGAAATGAATAGAATAGAAATTAGAGGACAATATAATTACTATAGGATGAGCTTACATACAGCATTGGATATGTACATACTCGTAGTAAGAGAATTGAAAGTAGAGTTTGCTTGGCAACTTTGGCAGGTACAGGCCTCTTCATATTTTTGAGATGGTTTAGCGAGAAAACTATAGTCCGTAGCTTTATCTCAAGGTGTGTAGGTGGACTTACTGTCATTGGTGTATTTTTTGTTAAGTTTCTCAGACATGTGCTTCCTCACGATGTTTTCCTTAACCACTGAGCGCACTGTAAATCTACAACTGAAAATTGGTGTCAGCAGATATTGAACTTAATTTGCTCGTGCACTACGCGCTTATCTCTCGTGCTGCCGTTCCTTTGGCGTGTGTCAACCCTGTTCATAACAAACTTTGCTCATAAAACCGATAGCGTTCACAAATTACGGAGATAAAACAGAAAAGTTTAATTAACAAGAGCGTCTTTTAGGCGACGTTAAAAAGAACCTAAAGGTATTCAATTCGAATGTATGTTTTTTTATACTAAATCTATGGTTTTTAGTACATGTATGTAACGCGATATCTTTGTCAATTGTGAACTGAATTTAATTATTATTCCCTATTAAACAGGTGTGATTACACAGTGTTATACCAGCATAAAATTTATTTATTTTTATTTATTTTATCTTCAAGGGAAACATACATAATTTTAGTCTATTACATAACACATATTAATCTTACATTTAACAATAAAGTTTCCACTGTTAAGTAATGCATCGACAACAAGCGAACACCATGACAAACTTAGGTGAGCAAAAACTAAAGCGAAGTTAAGTCAAAGTAAAGTGTGATATTTAAGTAATATGATAATTTAGCAATTAATTTAACTATTATCCATTACAGCTTCAATTTCCTTCTTAAACTGTCCATATGACAGAGAAAATATATCTACTTGTAAAAAGTTTTTATCATATATTATCAAGAATATTATCAAGAATTACATGCACGAGTTATAAAATTGTTCTTGCCATATTTTGTGCGCATAGTGGAAGTACAAAATAAAAGTTTCTTTCTAGCACTTATCCTTTGACATCTGAAACTTATTTCATTTAGAAGTGGTATGGAGTCGACCCTATTATTAATGATTTTATATAAAAAGATCTGATCCCTGACAGTACAGCGAGATTTTAGGTCAAAAGCTAGTCTACACCAAATAAAGGCATTGCCGGCTAATCTAACTTGAATATGCTTCAGAAAATTTTTGACTCTATATAAATATTATATTGAGGATTCCAAACTGTTGAGCTATTTTCTAATATTGAGCGGACCAACGAGTTATACAAAATAATTAAGCTTAGCTTGAAGTCTTTAGTAATTCGTAAGACAAATCTAACTCTTACTTCTCTTGTTAACTATTTTCAATATGAGATTTAAATATTAATTTTTGATCCAAATACACGCCCAAGTCCCGCAACTCAGTTACCCGACATATCGACACATTTATTTTATAATCAAATTCTATAGGTCTGTTTTTCTGCTGAATGATATAACATTACATTTTTTAATTTTTAAGAATAATTGATTATTTGAACAATATGAATATAATCTATTAATATCTTCTACCAGGGCTCCAAAGTCTTTGCCAGAGATCTGTCTGCCAGAAAGAGCCAACTGTCAAAGCTGAAGACTGAGTGTGGCAACATCGTTTCCGGGACACCTGAGATTTTGAGTGAGATTGAGAGGTTCTATGGGCAGCTGTACACATCATCGTTGGAGCCACACGTAAGTGTGAGTAACGATCCAAGAGCAAGTCTTATCCGACACTATTCCGATGATATCCCGGACGTCAGTCTGAGCGAGATTAGAATGGCTCTCCACCACCTTAAAAACGGCAAGGCCCCGGGCGAGGATGGAATTACAGCGGAGCTTCTGAAAGCGGGTGGAAAACCGGTACTTGAAGTCCTTCGGAAGCTCTTCAATTCCGTCCTCCATGGTGGCACTACTCCGGAGGCGTGGAGCAGAAGCGCGGTGGTTTTGTTCTTTAAGAAAGGCGACAACGCTCTCTTGAAGAACTACAGACCGATTTCCCTTCTGAGCCGCGTCTACATGCTATTTTCGAGAGTCATTACGAATCGTCTCGCACGCAGACTCGACGACTTCCAGCCTCCCGAACAAGCTGGTTTACGAAAAGGCTTCAGTACCATAGACCATATACATACCCTGCGGCAGAATTGTACAGAAGACCGAAGAGTACAATCTGCCACTTTGCCTGGCATATGTGGACTATGAGAAAGCCTTTGATTCCGTCGAAATTTGGGCGGTGCTACAGTCCCTTCAGCGGTGCCAAGTTGACTGTCGGTACATCGAAGTGCTGAAGTGTTTGTACAGTAGGGCTACGATGGCTATCCGAGTACAGAACCAGAGTTCGAAACCTATCCAACTGCAGAGAGGTGTAAGACAGGGTGATGTTATATCCCCGAAACTCTTCACCGCTGCGTTGGAAGACGTTTTCAAGCTACTGGACTGGAAAGGATACGGTATTAACATCAATGGCGAGTACATCACTCACCTTCGATTTGCCGACGATATAGTCATTATGGCAGAATCGCTGGAGGACTTAAACATTATGCTCAATGACCTCAATAGTGCCTCCCAACGGATAGGTCTTAAGATGAACATGGACAAAACAAAGATCATGTTTAATGTCCGTGTCACACCTATGCCGGTAGTTGTTGGGAGCACTATGCTCGAAGTTGTTGACGAGTACGTTTACCTGGGACAAATAGTCCGACTAGGTAAGTCCAACTTCGACCGAGAGGTCAATCGACGGATTCAACTCGGCTGGGCAGCGTTCGGGAAATTACGACATATCTTTTCGTCAGGTATACCTCAATCTCTAAAAACTAGATTGTACAACCAGTGCGTGTTGCCAGTGATGACTTACGGATCTGAGACGTGGTCCTTCACTGCTGGCCGTATGAGGACGCTTAAGGTCGCTCAGCGAGCTATGGAGAGGGCTATGCTTGGAGTTTCTCTGCGTGATAGACTCAGAAATGAGGATATCCGCAGTAAAACCAGAGTGATCGACATAGCCCAACGGATTAGTAAGCTGAAGTGGCAATGGGCCGGCCATATAGCTCGAAGAACCGATAACCGATGGGGAAGAAAGGTTCTCGAGTGGCAGCCTCGTACCGGTAGGCGTAGTGTAGGGCGACCCCCCACTAGATGGAGTGACGACCTGGTAAGACATGCAGGAAGTCGATGGATGCAGGTGGCTCAGGACCGTGCTTTGTGGCATTACTTGGGGGAGGCCTATATTCAGCAGTGGACTTGTGAAGGGCTGTAATGATGATGATGATGATTAATATCTTCTTATAGTAGTTCACAGTCATGTTCATTTTTAATAATTTTAAAAATCTTTTTATCATCAGCAAATAGGAGTATGTTAGAATGTTGGAATTGTAAAAGAACATTATTTATATAAATATTGAACAAAAGGGGACCGAGATGCGAGCCCTATAGGACACCCGAAGATATTGGTAAAAACGAAGAACAGAAACCCTTAACTGGTACTGATTGAGTACGATTACGCAAGTAAGATGCTAGCCAGCGCAGGAGGTCACCGTGCACACTGATTTGGTCTAGTTTTTTGATAAGGATTTCGAGAGATATTTTATCAAAAGCTTCTGAATAATCGGTGTACACAGCATACACCTGTAGCCCTGTATCTATTGCTTTGTAAACAATATCAAGATATTCGCATAAATTACTCTCTGTAGATTTTCTAGTCATGAAACCGTGTTGCTGGCGTAACAAGACGGGTCTAATAGTGGGGTATATAACGTCATACACAATTTTCTCAAAAAGCATGGGGATAGTATTAAGTTTGGATATCGGACGATAATTTTCTATATTCCGTTTATTACTGGACTTAAACACAAGTGTCACAAAGGACTGTTTCCAGGCATATGGCATCTCTCCCGTTTTCAATGAAAGATTAAACAATAATTAAAACTACTTTTACGGATTTTATCGCGTTTTATTTATATTAATTTTAATACCTGACGTTTCGGGTGCTTTCCAGCACCCATGGTCACGGGGAACTGAGGTGATTGACGTCCCGATGTCAAAGTTAACCCGGAGTACCTTCAGCTTTTTAATTATTGTCTTTGGTCCGATCTACGCAGAATGAACTAACTGTATTTTGAAGTCTTGCAGTGGTATGCTTGGGTTTAGTTTTAATTTTATTAATTATAGGATCCCAAGCAGGTGGTAGTACCCAGCCTCCTTCTCTATTGAAATTAGGATGTTTTTAATTTCAATAGCCTCACGTATCATCCTTGGTAGGAATCGATGTTCTTTCGCGAGGATTTGTGGTCTATCAAATCTGATGTAATGGTTGGGGCCATCTAGAATATGATCGCAAACTGCAGACTTCCCGGAACGTTGATGCTTCACGTCAGCTATGTGTTCTTTTACGCGGGTTCTAATTGATCTCTTTGTTTGCCCTATACAGGTGGTCTCTCATATACAGGGTGGCCCAAAAGTCGTGGATCAAATGCAACTAGGGGTTAGATGGAGTCATCAGCTGCAAAAAGTTGTTCTACGGGAGGTCCTTAAAGTCAACCCCTGCAGAGTTATAATTTATTTTGTGTTTTTATGAGAAAATTGACTTTTTTTAACTAATTCTTATTAGAATGCCAAAAAATAAACATCCTCTATCTTTTTTTATAATTTTCACTAGATTGGTACTGATGAGTCCTTGCGTTAGACATGCTATTTATGGTTGTTTATTGGGTGTGTTGAAGATAATGTTAAGTTTTACGATTATTATTTTTCTCAAATCATAACTTTTTATTTACTTCGGACCCCACTGTGAAAAAAAATACTCTACCGAAAAGTGACCCTGTAGTACAAGTTTTGGCGCATTTAATAGGGATTCTGAAAAGGTATTACACATGGTTATGCGTGGCTTTGATATCTTTTTTAGGACGATTATTCATGGCAAGGCCAAAGTTAACCCAACCATAAAACTCGGTTAGGCTTATTTAAAAATAAACTAGAATTAATACAATTAATGACAAAGACTCTCTGCCTCTCTTTTACACTAACTATTTAATCCTTTGTCAGTAAAAAGGCCGGTTGGCCCGTCAGTTCAGGTAGCGATATCTTTTCTAGGAAACAAAAGGCTGGGCCGGCAGGGGCGGGGGCTGGGGGATGCGCGTGAGCATGTTTCTTTAGAATGTTTAGTGTTCTTTAGTAACTTGCTTCCTGCCTGTGGGTACGCACGTGTTCTTTTTCTCGGTTTTACGACGACTTGTGACCAGTTTCTTTCCTTTGACCTACGCTTTGTTTTTCGGACTTGTGATAGATTGCCTACCTGTGACCAGTGCTGTGTGAATCGGACGGATTGGCTACAAAAGTGGACAGATGGCTGCTGCGAGGAGAGAATACACCCAACGGGAGTATGCAGAAATGCATTACCTGTATGGCTTTTGCGACGGTAATGCCCGGGCTGCTGCCAGGGAATATCGTCAACGCTACCCTAACCGTGATCGTTTTCTGGATTACAGGGTCTTCATGCGCGTACATAATTCGTACATGGAGGGAGTCTTACCCGGTCAGCATGCTATGAGAGCAGGCAGACCAGTGATGCAATTTGAAAATGAAGATGAAGTGCTAAGAGAATTAAGATTGGATCCTAGTATAAGTCAACGCCAAATATCCAGTAATATCGGGATTCCAAGATCGACGGTGCAACGTGTCATTAACAGAAAAAAATATCACGCCTACCACGTGCAAAGGGTGCAAGCTTTGCTGCCCGGTGACTATGAACCTAGAGTGCGGTTTTGTAGAGAGATGCTAAGATATCACAGAGAAGATCCGCAGTTCTTTAACAAGGTTTTATGGACGGATGAGTCAACTTTTAGAAAAATGGGAGTATTCAATATCCACAATCTACATTTTTACTCCAGAGTAAACCCCCATATCATAAGAAATGATCGATTCCAGAATCTGTTTGGTATTAACATGTGGGCTGGTATAATTGGCCAGCAGTTGGTGCTGCATGAAATGCCAGCAAGGCTGAATGGTGCTCAGTATTTAAATTTTTTGCAAAATAATTTAAACCATATTCTTAACGAAGCTGAAGTTCCAGAAGAAAGAATAGCAGAAATGTGGCTGCAACATGATGGCGCCCCGCCTCACTACGCTCGAGCAGTCAGAGATCATTTGAACGAACGCTTCCCCAACCAGTGGATTGGTCGAGGCGGACATGTTGCGTGGCCACCCCGGTCGCCCGATTTAAATCCATTAGATTTTTTTCTTTGGGGCTATTTTAAAGAAATAGTTTACCAAGGAGAGAACAATAGCGAACAAGAACTACGACAAAAGCTCGAGTTTGCTAGAGTACAAGTAACTAACAACAGAAGTGCATTCCGTAGGTTACGTAGGAATTTTATTAGACGGTGCAGATTATGTATTATGGTCAGAGGCAGGAATTTTGAGCATTTATTGTAAAATGTTTTGCTTAATAAAACAATTATTTCACAATCGTTGCTTTGTTTTTTCGTCCTAGAAAGATATTAGAGCCACTCATGGCCATGTGTAATACCATTTCAGAATCCCTATTAAATGCGCCAAAACTTGTAATACAGGGTCACTTTTCGGTAGAGTATTTTTTTTTCACAGTGGGGTCCGAAGTAAATAAAAAGTTATGATTTGAGAAAAAAAAAATCGTAAAACTTAATATTATCTTCAACACACCCAATAAACAACCATAAATGGCATGTCTAACGCAAGGACTCATCAGTACCAATCTAGTGAAAATTATAAAAAAGATAGAGGATGTTTATTTTTTGGCATTTTAATAAGAATTAGTTAAAAAAAGTCAATTTTCTCATAAAAACACAAAATAAATTATAACTCTGCAGGGGTTGACTTTAAGGACCTCCCGTAGAACAACTTTTTGCAGCTGATGACCCCATCTAACCCCTAGTTGCGTTTGATCCACGACTTTTGGGCCACCCTGTATAAGAGAGACCACAATCACAATCAAGCTTGTACACTCCTGCATCTTGTAGAGGAATATGACACTTGACGGATGGTAAGAACTGACTAATCCTTCTTCGGCGGCTTATAGAATGTTTTTCCAGCGCCTTTATTAATATTAATATTTTTGAGGTACGATTCAATTTTGACTTTATCTATAAAAATATGGTTGAGATTTATCAGGTGATTTCTTTTGTTGACATCTATATGATCATGATGAGATTGACTATGGGATTCAAATACCGAGTTAAAATACTGAATAAACAAATCGCATATGCCCTCACTTTTTAATTTAAAATATGCCCAAAAGTGTTCACTATTGTGAGAAATCTTAGATTCAGCATCAGATATAAAATTATTAAAACACTCTTCTTGCAACACCTTTTGCCTTTCTCTGAGTAGTCTAAATGTATTATAATTAGTTACATGGCCATATATTTTCCACTTCCGATGATATTTTAATTTTTCGTTGATTGTTTTTATTAGTGCTCGATTAAAACATATTGGGTATTTATTTTTAGTTTGAATAACTTTGACTGGAATAAACTTAATTATAATATCATTAATTATGTTGTAAAAAGTTTTAATATTATCGTTAATATCATTCGAAGTGAAACATTCATGCCAATCTATGTTAGAGAGAGCACGAGTTACATCATCATAATTGGCTGATTTAAACAACTTAATGGACTTGGTGTTTTAGCTGAGTGACCTCTGCTTACAAATCGAGACTTCACAACAAAAAGCTGGGTAATGTTTATCTTCTGGTACAAGAGGCTCAGAAGCTGATACACTACAATTCACGTTTTCAATAACTAAATCAAGCACTCGCTTATTACTATTATAAATTAAATTAAATTGTTTAAAGTCATTAGGGGATATAAAATTAGATAAATCATTTACGTAGTCGACATTAAAATTACCAGAAAGGGTGGAAAATGAAACATTTTTAACGGGCAACCACTCAGCACAAGGGATATTAGTCACCAAAAATAACATAATATTCGCCCTGATATTCGAGAGCCTTGTTAGTTATGTATTCATAAAAATTATTTAAAACCTCTTTTTGAACATTACAATGTGGAAAATAGCACGAGTACAAGTTATAAATATTTTTTGAGGTTCCATTAATCGATAAGGAGACCGATATAATTTCGGCCGCCGAATTTACAACAGGAACAATTATACAATTACATACATTAAATTTTCGATGTACAGCTATTAAACCCCCCCCCCCTATCGCCCCTGGCAGCATAGTCTCTATCGCATCTGTTAACACTATATCGAGAGTCAAACAATTCCAAATCAAAAACACTCGGTAGTAGCCATGTTTCCGTAATACAAATAACGTCATATTTATTTAAAACAATACTCTTATAGAACATGCTAGTTTTTGTACGCAACTCTCTGACGTTTTGGTAATAAATTAGCAATTTATTACTTATCTTAAATCACTATAATATAATAACTCAGATACATAGCTCCAATAGTAATATAATAATGCTTTCAATTGTTAGGGTTACAAAAGGAATCAAGAACTACACCACTGTAAGGAACAACAAAGCCTACCAATGCGCACGAACGAAAACAAAAAAGTAGCAATGAACGTTCAATCCAACCCAAACAAGGATAATAATATGCAAAACTTTGTATTTTTTTATTATTCTGGGAATGAAAATAAATAATAGTTCCTATTTTATTTTGAATAAATCATTCGTGGAGTTAATATGTAGCATAGGACTACTTTCACCTTGACGCACCATAATAGTACAGTTTTTTACCCACACGAATTTGTAATTGCAATCTTTAGCTTTAGCGTTTGCCTTTTGAAGCAATAGTTTATTAGATGTAGTTAAATGATCGTTGAAGAAGACATAAGAGTTGTTGCCTTAAAACCCGATGTCGCTAGCTTTCAAGTTTTTAGCTGACGTACCTTACTCAGAAACTCATCCTTATAGTAACGAGACATGAAACGCACAATTATACGTTTGGGCAATTTACTATCTTTTAATAAGGATGCAACACGGGTTACGAAATCCATATCAATGGAGGCGTTAAATGGTATATCAGTTTTTTTTCCAAAGTTTTCTATGATTGTAATCAAGTTCTCATTTTTCTTTTCAGGAACTCCACAGATTTCAATATTTGAACGTCTGGCCCACTGATCTCTTGTATTATTCTCAACCTCCAGTTTATTTAATGAAGTCTTCAATTGGGCCATATCAGCCGATATGAGATCCATGGATTTTAAAGATTTTTCTTGGTTGACCAACTGTGTCTTAATTTCTTCATATTTGTTGCTTATAAATGAGACTGATTTCTTGACTTCCTCCACTTCATCTTCTATTTTCTTAAATTTTGTATTTAATAGGTTTTTAAAGCTGGCTTCCAAACCTTTCTGTAATTCTATAATTTCCTGTCTAATTTCCTGCCTAATTATCTCACGCAATTCAAGCGAAGAAACTGTGATTTGACCAACTGTATCACTGGTTTGAACCTTTGATGAAGGTTCCGACAACGTCTTTTTCTTTTTGTGACGTTGGGTAACGGTACTATTTGCCGATGCTTGTGATGCACCCGAACATATGGGAGTATTGTCGCCTTTAATCGCTTTTGGCTTTTTGGCTGTACAAGTGCGACAGGTCCAGTTGTTTGTATCGATAGTTGTCGTCATCGTTCATTCCTTGTCTATCGATCCCTCGCAGCAGGAGTATAGTGTTATGCAAAATTAATATTAATTCTAAGACTTCACAATAGGCACAAACTTACAGTGATTGCTCGTGTACATGCGCATATGCAATTAATAATCTATGATAGGTAGCACTGCGCATGCGCGATGACGTGAGATCGATGCAGTCAATGGGCGCAAGCAAATATAATCACAATAATTTCTTATATTTACGCGAACACTACACATTGAAATAATACTAGTTTTTACGGAATTTATCGAGTATATTGTATACAATATACGCGATAAATGCCGTAAAAATTAGTATTATTTCAAAATATAATCACTTTGCACTGCGCGTAGCACTGTTTTTTACCTGCTGTTCTGCTTTGCCCGTCGAACCAGTTGTTATGGCTGCCGGCTGATTTTTGCACAATAATTAAACTGTTCAGTTCGTAAAAGCACTATATTTACTTCGTCTACGTTTGATTTCACAACATAGGTACACGGAACTGACACTTGTGGCCATGCAAGGAAAAGTGGAGATCTCCCGCCGGGCAAGGTGTTCTGCCCGGGGAGCGGCCAACGCTCCGTGTGATAGCTCGGAGATGTTCTATATATGCTGTTTATGATTCGGAATGTTGATAGCGTGATTTAGGCTTCGGTATGTTTCGCTTGCGGCGCGACGACAGCGCCGCCACATCACCCCCCTGCTCAGACCAGAGGTCGATAGTGCAGTCCGATTGCCGGTGCGTCCTTAATGCCGATGGGGAATGCATGCTGTGTGCGTAAAGGCAAGTGACACCGGTGCGAATGATATGCCGATGTGTAATGCATGCCGTACTACGCACTGGCAAGTGATGCCGGTGAGAACGATGTGCCGGAGCAAGTGCCAGAAGTCTGCCTCATAAATCTGCGGTGAGTCGAGATGAAGACAAGTTGGACTGGCTTGCAGGAACTGAAGACTGCAGAAGACGATTCTCAGTAGTGAATGGTAGGGGTTCTTGAGGATAATGATGAAGGATTGAAGTTGTAGTTTCCGAAGGTGTTTGGTTGCGTGTTCAGATCACGTTGGGGTCACCACTGTGGCCGTGTAAGGAAAAGGGGAGATCTCCCGCCGGGCAAGGTGTTATGCCCGGGGAGCGGCCAACGCTCCGTGTGATAGTTCGGAGATGTTCTATATACGCTGTTTATGATTCGGAATGTTGATAGCGTGATTTAGGCTTCGGTATGTTTCGCTTGCGGCGCGACGACAGCGCCGCCACACACTTATTTATAACGTGATGTGGGTTTTATCTAAAAATTGTACGATAAATATACTTTTTTCAATAATAAACCGGGAGCTCGCTTGTTTATAACATTTACCTTTTGACGAGGCGTCAAAGACTGATGAAAATAACGGCTTATTGCTGCTGTGTATTCGTATGGTAAGTGTAAAAAACCGAAGAAAAATTGTATAGTAAGATTTTTTATAATACTTACATGATAACATGCAGTATAAAAACTAATACATACATATTACATGATTGGTGGATTGGTTTTCTCCGAGGCAGTGATGAAGCTTAAATTGACTTTCAATATGTGTTCTTGTAATCTATACTGAATAAAAATGATTGTATTCTATTCTATTCTGCATTTTGATTCTTAATAAATAATTTGTCGGCGTCTATCCTTCCGTCCGAATACAATCTGGGCGTCTTCAAGGCAACAGTAATTTTTTTTTACTTGTAATAAGTAAAAAAAGGATAATCGAGAACAGAAGTAGATGTTTATGGGCCACAACAATCACTTACATCAGGTGAACTGTGTGCTCGTTTATCACTCTTATTATACTTATAGAAAAATTAAAAAAAACCTTTAGAATGTATGAAATAGGGGTGAAATTTTTGTTGTAACTATTTAAATGACACTAGCCGAGCCCAGCAAACGTTTTTCTGCCAAGTTGTGTTCAGCAATGCTTTTTATTTTAGCGCATCCAATTTAATTCATTAATTGCCGCGCTTGATTGATTGAAAAAAATAAAATAAAATCAAACATTTATTTTGTTTGTTTCTATTTTTTGTTTGCATTTTATTAATATAAACCTACATTGAAAAATACATATATATACCAATTGTCATGGGGATCTATCAAATTGATTTTGTGTTAAACGATTTCATATATACAAACATATTCAATGTGGGTTTATATTAATAAAATTCGAAAAAAAAAATTGTATATGTTAGATACATTACATTTTTACATTGAGTTCGTAATTTTCGTTAGGGAACACAAAAGAAGCGTAAAAAATAAACTTTTGACAGAAACTGAAAGTTAAAATAATAAAACAATTTCGAAGAATAGATACTCGTAAGAACAGCACTTCTGAAATCTACACTTTAATTTTATCTATATGTTTTAGCATATAGAAAATTTTCTTTGTATTAAAAGTTTTATATTATTATGTTCTTTTCCTTGACAGCGATAAATTATTATGAGCTGATTAATAGTCGTCAGATAAAAGCTATCCGTGGAATAAATTATAACCTGAATGAATATAAAAGTGAAACTGTTGAATAATATCTGAGCAATGGGATTAAAAAAATTGGCCTTTAACCTAATAAATGACAAATATGTAGCTCTATATTTTAATTCATTAGTTTAAATAGGCAGATAAAATGTAGTTTTGAAGAAAAACTTACTTAAAATTATTGGAAAATTATTAATATGCCACGAAAGTAGCGAGTGCATAAGCAAACAAAACTACGACAGTATGAAGTTAACTAAAGTTGAAAAAGAGAATTAGATATGATTAACATTACTTAGCAAAATTTATAGCCAGACTTGTTCTCTTTCGATTCGTCATAGAATTTGAGAGGAAAACTGATTTAGCTAATTCGCCGACCGATAATCATGACCTGATGCTGCAGCCTGGATCGTCTTTTTTTATTGAATAAAGGCGACAAACGAGCACATATCATTTTACGCTGGTATTAAGAGGTCGTGGTCCTTCCCCGGCCGAGCCAATTCATTCGTGGCTCACTCATAGTATAATATAGCAGCGTGGCTCTACCACGTCAAAACGTGGACACTAACTTACTCAAAGTCGGTAATGAAATAACCTAATAGTGAAAGGAGTAATTAATAGCCTATCCTCAGAATCATTCTGATAGATACGATTAATCTTAATTCAACTAAAGTCAACGGCATTGCCTTGCGTGTTCGTAAGCTTAAGTCGCAATGGAATGGTCACATTTGTCGCGGAAGTGAAGGCCTCGCAGTAAACGCAGTAGAGTATGACCCCTAGGCAAGATAGAGCAATATTAAGTGTAAGGCACCTGACAGCAGCTGGGTACCTGAAGCTGAAGTTCTAAGTAGTGCTCCTTGGGAGAGACCTTAGAGAGCCTCTACGAAATGAGCATCTATATTTGCCATTAACAATTACAAACTTGTTGGCGGGGATCGAACCCAAGTTGCTCGCGTACTGTGAAATTGACAGCGTGTGTTAAGCCCTTGACTGCTACGGCTTTAATAAAATATAATGTTTCAAACTAATATTTTCAAGGAACTGTTTTTTTTTTTGCCATCTTAAGCTTTTATTAACAGCCTTAAGCCATAGTCAACCGGTTTTTTTTAATATCGTCGTGTCTTCTCCTACTATAAAACTTTTCTCCGTTATAGCATACAGCCTATAAAAGTGTAGGTACTGCTGGACTTAGGACTACCTCATAGAGGGGATTTAGTCCTAGTTGTCACACTTAGTAGCCGCAGCTGTTTTATAATTTTGAGTTGTTATCAAGAAAATGCTGTTACCCGTATTTTTATAGGATACACACAACGCTGCGGTATGCAGCTCATACGCAGCGTCACGACGTAGCGCTTAACATCTCTGCAGAGAAGTGGTCGGTTGATTTTGCCGCAGCTACCAAAGCAGGCGTGTCAACATGAACAATATTTTTGAAATTTGTGCTTTACTTAAGGATGAAGAAGAGGAATTTCTACTGCTTCTGAAAAGACAAAGAAGCATTAATTCTATTAAATTATCTTCAAACAGATCCATTGTCAACCCGCCACGCACACCGCAGCGTCGCAACAAGAACGACACCGCGCAGTGCGGAGTACCCGCTCCCCACTTCACCGCGCTTGCCCTTCGTCGCTGATGCATATTGCGCTCCGATAGGAGTAATAGTGTTCTGTGATACTGCGACTGAACAAGAGACCATTCTAGACGTTTTTCATACGATTATGTGTCCGAATGTTGATGTCTTCTTCACGTGCCTTTAGGCACATGGAGGTTTCGGGCCTCGGGGTAAGCCCCCATTACCCGTGCTGTCCTCGCGGTCTACCACTATGGACCGGTCCTGGGAGCCTTCTAATGGCATTGTAGGTGTTATACGGTTTGTCGCAATTGGTAAATTTTTCATAGTCGGTTATGACTACGAAAAGAGGAGGTTATCTAGTAAAGTCGGAGTTGGCCTTTCAGCGGCATTGAGGGTTGTTACTCGACTCTCTAATCGATATAGAGAGGAGTATGTGTCCGACACCGAATGCCGCATAGCGCAGCGTTGTGCGTTACGATCAAGAGACCAAAGCTTAATATAACTGCACCATGGCTCTACCACGTCCATAAATATCCTCCGTATCCTGTTCCACTTTCCCTCTGTGGCCTCCCACCGTTGCGATGATATGGGGTAGCAGATATTCTTACACCGCCACTACACGGTTATTTCTATAATAATGTTATTTGGACCCCTATTATCGTAAAATACGATAAATGGCAACCCTAGGTAATTATTTTCATTTTTATAGCCACAAGAGTACAAAGTTTCTTTCAGTTCGCATTCGAGAACTTTCCCCTATAACCATTACCAGTTTAATGAGCCATATAGTCGGTCCATTGTCAGTGTCACAACACTCACTGGTTCTTTAGGTACTTAGACTTAAAATTATAATTTTGTAACCTTCAAACATTGTTAGTGTTTACTCAAACTAGTTACGAATAATGGATCGTAAACACTAACTTAATTGAATCATAAGTTTTAGGCCTGAGATGACAGCGTTTAGCGGATGAAGTAGCAGCTGCTCCCCCCCCCCCCACCGTGCCTGTTCCTCTCCCCCTCTGGCGACTAACTATAAATAATTTTTGTGCAGAACTTATGGATCCAAATTGTATCATTTTTAATTTTATACCAACTTTGCTTCAACTTCTCTTTCAACTTTCGGACTAATAGAGTGAGAGAATAGACTGTGCTACTGTGCTTCCGCATACATTTGGGTACTATAATCATGTCCTGCGCAGATATATAGTCTCCGTTGAAGACTAGCCGCTGTGACCGACATCCGGTCTGGTGGACATTATTATTATAACATGTTCTGTAATACTGCCAACTTTTTATCTACTTTATATTCGTCATTCGTTTAAAAATTTTATATTTACTGCATATATTTTTTTTTATAGAAGAAGGGGCAAACGAGCATGTGGCTCACCTGATGTTAAGTGACTACCGCCGCCCATGATCAACCGCAACACCAGGAGAATTGCGGGTGCGTTGCCGGCCCTTTAGAAAGGAGTAAGCTCTTTTCTTGAAGGTCCCCAGGTCGTATCGGTCCGGAAAAATCGCCGGTGGTAAACTATTCCACAGAGAGGTTGTACGTGGAAGAAAACTCCTTGTGAAACTTACAGTGGTGGACCGCCAAGCATCCAGATGGTGCGGATGGTATCGGGACGTTTGACGTGTAGTGCGTTCACAAAATTTGGCGGTTGGGATTAATCCGAATAATTCCTCAGAGCACTCCCCGTGATAGATGCGATAAAATACGCAAAGAGATGCAACATCTCTTCGCAGCGCCAGTGAATCGAGCCGATCGGAAAGCACTCGGTCGTCGACGATTCGAGCCGCTCTGCGCTGGATGCGGTCAAGTGGAAGAAGCTGGTACTGGGGAGCCCCAGCCCAGAGATGGGAACAGTATTCCATGTGCGGCCGAACCTGCGCCTTGTAAAGTTGCAGGCGGTGTGCCGGCATGAAATACTGTCCCGCTCTGCTGAGCACGCCAAGCTTTTTAGAGGCCAATTTGGCCTTCCCTTTCGAGTGACCACGAAACTGCATGTCACTCGATATGTCGACGCCGAGGATTCCGATACTGGCTGAGGCAACAAGGGGAGTGCCTTGAAACTGAGGGGATACGACAAAGGGGTTCTTTTTAGCGGTTAACGCGCAAACTTGTGTCTTCTGGGGGTTAAACTGGACTAGATTTAGTCGCCCCCAATCCGAGACTCTGTCCAGCAGAGACTCGACTTCAGACACAAGTTTGTTCCGGCACTCGGAGACGTTTTCCCGAGAAATATTGGCTCGGCCGGTGTAAAGAGCATCACCAGTGCTGTCATCTGCATAGCAATGAATGTTACGGGTATGCAACATGTCATTGATATGCAGAAGAAACAGCGTTGGCGATAGCACGCAGCCCTGTGGAACACCAGCATTAATAGGCTTGCAATCGGAGCTTGCACCGTCTACTACGACCTTGATACTCAGATCTGCAAGAAAGCTGGTGATCCAATCGCACAATTTCTCGGGAAGCCCATAGGAAGGGAGCTTCGAAAGAAGCGCTTTGTGCCAAACCCGATCGAAGGCCTTCGCAATATATTTTAGGAATAATACATCGATTAACGTATTAATTAATACGTAGTATACGCACTAGATTTCGCATTCTGAACACTCACTATGTTCAACTGAACTGTACTGCAATCCGTACACCTGTTATTGTGGCTTCGATATTCTTGCAGCGCGGAGCAGCGCTAATAATAATTTTATATTAAATAAGCACATATGCAAAATAAACTAAAATAAAAAATGTACTCGATTAATTCGAATTGCGCATCCGCGACTCTGCTGTTTCCCGCGCATGTGCGGATACAGAGTAGTGCAAATTTTTTGTTTTTGAACAGCTTCTCCAGTACGTAGTACATATAACTCAATGGAATAATATAATTATTTGTGCTCGTCAGGCGTTGATAGCTCTTTTTTCAATAATAACCTTTCCAAGCGCGCGAAGTATCACCGTAAAGGATGACTCACGCTAGACCGTGTCGGGTCCAAGACGGTTGTCGGCCGTAGCATGGTCAGTAATACATAATATATTTTGTATGGACACACTCACGCTATACCGAGCGACAACCGAGTAACGGCCGAGCAACGTACAGCGCTCGGCAACAACTCGGTCCCGGCTCGGAGTTGAAGATTTATCAGATTCTTCATTGTCCAGAGCGGTCGCAATAACCGCTAATTCCAGAGCGTCAAACTTCAACATCATTGTAAACTAGTTAAAACACTATTTTTGCTCGGACGAATATACTGTTCTGCATCACTGCAACGTCTGCCCGTCTTTGTAAACACGGACATGGGACCGGCTCGGTGACCGTGCTACGGCCGACGTTCTGCTCGGACCCGACTAGGTCTTGCGTGAGTCAACCTTCATTGGATAAATGATGTACTGAACGCATAGAAAACGAGCAAACAAAAATTTTTTTGTCATAGACATTCACAGGAGCGTCACAACAACCCACCAAAGTTTCATCGTAATTGGATAAACGGTATATGAACGTAAAGAAGACGACAAATATTAATTTTTATTACTAGCTGATACTCTCTCGCTACGCTGGGTACACGATACTATTTTATTGCGGTACCTAGACGTCAAATATCAAGATTTTTTTTGGGACGGGACTATCGTAACATTCGTTCTTAGCGAGCGTCTACTTTGTGACACGAGAACTGCACAGTAAAAGCTCCTTATTCGCGCTTCCTTCATTCGCGTTCTCACTATTCGCGGTTTAAAAAAATTCGACCCGTTTCCTATATTCGTGGCTAAAGATTTCTTTATTCACTGATCTAATCGGTACATCGACACATACACATTAATAAAAAGGATTCTAATAGGTATCTAACTTGTAAACGCGTCGTCAAATGGACTAATAAAAAAGTAAAATAGTCCTTATTACAATAATGCCTAAAGTATGTTATTAAATGATATCGCCGCTGTATTGGTTCGGCGTTTGACATAAGCCCACTTCGCCGCGGTCAGTGTTTTTGAGAATGTAAACAAACAGAATGAAAGCAACCTTATTAATCAATAATAAAGTATATTTTTAAATGCTACCACATATTAGATTTTTCGTCCTTTGGTACGAGCCGCTTTGCGTCTTTTATTGTTTCGTCTTTCCAACTTTCCATTCGTTATAAAAATTGTGATCAAGTAACACGTCTCTACCGCTGTCTTCCTAATTTATAATTTCGACTAAAATAAATGAAAAATGAGTTTCAACAAGCATTGGAATTGTGATATTTAATTTGAAAAATCTTAGTAAAGTAAAGGTATAATGGCAAATGAGCTTTGTGATTTCTTTATGAAAATTGATACGTTTATGGAACGAAGCCTTATTTTAAGAGGCAAATTGCTAACGCCACTGCTGAATATCCGTCTTAATTGAAGGAGCTTCTAAAAACTAACTAACGGAGCAAGAAAAAAATTACTGAATTTCTTAAACCATTGCCTAAGCCGGAAGATTATAGTTAATCAATATGATCAAAAACTTCAATTTAATTGACCTTTTACATATTTGTTTTTTTTTTGTCACTTAGGAACGTATACGTATAATGTCGTCTTTACGATCGGCAATTAAGGAGCTATGGTAACTCAGCTCAAATTCTAATAAATTCTAATTTCGCCCCCACTTCCCCGCGCGTCATATGTTATGTACCGACACGTTTGTAATCACTAATACTGTAAGTAGATAGGTCGTTAGATACTTATTTGATTAGGTTTATCATATTTATGCCTGTTTCTTCACGCCAACCCAGTCGCTTCTTATTTTTATTACGGTTGTTTTCCATTTTAATTTTACGTCATCCTGTTGCGTAATGTGTATTCTGAACGTAAGTGACAGCCTTACCGTTCAAAAGCCAAAGCGAGACTAATCGGGCGTCAGGAAACTAGCTTCAAGACGCCGATAATTTAGGTAATTTCTTTTTACAGTGAAAATAATGGTAATTTAAAAAAAATAAAAAACATAAGCCCTGCTTTATAGTTAGTTCAGTTAGAAGCAAAGTTTCATGTCATGACCTAATTTAAAGTATTTTATGAATACCAGCGATTTATTGTTCAGTTTGGAGGTAACATTGGATTTCTTTTCTATCGAGAAAATTTTACGGTACCGTGTTTTCGTCTAACATAGTACTTAACATTAATCCTCAACTTTACCATATATTTATTTCAAAATTAATGCTGCAATATTTTCGGCATAACAGAGGATCTTGCTAAGCCATTTGAGGTAGTATTTTTAATATTTCCCCTTAAACAAGTAATTTAGAAGGTATCTTTGACCTTGTCGCTTCGCACGGTCACAGGTTGGGGTGGATATGATTTGAATTTCGATAGATTTTAATTAATTAATTTATTTAAATCATATTTTTTGTTTTATTTTTTGTAAAATAACAGTCCCATAGGCTTCTACTCCGTTCACATGTTACACCCTATTATATTTTCTCAGACGGTAAAAAAGATCAACCAGTATTAGCTAGTATCATATATTAAGATGATACTAGCTAATACTTTACCGATGGTAAGTGGCTACTGCAGCTCCAGAAGACCTGAGATCTGAATAAGATTTAAAGTCAGATATATTTTTCGGAATCGTAGGACTTCTTTTCTGTCTAGTAGTTTGTGCTGATACGTCTTATCTACTTCCTATAACCAGATTACCACTTTAGTGAAGGACCACGTTTCAGTTCCATCACTAGCAACAAATGGCAATAATTTAAGCCCATATAAGTACAGGCTGTTTGAAATTCCTATACTGGATGACATTTTTCACCATCTGAAAAAAATTGGATGTAATATGTGAACGGAGTAGAAGCCTATGGAGCTGATATTTTACGAAAAATAAAAACAAAAATTTTGTATTGAATAAATTAATTAATCTATCGAAATTCAAATCATATCCACCCCACTTTACGAACAGCAATTAAACAAATTTATCAGGTATCTTTGACCTTGTCACTTCGCACGATTGAGTCTGTGCTCAAGGGGTCTGTTGCGGACGGCGAGTAAATTCAGCCATCGCCCCGCACCGTACCCACGTCGACACGTCCCCGCGCGCCCCGCATTAGAACAAGGGCCCCGCGCGGACGACACTCTCACTAACTCGGTGCCTACGGCGCACCGTCCTACGGAATATAAGAAGCGCTTCTGGCGCGGCTTCGTCATTCGAGCGGCATTCGAGCGGCAATTCGAGCGACAGCAAGCGGCCCAAACCAGAAGAACAAGCAAGCAAGATGCCCTCAAGATCCCTACTAGTTCAGTGATAACTGCCGCATAATAAATAATTGTAAATAGATTGTAAATATAGTGAATTGTTTCTTAACGGATTTAATTTCAACTCAACCTTATTTAGTCAGACAGATGTCACAGAATTAGGCTCAGTTAATTTCATTTCAATTTGCAACAATATAGTAATCCCTAGCGTAAACATAATAGGAAAACAAATAAATACAATGTATTTGGCTTTCATCCCCTACATTTCTTTGGTCCATCGTCGCCGGATTGAAGAACAGAATGCCGCGCCCCGTTATGTCCGTGTCGACAAGTGATAAATTTGATAACAGTACAACCGCACCGCGTACCGATACACTCGCCGCAATTGTAGAAGATGTTCCGGCAACAGAATTTAATTTGACGATGCAACCCGCCGCGCCCGTAGCAATCGACGCTGTACATAGGCCCGCACCGCGCGCCCCGTCAGCTCGTTCAGCCCGGTCGACAGCTAGCGTGATAGCCAGAATTAGGCAACTGGAGTATAACGCAGCAGAAGAGCTCGCCGCGATTCGTAAAAAGCAGTTAGAGATTCAGGAAGATTTAATTAAAAGAAATACGCTAGGGACATTGCGCAGTTACAAGAAGAAACCGATAGGGAAAGTCTCGATAATATGAACAATAGGAGCCGTGTGGATCAGTGGTTAGATAACATAAAGGTTGTGCGGGGTGAGCCGCCCCTTCGACAGTCTCAGCCCGCGCCCCGCGTCGACGTAGTGCACTACCCGTATATAGTAAGGACGCCCAGGGGAGGACGGTTGCGAATGATGATCAGCCGCGTCACAGTAACCACACAGCGCAGAGGGACTTGTTAGGAGCCGCCGCCGAATCAAAACGATCGAACCACCATGTAAAGGTGACGTCGCCGACACGCGTCCAATACCACACTCTATCGCCAGTACGTTGTAGGTCGTCATCGCCACATCGCCGCGAGGAACGTAGATTATCGTCGCTGTATAGTCGCGATGTTCATAGGCCACGGTCGCCTTATAACCGCGATACATCCCCAGATCGTCGTGTGTCGTCGGAAAGATTAATAAATAGGGATAGAGATAGGTCGCTCACCCCGCGAGGGAAAGACCGGGGAATCGAACGGCTTGCGGAAGCTTTAGAAAGCATGGTGAGATGTAGGCACGCCGCCGCGAAGCAAACACAGGACCTGCCTTTTTTTAACGGTGCGCCCGCGGAATGGTTAGCATTCAAAGCCGCGATGAAAGAATCCACTAGGATGTACGTATTCACTAATACGGAAAATATGGTACGGTTAAGATTTTGTTTACGTGGTGAAGCTAGGGAAGCCGTCTCCGCGTTATTGTTTACCGCGAGAGACCCAGCCGACATAATGCATACATTAGAGCAATGTTTTGTCCGACCGGAGGTAATTATTGATCGAGCATTAGAAGAATTACGACGCCTTCCGCGCCCGGGTCAGACCGCTCAGGAATTGAATGCGTTCGCGATTAAATTACAGAACGTAGTCTGTATAATGAAAAACGTAGACGGTAAAGGATACTTACAAAATCTTATGTTAATACGGGAGGTCACGAATAAGTTAAGCCCTCACCTACGGTCACGATGGTGCGACTATGCGGAGCATTACGGCAGTGCTGAAGAACCGGACATCGTCACACTGTCCAGGCTTATGATGAGAGAAGCTGACCGAGCGTTAAGTCACGCTTATACGTCCGTCACGCCGGTTAGGGAAGTGCCCGTAAGAAGAGAGACGCCGTCGTCGAGAAAAATAATAGTAACACGCCGCGCAGAGGATAGGCCCCGCGACGTGAAGACGTTCACCGCACGCGCAAACAGTGAAAGTGAAAGTGATAAAAAGTACCTGTGTTGTACACGCACGCACACATTAATACAACTACATACATAACAGATATGCGCTAGTGAGTAGCCCGTTCTTTACTAATTTTTGTTTTCTTGATTTAAGTAGTTCTGCTGAATAATTTATAATGTACCTTATCTTATGGCATAAATTAATAATGCAATGTTATGGGAGAAGTCACTGGCTCCTGAAACACAGTTTTACACTTGTTTAGGAGCCTATGGATTCACTGAAATATTTATTGTAATATTATATGTCAAATAAAGTTTATTATTATGGGGTATCTATATAGTTTTCTCATCTGGTTGGGTTCTATAAATATATAATTATAAATGAAAAAGAAAAAATAAATATACATAAATATCAATAACATAAAATAAATATAAAAGTACATAAATAAATAAAAGCCCAACCAGATGGAGGCCCTCGGCAGGGGAGACCAAACGGCCGAGGGTTAGGGGGAAAGGGAAAGAAACCGGCGGACGATGCGGGCGGTATCGAGGAGCACCGCCTTCTGCATTTAAACCTGGAGCGGTCCGCCACGTAGTCCCAGCCGCCTCAGATGACCCGAGAGGCTGACTGGGATTAGCCCGTTTGCAGAGACGACTACAGGAATAATTTCGGTCGGCAGACCACCCCACATGTCGGTCACCTCGTGAGCCAGGTCCAGATATTTTGTTTGCTTGTCTGTTTCGGCTTTCACGAGGTTCTCGTCATACGGAATGGTAATGTCGACCAAAAATATCCTTGACTGTGCCCGGTCCATCAGCACAATATCAGGCTTATTCGCAAGAATAGTCCTGTCTGTGATGATGGCCCGGTCCCAATAGAGCCTGGCGCGATCATTTTCGAGCACGGCTTCCGGCAAGTACTTGTAGTACGGCAATTTCCGGTCCTCCTGGAGTAGAATTCTGGCTACTAGGTTGTGCCTGTGCAAGTACTCAGAGTTAGAAAGCGCCGAACAACCGGAGATAACATGCCTAAGTGACTCACCGGGATGGCGACAAGCTCGACAGATGTCGACGGTGCCATCCTTTAGGATGTATCTCCGATAGTTGTTGGTCTTAATAACCTGATCCTGTATTGCACAGACAAAACCCTCGGTTTCCCCCGAAGAGATCACCAAAGCGTAGCCAGTGGAGGGAGGCTACTGTGTCTACGAAAGGCTCATGTAGAGCCTTGTAGAACCTCCCGTGGAGCTCCTTCTCCTTCCATACGGTCTCTCGGTCGGAAATGCTCTGCACTGCCGGGTCTTGCCATTGCTCGTTGGCTAAGGATAGAGGGGTAAGTCCTTTATCACAAGAAATGACGTCCATATAGAATGGATCATCCGATCTCGCCAGGAAGTAATCACGGAGGCTGCACACTTCGCGATTATGCATGGTGAGCGCGCTCAAGAAGCCACGACCACCATGCTCCCGCGACAAGTACAACCTCATTACCGACGATCTCGGATGATGTATCCTATGGGACGTCATGGTAGTGCGGACTTTTCTATCCAGGGCGTTAAGTTCAGTCTGAGTCCACCTGAGTATGCCAAAGGTATACATGAGGACAGGCATGACCCAGCCGTTATATGCGTGTGCCTTATTCACACCGGACAAAAGGCTGTTAAGCACTTTGGTCAAGCGTGCATAAAACACGTCGCAAACTGACTGTTTCGTACCAGTCTCATCGATACCGATGTTTTGTGACATACCCAGGTCCTTAAGTTGACGGGCATAGATAAGTCTACGCCCTCAGAGTTAGCAACCCTTCCCTTTTCAACATGGAGGACCGCACACTTATCCGTCCCAAGCTCCATTCCAATGAAATTGCTAAATTCACAAGTGATATTTAGCAATTCCATAAGATGGGAGCGACTGGAGGCGAATAACTTGAGGTCATCCATATAGAAAAGGTGGGTCACTTTTGTCCCTCCTCTCCGTAGCTGAAATCCTCTCCCGGAGCCCTCCAGTAAGGTACTGAGAGGGTTCAGAGAGAGGCAGAACCAGATTGGACTCAGACAATCGCCCTGGAAGATACCTCTTCTTATCCTTATGTGGTTCTCCGCAGCCATCATCCGCTCGCCCAGATGACAAAGGATCGTACTCCATTGCCCCATACACTGCTCAAGGAAGTCTCTAACTGTACAGTCTATCTTGTACAGCTCGAGGACTCTCTTTAGCCATGTATGGGGCACCGAGTCGAATGCCTTTCTGTAGTCTATCCAGGCGGCGGAGAAGTTCCGACGGTTGCGTTTCATCACTTTGCCAATGACCGCGTCAATGAGGAGTGGTTCCTTGGTTCCACGACCACCGCCCCGACATCCATTTTGAGCGCGCGACATCACCTGATTTGAGTCCAGGTGACAAGTGATTCTCGCGCTCAAAATGGATGTTAGTGTCTTGTATATGGTCGGTAGATACGTGATGGGGCGGTATTTGCTCGGGTCTGTGGTACCCTGGTCTTTAGGAACCAAATGAGTGATCCCAGTAGTGAAGAGGCTTGGGAGCGACTTCTGGTTGAGAGCCTCTTGAAACTGTCGGGCAAGCACAGAGTGACACACCATGAACCCCTTCAGCCAGTAGTGATGCAGCCCGTCAAGCCCCGGACTTTTCCAGTTCGGGGGCCCTACGGACCGCCTCAACTACGTCATCCGGCGTTATGATGACGGGGTCCATGGGCGTAATACCCGCACACTGACTCGCCACAACTTCCGTCCAAGGGCCCTCGCTGTGGTTTACGGGCTCTGACCACAGGCCGCGCCAGAATGCTACAGTGTCGGCCTGATTCGGTGCTGGACCCGTTCCACTTACCATTGGTCGCTCCAATGATTCATAGAGCCTCTTCTGATCACTCTGGAAGAGACGATTCTGGTTGAACCGTGTCGACCTCTCGGTATATCGCCGAATCCGTTTTCCCCAAGCAGCGATTCTCTGCTTCAGATCATCTATGCGCTCCGTCAGTTTTTGCGTTATATCCGGCTGAAGCATATCAGTCTGCCGATGAGAGCTCTAGCCTTTGCGATACGTTCCTCAATTCTTCTTCTCCATGCTGGGATAGCGCTACTATGGCCAGTAGCGCGTCCAGCCGTGGAAACCTTGGCGCCTATGATACGGCAGACTGCCAGCGCGGTGCCAAAAAGAATTGAGTCCGTCTCGCAAAGGTCCCGGCTGGCTTCCAAATAGGTCACCAGCATTGGGTTCAGAGCCCTCACGACAGCCCGATTCCGCTTGCTTAGGGCTATGCGGGGAAGTCGCGGTCGATTTTCGAGAGGCGTACTGCGCGTTTCCACAATCGCCTCTTCCAATGTACTCCTCATATGCTCTAATTCCAGTTCCTGGGCGACTGTTCCATCATCGTTTGAATCAACCACAACTGGGGTATTCACGGCGGCATCCACGTTTGCGGGTTGCTCTACCATTTGTGGCGCCGCATCCTCAGCCGTAGTATTCTCATCCGACGAGGGAACAGCCTCACGTCGTAGCCGTTCGAGTTCGGCGACATCAAATATATTTGAGCGCAAGATATACCGAACTCGGTCTGCCAGGTTTTGCTCTGTGACGGTTAAAGATGGCTCCAGCTCAGCAAAAAGACGATGCATCCTAGCCCGATACGCCAAACATCCAGTTTCTCCCCCCTTTCACCCCAAAATACGCCCGCAATACGTTGCTGTTCATCTGGGTTGTCCAACGCATGCGGCGTACTCCACCAGAGGCGGGTGCCGATTGCTGAGCCCGCGAAGACCCTGCCGACACCAAGCCAGCTGGTGGGGATGATGGATGCGAGGGGCTGCTGGGTGGTCGTGCAGCACCTCGCTCTCGGCTGGCGGTTCGCATGCTGCCGCGTCCAGCGCCAGCTCCAGACGCGCCCTGGCGACCTCCAGGCAGCGGCCCTTTGCGCGTTCTTCCGTATTCCATCATCCATAGTGGTGGGCGTCATTTAGCGGGAGACGCCCAGACCCGGCGCCGTTTCATGGTGAGGCCATGTGCACAAGCGGGCCTTTGCACCTTCAATTTTTGCCGAGGCACGGCACTAACACCTCTTGGCAAGGTGCTGACTGACTGCGCTGACGTAGCGGTTTTGTCACATAACCGTTACGTCAGCGGGCGATGGGGTCGTCACTTCCCTACGCCTTATTATTATTATTATTATTTTTATTATTATTATGTTCGGGGTATCTATATAGTTTTCTCATCTGGTTGGGATGTATAAATATATAATTATAAACGAAAATGAAAGGATAAATATACATAAATATCAATAAAATAAAATAAATACAAAAATACATAAATAAATAAAATCCCAACCAGATGGAAGCCCTCGGCAGGGGAGACCAAACGGCCGAGGGTTAGGGAGAAAGGGAAAGAAACCGGTGGACGATGCGGGCAGTATCAAGGAGCACCGCCTTCTGCATTTGAGCCCGGAGCGGTCCGTCACGGATTCCCAGTCGCCTCAGATGACCAGAGAGGCTAACTGGGATTAGCCCATTCGCAGAGATGACTACAGGAATAATTTCGGTCGGCAGACCACCCCACATGTTGGTCACCGCGTAAGCCAGGTCCAGATATTTTGATTGCTTATCTGTTTCGGCTCTCACGAGGTTCTCGTCATACGGGATGGTAATATCGACCAAAAATATCCTTGACTGTGCCCGGTCCATCAGCACAATATCAGGCTTATTCGCAAGAATAGTCCTGTCTGTGATGATGGCCCGGTCCCAATAGAGCCTGGCGCGGTCATTTTCGAGCACGGCTTCCGGCAAGTACTTGTAATACGGCAATTTCCGGTCCACGAGACCGTATTTCAGAGCGAGCTCCTGGTGTAGAATTCTGGCTACTAGGTTGTGCCTGTGCAAGTACTCAGAGTTAGAAAGCGCCGGACAACCGGAGATGTCATGCCTAAGTGACTCCCCGGGATGGCGACAAGCTCGACAGATGTCGACGGTGCCATCCTTTAGGATGTATCTCCGATAGTTGTTGGTCTTAATAACCTGATCCTGTATTGCACAGACAAAACCCTCGGTTTCCCCGAAGAGGTCACCGAAACGTAGCCAGTTGAGGGAGGCAACTGTATCTACGAAGGGCTCATTTCGAGCCTTGTAGTACCTCCCGTGGAGCTCCTTCTCCTTCCATACGGTCTCCCGGTCGGAATTGCTAAGCACTGCTGGGTCCTGCCATTGCTCGTTGGCTAAGGATAGAGGGGTAAGCCCTTTATCACTAGAAATGACGTCATTATAGAATGGATCATCCGATCTCGCCAAGAAGTACTGACGGAGACTGCACACTTCGCGATTATGCATGGTGAGCGCGCTCAGAAAGC
This sequence comes from Parnassius apollo, assembly GCA_907164705.1. Lineage (NCBI taxonomy): Eukaryota > Metazoa > Arthropoda > Insecta > Lepidoptera > Papilionidae > Parnassius > Parnassius apollo. The sequence continues at coordinate 4,828,388 of CAJQZP010000547.1, read as the reverse complement.
CACGCCCACCATACTTTCGCGGCAAGTACAACCTCATTACCGACGATCTTGGATGATGCATCCTATGTGACGTCATGGTAGTGCGGACTTTTCTATCCAGGGCGTTAAGCTCAGTCTGAGTCCACCTGAGTATGCCAAAGGTATACATGAGGACAGGCATGACCCAGCCGTTATATGCGTGTGTCTTATTCACACCGGACAAAAGGCTGTTAAGCACTTTGGTCAAGCGTGCATAAAACACATCGCAAACTGACTGTTTCATACCAGCCTCATCGACACCGATGTTCTGTGACATACCCAGGTATCGGTATGTTTCAGCCTCGGAAAGGGTCCTTAAATTGACGGGCATAGACAAGTCTATGCCCTCAGAGTTAGCAACCCTTCCCCTTTCAACATGGAGGACCGCACACTTATCCGTCCCCAGCTCCATTCCAATGGAACTGCTAAATTCACAAGTGATGTTTAGCAGTTCCATAAGATGGGAGCGACTGGAGGCGAATAACTTGAGGTCATCCATATAGAAAAGGTGGGTCACTTTTGTCCCTCCTTTCCGTAGCTGAAATCCCCTCCCGGAGCCCTCCAGTAAGGTACTGAGAGGGTTAAGAGAGAGGCAGAACCAGATTGGACTCAGACAATCGCCCTGGAAGATACCCCTTCTTATCCTTATGTGGTTCTCCGCAGCCGTCATCCGCTCACCCAGATGACAAAGGATCGTACTCCACTGCCCCATACACTGCTCGAGGAAGTCTCTAACTGTACAGTCAATCTTGTACAGCTCGAGGACCCTCTTTAGCCATGTATGGGGCACCGAGTCGAACGCCTTTCTGTAGTCTATCCAGGCGGCAGAGAAGTTCCGACGGTTGCGTTTCACCACTTTGCCTATGACCGCGTCAATGAGGAGTGGTTCCTATATATATATATATACGCTATTCCCACAGTTTCTTCCCCTTTCGCCCTATAGTACGCCCGCAATGCGTTTTCGTTCATGGATTTTGTCCAACGCATGCGACGTGCTCCACCAGCGGCGGGTGCCGCTTGCTGGGTCCGAGAAGACCCAGCCGACACCAAGCCTTCTGGTGGGGATGATGGATGCGAGGGGCTGCTAGGTGATCGTGCAGCTCCTCGCACTCGGCTGGCGGCCCGCATGCTGCCGCGTCCAGCGCCAGCTCCAGACGCGCCCCGGCGACCCCCCAGGCAGCGGCCCTATGCGCGTTCCTTTTTGTGTTTTTTCCATCATCCATTTTATGGGCGCCAAATAACGGGAGACGCCCAAGCCCGGCACCGTTTCGTGGTTGGGTCATATGCACAAACGGACCTTTGCATCTACAATTTTGCCTAGGCACGGCGCTCACACCTCTTGGCAGGATGCTGACTGACTGCGCCAACGTCGCAGTTTTGTCACATAACTGTTACGTCAGCGGGCGATGGGATCGTCACTTCCCTACGCCTTTTATTATTATTATTATTGATGGCTGCACCGCCCCTCATCACGCGTTGCTTCACGTGAAAAAGACCCAAGCCCCGGAAGCATCTGTCGCCCCAGATGAAACAGTGCTCGTCGCGTCTAATACGGCTAACGATAGAACAGTGTTGTTGAAAGTGCGTCCTATAATAGTGCGCGGACCGCGAGGTAAAGAGATCGAAACTTACGCGCTCCTCGACGAAGGATCTACGATCTCGTTAATAGATAATGAGTTAGCTCGTGAATTAGGTACGGAAGGGCCGACGAGGCCATTGACGATATAAGGTTTATCAGATAGCCAATGAGAGGCTAATAGTCGCGTAGTGAACACAACAGGGAACCGCACCTCGTGTTATATGTAGGCAAGATAGTGAAACCGTTCTATATATATCTTACGTTAATACAAAATACGAAGAAGACGTCAAAACGTATGTCAATTCGGACGAAGAGTTGACCGATCTCCTCAAGAAGCAATATGAGATCGACTCGATAAGTATCTCGCTCAAGAGCAGGCCACGACGGGACGATGAGCGCGCTGTTGACATATTCCAGCGCACCGTCAAGAAGGTCGGCGAGCGCTACCAAGTCGGATTGCCATGGAGGGACGACGACGTCAAGCTGCCACCGAGTTATGATATGGCAGCACGCAGACTCCGAGCCATTGAGAGTAAGATGGATTAGTCGCCGGAGTTCAACGAATCTTATACGAAGCAAGTGAACGACCTCCTGGAGAAGGGTTATGCTAAAGAAGCTGACGGATCAGAACGAGAGGATCCGAAGAGCTGGTACCTGCCACACTTCGCATTACGGAATACGAACAAGCCGGGAAAGCTGAGGCTAGTATTCGACGCAGCAGCTCGCGCTTCAGGCAAGTGCCTGAACGATTATTTGTTAAACGGCCCCGACTTGAAACGTAATTTGCCAGGTATATTATTTAGGTTTCGTGAAAACGAGATAGCGGTGTCAGCGGACATTAGAGAGATGTTTTTGCGTGTTAAGATCGAAGTAGTAGTTCACCGAAAGATTCGTCTGTCGGGTACCGTCCTACGAATAACATCTATGTTGTGAATTCGCAAAGCTAAAATTAATGTTTTGGTGTAAAAAGTGGACTTTAACATTTTAATCAGTTATCAATGTGTAAAATTAACATCGAATGAACTAAATTTGCAATATACTAATCTGTAAACATTAATTATGGCCCAAAAATCAAGTTATAAAGTGCAGCGTTATATGAATTTACCTACATTACGTTAATTTTTACAAAGTGCAATCATCCGATCCGAACGCATAAGCGTGTTCTAAACACGCATCACTTAAGATCTTCTTCTCGCGAACTCAACTAAACGCGCAAAACAAAGCAGCGTTCGGGGATTTTATTGCTGTGCGAATTAAATTGTGAATATTAACTATAACTCATTCCTTATGGCGATTACGGGTCATTTGTTGCCGTGCACTTTTCAAGTTATATTTTTGACCATTAAAAGAAAATGACTTCGTTAAACGTTGAATGGGGGTGTTGTTCTACAGGCTATGAGGATGACAGTTATTTAAAATGCTCAAAATGCAAAGCAGCTTATCACTATCTATGTCTCTCTGCGGGACAGAAAAAGCTTACGCGCACTAACGTTCCTAAGGATTAGTTGTGCCCTAAATACAGAGAATCAACACCCAAGGGATCCAAAAATGACAACACATCAATTCGTCAGCTGCAGAATGTCACCGTGCGCCCTTCAAAAAGGCCAGCTATGTCGTCTCCACCGTGTAAACAAGACTCCCTTGTAACGCGTGAAGGAATCCGCGAAATTGTGGAAGAAGTTCTACTAAATCATATGGAGGATTTTAAGATGCATTTTTGTTCTGAATTATCTAGAGTGAAAGAAGAAGTGTCTAGCATAAGTAAAACTATGAATTACATGAGCGACCAAGTAGAAAATATTTTGTTAAAATATAATGAGAGTAATGGTCTGATAAAAACGCTGCAAAAACGCGAAGGTGAAATGCAATCGAGTATTAATAATCTCACTGCTCGCATAAACCAACTAGAACAAAATACTCGTAGCAAGAATATCGAAATACAATGCGTTCCGGAGAAAAAAATCAGAGAACTTAGTAGGCATCGTAAAGCAACTTAGCAACGTAATGGGGCTTGACCTTCAAGACGAAAACATTATCCATGTTACAAGGACAGTCAAAATCAATCCTAAGAGTAAACGGCCACGTTCCATAATAGTAGAACTATGCAATGCAAGGGTCAGGGACTCTTTTCTGGCTGCGGTCATAAAATTCAACAGGCTGAAGAGTAACAACAGGGACAAACTGAATAGTACTCACCTTGGCTATTCGGGCCCCACTTCAGCAATTTTCGTCATGGAACACTTATCCCCTGCACAAATCACTACATGCTGCAGCCAGGCAGATTGCTAAAGAAAAGGATTATAAATACGTGTGGGTGCAAGGCGGCCGTATATTCATGTGTAAAAGTGACGTTTCAAGGTACATATACATTAAAGATGATAGTGTTCTCTCTAACTTAAAATAAAGCTTCATAAGCATGTTTCAGTGGACTTAGCACACTTAATGGATAGTTTATCTGTCTATTATCAAAATACCAGACATCTAAGGACCAAAACTCATATGTTTTATAGTAAATTATTATTAAGAAATTATGATATCATTGCCTTAAAGGAAACATGGCTAAATGAAAGTGTATTAAGCTCCGAACTATGTGATAACCGCTACGAAGTCTTTAGAAGGGATAAGCAATCATCTGGGTTCCATATTCAAAAGGACGGAGGGGGAGTGCTAATTGCTGTTTCTAAGAAATTTTCAGCAACTCGAATGATTGATTGGGAAAGTCAATGTGAAGATCTTTGGGTTTTGGTAAAGGTACCATACTTAGATTCTTCAAAACAAATAGCAATTTATGCTGTTTATCTCCCTCCTCTAGTACAACAATTAATGCTAGAACAGTACATAAAAAACTGTAACTCTATTATTGATAAATTTGAAGGTAAAATTTGTTTGATTGGTGATTTTAATTTAGGTACTAGTGATTAGAATGCAATAAACACTGGTACAGTACATAATCAAACTTCAAAAATAAATACAACTTTAGTAGACTTTTGTTATACTTCAAATTTTAATCAATATAACTTAATACGTAACAGTAACCAAAGAATTCTCGATCTTGTATTAACTGATTTACCAGTATGTAATACATCACACACATTAGCTTTAAGTAATCTCTCCGTTGTTGATCCACAACATCCTCCAATAGAAATTGAAATTGTGCTTAATACGAACCGCATACTTAGTAACAATATTAATAATAAGAAAAATAATTACTATAAAGCTAATTATGATGCTATAAATAACGTTTGCGGAAATAATCTGGGAGGAATTGTTTTCAAAATGCCTCACTAGAGAAATTAGGGATAACTTCTACACTGTACTAAATAATATTATTAAGACTCATGTGCCTTGTACTGAGTTTAAGCAGAGCAAATATCCTCAGTGGGTAAATAAATCACTCCTACGACTGCTTCGAGAAAAGAACAATTTACATCGTAGGTATAAAATATATAACAATCCTTTAGATGAGGTAGAATTTAAGTTACTTAACAAACGATGCGAAAAACTGGAACAAAACCTATATAATAATTATATTGAAATGACTGAAAAGACGCTTAACAAAAATCCCAAACACTTTTGGTCGTTTATAAAATCGCGAAAAGAGGGAAATAATTCTTATCCGAATATTATGACAGATGGGGTTATTTATGAATTCGACGGAACAGCTATATGTAACTTATTTCTTAAATCATTTTCGAAATCTTTCGCTATAACAGACTCAAGAACTCAGAATGTAGCCAGTCCAACTTCTACCTATCTCAACAATATAGCACAAAATAGCTTCAACCTTGGGACTCTTTCGATATCTCGGGAGTTAATACTAAAAAACTACAATCACTTGATACAAATAAAGGCGCAGGCGCAGATGAAATCCCACCTATTTTTATCAAAAACTGTGCTAAAACGCTGGCTGTACCTTTAAAATACATTTTTAATTACTCCTTATTGGCAGGTGCCTTTCCAAACGTCTGGAAGATAGCCAAAGTAGTTCCAATACATAAATCTGGCGACAAGAACTTAGTATTGAATTATCGACCAATCTCAATTTTGTCGACAATGGCAAAAGTTTTTGAATCTGTTGTTTGCCCCTCAATACAAAGCCATTTTCAGCAATACGTCAGCGTACATAAGCATGGTTTTTTAAATCGAAATCCACTTGCACAAACTTAGTTACAGTTACATTTGTAGAAGGAATTGCTAAAGCTCTAGATAAACAGGAGGAAGTAGACGTTGTGTACACAGACTTCAGAAAGGCCTTCAACAAAATACCCCACTTACCTCTTATAGACAAACTTGCTACCTATGGCTTTACAGGAAATTTTGCCAACTGGATTAATTCATATCTAACGAATAGGCGTTTCTTCATTGTTGCTAAAGGCTATAAGTCTGAAGCTCACAAGATAACTTCAGGAATTCCTCAAGGATCCCATTTGGGGCCAATTCTTTTTAACGTATATATCAATGATATTCCCAATAGTTTCTTTTCATCAACGCCCTATCTATTCACAGATGATTTGAAAATTGCCAGAACTATTAAGTCCCAAGCTGATGTTCTCTTGTTACAACATGATTTAAATAGGTTATACAATTGGTGCTGTAGAAATGGAATGGAATTAAATATAGATAAATGCTTTTTTATTAAATTTATACGCAAACATAGTGAAACTAAATCCAAATATTATATTGATGGCAAACCATTAAAAGAAGTTGATAGAATTAAGGACCTGGGAATAATTCTAGATAACAAATTAACTTTCGTATCACATATTGAAAGCATTATTAGGCGCTCATCTAATATGCTGGGCTTTATTATTAGAAACAGTAAAGTGTTCAAAAACTTACGGACACGTATCACTTTGTACAAAGCACTAGTACGTAGTCTTCTTGAATACTGCCCTGTTGTATGGAAGCCACACTATGCCACGCACATATTAAGAATAGAACGGGTCCAAAAACGCTTTTTATGGCATCTATCTCACATCTCTAAAGTTTCAAAGAAAAAGTTATCCTATCATGAAAACCTCCACTTAAACCAAACACTTTAAAATGTCCTCGTTGAATAAAAGAAGGACCCTTTTGGACCTAATATTCATTTATAAAATTTTTAACAATCAAATTGACTGCCCTCAGCTTCTAAACCTTTTTAATTTCAAGATCCCCTTCAGGGTTCCAAGGAAATCCGTTTCTCTATTTTATCCGCCATTCCGCAGCACTGTTTTAGAAAAACATTCACCAGTTCCTCGTCTGTGTAACGCATTAAATACGTGGTTTATTAATGATCCCTAGGATGTTTTCTCTCTTAAACTTAACCAGTTTTGTGTACATTTGTTAAAAAAAATCCCAGATTAATTACACCTATCTTTTACCTGTTATAACTAGTTTAAAATTAACCTTATATTAATGTAAAAGGTACTTATGTCCGATGTTAAAATAGCACGTTGTGTTTACCTGTAACTGATTGTGCATTTAGCTCATAATAGTTTATTACAATGTAACTACTTTAAGTTTCTGTAATATAACAGTCGTTGGTAGACCAAATAAATAAATAAAGAGTACGTAATGACTTCTATGATATTCGGAGCGAGAAGTTCACCGTTTCTTGCGCATAGTGTTAGGGACTACAACGCGCGCGTTTACGCCGATACACATCCGCGTGCCCTTAACGCCATTACCAACGGTCATTATATGGACGATTACTTAGACAGCTACGCGACGTTGCACGAGGCAATCGAAACGGCTAGGCAGGTCACCGAGGTACACAGCAAGGCAGGCTTTACGTTAGCAGGTTGGAATTCGAACCATGTAGCTTTGTTGAACGACAAACCGGAAGAGTTATTAGCACGTAAGCCTAAGGAGGTAGGCGCTACACAAGACGGTCCCGGTAGGACATTAGGTTTATTATGGGTAGCGGAAAAAGATGTTTTAACGTTTAACACGTCTATGAATAGGGTAGTAGTAGTAGTAGTATATACTTTATTGTACACCACACATATAAAACGAATAAATACATTACGGAGAAAACTTAATATATACGTATGTACAATAAGGCGGTCTTATCGCTAAAGAGCGATCTCTTCCGGACAACGTTTGGGTTAAGGAGAAACTGGAATTAAGAACAGTAGGAGGTGGTGCGTTTTATGTTACACTTATATATATATATAATATCTAAATAAACTAAACTATATTTGTTAAAATACCACAATAATACATAAAAAAATAATAAAATAAACATACATATTAATAAATAGGTATATATATATAAATATATACGCATACTCATATATATATATATATATATATATATATATATACTAACTATCCGTTGCTAGAATTGGTTATCAATAACCACAAAGTGTTAGGTAATGCTTCTTGACGTCACTTTTGAAACTTTCCAAAGTTTGTGCACGTTGAATTTGGAGTGGAAGTTCATTCCATAACCTTATGGCTTGGCTCGTAAAAGAATATTTCATAAATTTTGTTCGAAATGAACATGGTTCTAGAATTAGTTCGCCGGTTGACCGAAGAACTCTATCAGGTCATGACCAAGAAACTTAAAGTTTTCCTTCAAATAGCTTGGAGTCAAACGATTGAACAACACATAGTACAAAAGAGATAAAGTTTGCAGATTCCGGTGAAAGCGAATGGGTAACCACTTGAGCTGTAAACGATATTCGGATACATGATCATATTTGCGCAAACCAAATATGAACCTAATTGCAATATTTTGAATTCGCTCAAGTTTGTTCAGTTGGTCTTCAGTTAAATAGAGATAACTTGCGTCCGCATAATCGAGAATAGAGAGAAGTAAGGATTGTGCTAACATAATCTTAGTGGGAATGGGGAGAAAAGAACGTAAACGACGAAGTGAACCCATAGTAGCAAACACCTTTTTTGCTCACTTGTTTTAGCTGCTGCGACCACGACAAGGTAGAATCTAGATATATCCCCAGATTTTTTACAGATTTACTGTAGGGTATGACAACGTCATTCAATGTCACCGAGGGTAGGTTGTTCCAGTCAACTCTGGAGACCATCCCTCCACCACCAATAACTATAGCCTGGGACTTGAACGGATTAATTTTTAGACCATAACGCTGACTCCACTGGTTTATCGCCGCTAAGTCATTGTTGATGGTGGCAACAGCAGAAGGCAGATTTAACAGAGTTGACTGAGTGTAGATTTGGAGATCGTCTGCATACATGTGATAGAGAGAAGTAATATTTTGAGACATAGAATTAATGAATATAGCAAAAATTAAAGGAGACAGCACACCACCTTGAGGCACGCCAGCCCGTAATTCGCACCAAGATGAGAACTCATCGTCGATGCGAATACGCTGCCGTCGGCCGTAAAGATAACTATGAAACCAGCCAATCACCGGAGGAGATATGTTAATACAACGTAACACACTCAATAAGCTGTCAAAATCAACAGTGTTAAACGCATTGCTAAAATCAAGCAATACCAAAACAGTGAGCTGTTTGTTATCCATACCTCGTCGAATGTCATCGGTAACTTTAACCAACGCTGTTGTCGTACTATGACCTGATCGGAAACCAGATTGGAGAGGATCCAGGATACAATTTCTATTTAGGTAGAGATTTAACTGAAAGAAAACTAGTTTCTCCAGGAGTTTGGATAAAAACGGAAGAATTGAGATAGGACGAAAGTCGGAAAATGCAAAGCATGGGCTTTTTTGGGAGAGGCGTTACAAGTGCACTTTTCCAAACATCAGGAAATTTTGAAGAGGAGATGGATTTATTCAAGATATGGGTGAGGATAGGAGTAACAAATTCTAGGATAGGTAAGATCATGTTACGACTAACATTGTCATCACCCACGGCATTGGACGAGATGGACAAAATGTTCTTTTTAACATCACTATCAGTGAAAGGAGAGAAATTAAACGGTGGAAAATCAGGAATTGGTATTGAAGAAAGAATACTCAGAGTCCGGTCTTTATCTCAGCTATCTAATGTGCTAGAACAGGTGAAATATTTGTTAAGGAATACAACATCAACATTATGATGAGGAGAGTTATTGGATGTTTTACCAACTCGAAGTGACTGAAGAATCTTCCAAACTTTGGCTGCGTCGCCGTTTTCGACGAATTTATGAATATGGCGTCTTTGTGCATCCCTACACAATGTATTGCAGCGATTCCGTACTTTATTATAGTATCGTAAGTTTTTCTCAGATTTATCAGCTTTTAACTTACTTTTAGCAAATCCTTTTTTTATAATAAGTTTTTTTAGACTATCAGTTAACCAAGGTGCTGGTAAATGTTTCATTTTTATTGGTTTTACTGGGGCATGGATGTCATAAAGTTGGATAAGAAAGGAGTTAAATAACTCGACTTTCAAGTCGACTGTTGAAGCATTTTCAACAGCTGACCAGTCCATGCGACTAGCATCTTCCAGAAGACGCTCTTTGTCCATTCCACCAAAATTACGTCGCAGAAGGATTCTCGATTTTGCTTTAGGAGGACGGACCGTGTATGTAAGAAACAAGAGATCATGATGAGAGAAGAGATCAGCGTCATGATGGCCATGCTTTAGGATAAAATCTGGAGAAGATACAATGATTAAGTCAAGTAGTGATGGAGTACAGTCAGGCATTTTATGCGTAGCAGATAGTGGTAATATAATATGTAGATTACATGCCTCGGTTAATGATTTTAGCTTTTCACACCGATAGTCACCCTTGAGTAGGCATGTGTTAAAGTCACCCATGATTATAGTGTGAGTATATAATGGGATTAAATTTTCTAATAAATATTCGAAAGAAGAGAAATAGTCAATATGAAGAGAAGGACTGTAACAAACGCCAAGAAGAATTTTCGTATTGGATAGGGTTACTTCAATGAAGAGATGCTCAGCCGCATTAGAAGGAGATGGTTGGGGGGACAAGCTTACTACCGCAAAAATAAGAACGGAGATAGATTACCACACCTCCACCCCCCCCCCCTTCCAATACGGTCGTTGCGAATAAGATGGAATCCTGGTAATGAATATGAAGTGGATGGCAAGCATGGTTTCAAACAAGATTTAGAGACTAGAATGGCGTGAATATTATGGAATTCAAAGGACGCAAGCATGTCGGGATAAGGAGCCGGAATACTTTGAGCGTTTATATGAATTACATTAAAGTTTTTCAGGGAATCTGAGAAATATGAATTAAGTGCTACATTTATCGGAATTGAAGATGTTGTACTGTGGAAGCTGAGTTCACTAGATGCATTATCATTTGACGACAAAGACAGGAAATCGTCAGAATCATTACCTACATCATAATTATCTAACAACATAGTAAAATGAAATAAAATATATAATATATATGATATATAAATATAAAACTAAATAATTAAATTAAATATATAAGTAAGTACCTAAACAGATCTCTATCCCGCCAGTAGTCTGAAAGAGATGAATCAAAAATAATAATAATAATAATAGATGCTTCAGAATAACTGAAATAAAAAAGAGACAATTTTTAAACAAAACAAAACTACCAAAAACTGTAAACAAATAGCTTTTACAAATAAAAATAAGTAATGAGCACAAAGAGAATTGTTATAGAAATGTTGCTTTGTGATAAGAAAAGAAGTAAAAATTCCATAAGGTACGGCTGTATGACTATGAGACCTTTGCGTACTTTGTCATGTCAATTCACTTATTGTTTGTTTACATTGAAATGGTTTTTTATATATAAGTTACAAGTAACTAACTCACATCGTCTATATAAAACAAATATGGTAATATATATTAATAAAACTAAATTAAAAAATTTTTACAATAAAAGAATGTAAACAAACCCGAAATACGGTAGTCGCACAAGATACAACAGATTTAACCAGCTCCAAAAAAAGATTTATTTTATACCAATTCTCTTGGTTCTTACTTGAGCAGACCTGGAGTCTTTCACCACACTTGGAACCGAGGTTGCAGCAGATGTGGCTTGAGTCACCGATTCAGAGGTCGAGATAGCATCAAGATCAAGCCTAGAATGGATACGATGGAGTACTTGATTAGGTCCTAGTACGAAGATGATGCCATCCCTCGTCCAGTAACTTGAAACTCCGAAACGTTGACGCGCCGCTTGGAATGTAGTATGGCGACCCTTTGTAAGAAATTCGGACAATGTAATCCCAGTGCCTTTCAAATTTTTGTTTGCAAGCCATATCTTCTCTTTTGTCCCATAGTCTCTAAATTCTACAAGCACAGCCCGGGGTTTATCAGTGCCAGGTTGACCAAGACGATGTGACCGGCCTATCGAATCAGTGGTAATACCAGGGACTTTCAAGTGGTTGGATAGAACCTTGACAACGCTAGAGGATGTGTTCTCTTTCTTGTCTTCGGCTATACCATGAACAAGCAGGATTTTTCTTCGAAATCTCATCTCCATGTTATCATTTTGTTGAGCTAATTGTTCAACTTGCAATTACAAATTTTCTAAAGCAATTAAAACAAAGCACCGGAATGAATGAAATTGGTGATTAATATTTGAAGTGGGGCTTGTTGCTGGAATTGAACTCTTGAGATCTTTTTTGGAACTCGGCCATCCTTAAGTTGAAATGTTCAGTGAGGTCCGCAACAGATTTCTTAATTGACTCCATTTGATTTTAAGGTTATAACAATGTGGTAGTGAAGTGAATGTGCTAAAGAGTTCAAGTTATTCTAAATATATTTCAGACTTGACTGGCAGGAGTTTATATATCACAGGGTCATTAAATTTATATTCAAAAGTCCCTAGATATAATATTATACCAATTAAAGATGGACCGCAATACACTGAAGTATTAAAATATGTCTAACTTAATCAACTCCTACCCGCGAATGGCGTAATAGGGTACCGCACGACGTTAAATTACTACACCATCGACGGACTAAGAGGGAGGCGCTGAGCGCGGTTATGTCCGTTTTCGATCCACTAGAGCTGCTCAGCCGGGGGAGAGGTGGGGTCGCGGCGTCGCTGGTTACTTCGGTTTTTCGGGCTTTTTGTCGTGAGTCCGCAGTTTTGGGGTTGGTATACGAGTCACGTTAGTAGCGGCCAAGGCGAAAATCGCTCCGATTAAAAGTCAAAGCATACCACGACTCGAATTATAGGCGAATTTAGTAGGTGTACGACTTGCCGAATTCGTACAAAGCGAGCATAGGATGAGAGCGGATAGGGATAGTGTTCTGGACAGACTCTACAACGGCGCTCCATTGGATTAGAAATGACACGGCGCGTTACGCTCCATACGTAGCACACAGGCTCAGGGAGATGGAGAAAAGTCATCCGACCAATGGAAGTGGGTACCAACAGCTCACAACGTAGCAGATGAAGCGACGCGAGCAAATTACTTAACGAAGAGCGCAAACGATAAGTGGTTTACGGGACCGGACTTCTTATATAAAGACGAAGGAGAATGGCCACAGCAACCGGAAGAAAGGACAGGCAAGGAATATGAGGAAATCATGGCGCACCAACGAAAAATAAGGGGAGCACCACATCTGCCAGACATAACGAGATTCTCTTCATACGAGAGACTCATCAGAGCTACGGCGCGATTCATACAGTTCGTCGACATGCTTCGACGACGAGCTAAAAAATTAAGACTAGAACATATTGAAAAGGCAGAGCAGCTATGGGTAGCGCAGAGTCAGCAGGAGAGTTTCGCTGATGACATCGCTCGGCTCTACCAAGGCAAAGACTTACATAACGGCAGCGCACTGAAAAGGCTCGACCCGGTCATCGAACAAGGATTACTAAGAGCAAGAGGTAGAATCGATGCGGCCGCTGTGGAAAATCAAACGAAACGACCGGTCATATTGAACGGCAGACACCGGTTCGTACAGATACTCGTGGAGAAGGCACACCAGGACGCTAGCTACGCCTACAGAGAACGAGTAGTCAACGACTTGCGAAGAAAGTACTACATTATTCGACTGCGACCAACGGTTAGAGAAATCGAGAAAAGGTGTATGCAATGTCGCGTTAGGAAAGCAGCACCACGACCGACGGTAACAGGAGACTTGCCTCCCGAGAGGTTAAGAGTGTTCGAACGACCATTCATGTATCCCGGGTTAGATTATTTCGGGCCATTAACTGTAACTATAGGGCGACGGCGGATGAGAAGAGATGGGTTGCGTTATTCACCTGTCTTACGACGCGCGCGGTACACGTAGAATTGGTATATGGCTTAACCACGGACTTGGCGATAATGGCACTTAGGCGTATGGCGGCTAGGCGCGGGTGGCCTAGGGTAATTTACTCAGACAACGGCACCAATTTCCACGGAGCAGACACCGAATTACGACGGGCCATGAAGGAGTGGGCGCCGCATCTGAAGGACTTCGCGCTTACACATAGAACAGATTGGAAGTTCATCGCACCGGGTGCGCCCAACCAGGGAGGCGCATGGGAACGATTGGTGCGATCCATTAAAGCAGCGCTCGAGACTACTCTTCATCAAAAGAGCCCCAAGGAGGAAACATTAATAACGCTATTGGCAGAGGCTCGTCAGTCTAAGCGAGATTAGAATGGCTCTCCAGCACCTTAAAAACGGCAGGGCCCCAGGCGAGGATGGAATTACAGCGGAGCTTCTGAAAGTGGGTGGAACACCGGTACTGGAAGTCCTTCAGAAGCTCTTCAATTCCGTCCTCCATGGTGGCACTACTCCACAGGCGTGGAGCAGAAGTGCGGTGGTCTTGTTCTTTAAGAAAGGCGACAACGCTCAATTGAAGAACTACAGACCGATTTCCCTTCTGAGCCGCGTCTACGTGCTGTTTTCGAGAGTCATTACGAATCGTCTCGCACGCAGACTCGACGACTTCCAGCCTCCCGAACAAGTCGGTTTCCGAAAAGGCTTCAGTACCATAGACCACATACATACCCTGCGGCAGATTGTACAGAAGACTGAAGAGTACAATTTGCCACTTTGCCTGGCGTATGTGGACTATGAGAAAGCCTTTGATTCCGTCGAAATTTGGGCGGTGCTGCAGTGCCTTCAGCGGTGCCAAGTTGACTGTCGGTATATCGAAGTGCTGAAGTGTTTGTACAGTAGGGCTACGATGGCTATCCGAGTACAGAACCAGAGCTCGAAACCTATCCAACTGCAGAGAGGGGTAAGACAGGGTGACGTTATATCCCCGAAACTCTTCACCGCTGCTTTGGAAGACGTTTTCAAGCTACTGGACTGGAAAGGATACGGTATTAACATCAATGGCGGTACATCACTCACCTTCGATTTGCCGACGATATAGTCCTTATGGCAGAATCGCTGGAGGACTTAAGCACTATGCTCAATGACCTCAACAGTGCCTCCCAACGGATAGGTCTTAAGATGAACATGGACAAAACGAAGATCATGTTTAATGTCCATGTCACACCTATGCCGGTAGTTGTTGGGAGCACTATGCTCGAAGTTGTTGACGAGTATGTTTACCTGGGACAAATAGTCCGACTAGGTAAGTCCAACTTCGACCGAGAGGTCAATCGACGGATTCAACCTGGCTGGGCAGCGTTCGGGAAATTACGACATATCTTCTCGTCAGGTATACCTCAATCTCTAAAAACTAAATTGTACAACCAGTGCGTGTTGCCAGTGATGACTTACGGATCTGAGACGTGGTCCTTCACTGCTGGCCGTATGAGGACGCTCAAGGTCGCTCAGCGAACTATGGAGGGGGCTATGCTCGGAGTTTCTCTGCGTGATAGACTCAGAAATGAGGATATCCGCAGTAAAACCAGAGTGACCGACATAGCCCAACGGATTAGTAAGCTGAAGTGGCAATGGGCCGGCCATAAAGCTCGAAGAACCGATAACCGATGGGGAAGTAAGGTTCTCGAGTGGCAGCCTCGTACCGGTAGGCGTAGTGTAGGGCGACCCCCCACTAGATGGAGTGACGACCTGGTAAGATATGCAGGAAGTCGATGGATGCAGGTGGCTCAGGACCGTGCTTTGTGGCATTACTTGGGGGAGGCCTATGTTCAGCAGTGGACTTGTGAAGGGCTGTAATGATGATGATGATGATGGCAGAGGCTGAGAACACTGTAAACTCCAGACCTCTCACTCACGTGCCAGTCGGGATTGACGACGAGGAAGCCCTGACTCCCAACCACTTTCTTCTGCTGGAACCATCCAACATGCCAGTCACCGCGCCGTGTTCATCAGCGGATCGACGGACCTGGAGGGCTGCACAAGGACTGGCCGACGAATATTGGCGACGCTGGGTTCGTGAGTACCTACTGACCCTGGTGCTCAGAGGGGAATCGAGAAACGCCCAGCAGCCTCAGATCAAAGAAGATGACCTTGCCATCATAGCAGACGGCAACCCGAGAAACGTATGGCCAAGAGGAGTCGTCACAAGGACCTTTCCCGGACCAGATGGAGTGATTCGGAACGTCGAAATCAGGACAAGAGGCGGTTTGCTGAGGAGGCCGATCTGGAAGATCGCCGTCCTCCCGAGAGAAGAGGGCTCGTAGACTACGCCGGGCGGAGGATGTTGCGGACGGCGAGTAAATTCAGCCATCGCCCCGCACCGCACCCACGTCGACACGTCCCCGCGCGCCCCACATTAGAACAAGGGCCCCGCGCGGACGACACTCTCACTATAGTTCGGCCGTTCAGAGAATGCGTTCCTGACACGTCGCGATTGAACTGACGACGTAACTTTGTAATGGCGTTGCAGTTACGATAAAAATATTTTTGCTGGTTGTTTACCGTTTTAACAATTGATGAGCATTAAAACAATATTATTTATCAATAATCAATGAATATTATAATTTTGTGCCAAACTGAGTGTCAAATAACTTGGTAAACAATATTTTTCTAAATCTATACTGCGCTATTACAAGGTTATGTCAGCGCTTTATATTTGTAGTGCTGTGCTAACAATAACAGGCAATAACAGTATCGTAATCTGTTCTTATACAGTTATACTTTATAAAATAATACATTTTGTTTTTCTTTTTCAAGAATTTGAAAATAATGGACTATAAGATAACTTTTATTAAATATAAAAATAAAACAACGACCAAACCGAACGCGCGAAAGAAAGTAGCATTTTTATATTTAAGTTGAAAATGGTAACCCCAAATGGCGTTATGGGCCGCCATTTTATGACGCTAAAACAGTTGTCTGTTGTCGTTTCGTGCGCATAGACCACGTTCTTTATGTGCTTTCGATCTGTTTTTATTTGATTACCCGGCTTTCGTTTAATGGACTGTTTCTGCTTTTCAAACTGACATCGGCGCTAAATCGGACTTCGATTGTGTTTTGTATTGCGTTCTTTTTACTTTTGGTGCATAATAATGCCTAAACGTGGACAAACATTGAAAAGTGGAGCCCGTAAGTTAATCATCAAGCTGCAAGATTACTTTGAGCGGGAGCGGCAAAATGGCGGACCTCTGTTACCTGTCGAACAAGTACAAGAACGCGTCTCTCAGGCGCTTGGAGTTAGCAAACGAACGATAACAAATATTAGTAAAGAAAAGTTCGGCTCTACTGGCACGGAAGATAATATTTTACGTACTCCGAAGAAGAAACATAGAACTAAACCCGTGAAAGATATTGACACCTTTGACGCAGATGCAATCAGAAATCATATATATGGTTACTATTCCAGACGAATTCAATTCCAGAGAAGCTGGACTGTTTAGCGGGGGTAAAACTGCTTTAACCAAAATCTTAAAAGATATTGGTTTTTTGTATAAAAAACAGACAAAAGAAAAATTTTATTAGAACGATACGACATAATTTTAAAACGGATAAGTTTTTTGAGAGAAGCAAAAAAATATTGATAACTGGGATAATGTCGTGTTCATTGACGAGACATGGCTAAACGCCAATCACACGGTTTCCCGTTCTTGGACGGATGATACACAAGCGTCGACGTCGAAAGTATCAATGGGTAATACCAATATACCAATGGGGCCCGTCTGATAATTTTCCACGCAAGTTCTGCAAAATACGGCTATGTGGTGAACGCGTTACTGGCATTTCAATCAAAAACCACAAATGACTACCACGAGGAAATGAATGCCACTACATTTAAAGAGTTATTCCAAAACGTGCTTTTGCCCAGCCTAACAGAGCCTTCTGTAATATTCATGGATAATGCCTCCTATCACTCAGTTCAAATACAGAAACCACCTACCCAAGCTAATAAAAAAGAAGAAATGGTGGCTTGGTTACAAGCAAAAGGCATTGACGCAAATATGCAGATGCCAAAACCAGAGCTAATTAAATTAGGTAAAGAAAATAAAGCGGCAATTGTGCGATACGAAATCGATGAACTGGCTCTGGAGTACGGTCATCGCGTTCTAAGAATTCTACCGTATCATTGCCAATATAACGCGATTGAGCTAATCTGGGCTCAAATAAAACGTTACGCCGCCCGCCACAATACTTCCCCGCCATTCAGCACGAAAAAGATGATGACCCTATTAAAAGAAGCCTGCGGGGAAGTCACAAGAGATGACTGGGCAAGGTTGTTGAGAAGACTAAAAACATAGAAATCTGCATAGAAATACAGATTGTAACTTTGTAACAAAGAATAAATAAAACAATTTTATTATATTAATATTACCTTTTTTTTGGTTTCCACTTAAATTACTAAAATATAAATTTTAAATGATTCCGCCAATTTAAAACGAAAATAATCTTAGAAATAACGCGGCGGTTCATTTTGGAGCAACGGTAACGAACTCAGTGTTATGTTGTGCCCATCACTAGTCGTGACTAACTGATAGGTGTCAGGAACGCATTCTTTGAACGGCCGAAGTATAACTCGGTGCTTACGGCGCACCGTCCTACGGAATATAAGAAGCGCTTCTGGCGCGGCTTCGTCGACAGCAAGCGGCCCAAACCAGAAGAACAAGCAAGCAAGAAGCCCTCAAGATCCCTACTAGTTCAGTGATAACTGCCGCATAATAAATAATTGTAAATAGATTGTAAATATAGTGAATTGTTTCATAACGGATTTAATTTCAACTCAACCTTATTTAGTCAGACAGATGTCACCGAATTAGGCTCAGTTAATTTCATTTCAATTTGCAACAATATAGTAATCCCTAGCGTAAACATAATAGAAAAACAAATAAATACAGTCCATTTAGCTCTCATCCCCTACAGGGTCACAAAAGTCTTTTTTCAAACATTTAAATCAAAGTTTTATTTTTTATTTTTTGTAAAATATCAGTGCCATAGGCTCCTACTCCGTTCACATGTTGCACCCTATTTTATCCAGACGGTAAAAAAGGTCATCCAGTATAATATATCCTATTTCTCAGAGGTGACGACACTTAATTTGTAAACCTCTATGCTTAATAAATAAAATAAGTCAGTTGCAGGTGTCCCCGGGCTGCAGCAGACTCTTACCAACATGTGCATTGTCCGCTTGTTACTTAAAGGGGATTGCCCACTCTTCATCGACATTTCGGCCATGGGTGCCCACATATAAAAGCATATAGATATAATAATATACAATTAAAATAATGAAATGGTTAAGAAATTAGTTTAAAAAAGTCGGGAATTTTAAGATATAAAAGTTTTTATTTTCACAAATACAGTTTTTTAACAACGAATTTTACCGATTTTATCGCGTTTAATTTCTTTGATTTTTAATTCCCGACGTATCGGGTGCTTTCCAGCACACATGGTCATGGGGGATTGAGGTGACTGGTGTTCCGAAATCAGCATTAACTTGGAGTAACTTCAGCTTTTTAATAACTATTTATGGTCCGATCTACGCAGAATGAACTTACTGTCTTGAAGTCTTGCGTGGTATGCTTGGGTTTAGTTTTAATTTTATTAATTACAGGGTCCCAATCAGGTGGGAGTACCCAGCTTCCTTCTCTATTGAAATTAGAATGTTTTTAATTTCAATAACCTCACATATCATCCTTGGCAGGAATCAATGTTCTTTCGCGAGGATTTGTGGTCTATCCAATCTGATATATGTATATCTGATTGAGGACATCTAGGATATGATCACAAACTGCAGACTTCCTGGAACATTGATGCTTATCGTCAGCTTTATGTGCCTTCACGCGGGTTCTAATTAATATTTTTGTTTGTCCTGTATATGATAGACCACATTCACAATCAAGCTCGTATACTCCTGCATCTTGTAGAGGAATATGACACTTGACGGATATTAAGAACTAACTAATCTTTTTCAACGACTTGTAGAATGTTCTAATAGAAGCTCGCTTCAAGATGTAGCCAATCTTGTCTCTAACACCTCTGACATATGGTAGTACAGCAGGCACACGCTCAACTGTGGCCCGCTTCACTCGGTCACTGTGACGTAGGCGCTGTGTGACCCGAAGCTTGTTGTCGTGCAGAAATTGCTTGACATGCTGAAGCTCGGCAGCCAGTTGTTTGCGGTCACAGATCCCTTGTGCTCTCTGTAACAAAGAGTTGCCCACGGTAACTAACTGTGAAGGATGATGGTGAGAATCACCGTTTAAATATTGGCTTGTATGGGACTTTTTTCTATATACTGTGTAGCCTATGGTGTTAATAGAATTTCGGATGACTAACACATCTAGGAATGCTAAGGAATTATTTGCCTCTAATATAATATCATAATCACTGAATGGAATTTAGCACAGAGTGGTAACAATGGATAAAATCCATTGGTTTTTTTGCGCCCGAAGCAATTGGAAAGGGCTACCCTTTATATAGGGAGGCGGAAAATGCATTACGCATACCACGATAGCCGGTCTATCGTGGTTATGAGGGACTCACTGCCTACCGGGGAACCTAAGTGATACCCTCTAAAAACCGCCTTTGGGGACTGGCAACTGGCTGTTTAAGCTTCTTATGCCGTATCGGAAGCGACCCTCTTTTGGGAAAAGAGGGCGCAGGAAATCCATTGGGCCATTCATAATTTCCTCCCCAATAAGCTAGCAGGACCTGTCGGCAGATTCCCAGCACTCCTACTATGGGGGGGAGGGGGCAAAGGCCTTAATAGGCAGAATTGTTGTCATAATGAGATGTCTTCCAAGGGTTTGGGTATGAAAGTGAAAGTCACATTCATACCCAAACCAGGTAGGAGCGTATATGCAAATCATAAATCCTAGAGACCCATTAGCCTCACATTATTTCTCCTAAACACTAATGTGTGTAAGGGAATTAAGGGTGGGGGGGGGATTTTCGTACCACGTACGAAAAATCTTATCTTATATATACAATCTTATACAACATTTGTATCATACACAATCAATCCAGAAATTGAGCAGGAGGCGAAATATTAGACTGATGCCGTGCCCAACCCAAATACCAAATTACTGTCATAACATGGGCACAGCATCCTACCGTTCGACGGCCGACAATACAATTGCAACAATACTTTTTAATTGCACTTCTACCAGAATCATTGCCACTAATTAAAATATATGTAAAATATACTTTACGACTGATGTGTCGACTTGCGATTCTAGCCCTAAGTAAAGAGCAGCTAGGGCTAAAGTTTATTCCTTCCGTAATGCTGCTCCTGTGGTTGTTACATAGTTCTATCCGATAGCAACCATTAAATCTAAATCTTAAATCATTGTAAGTTAAAACAGGAAATTCCCTAACATTTTCAGAGTCTACAATTATATTTCTAAAGTCTGCCCTAGCTCGAAGTAAAAGTCGACTAAAAATACATATTTCAAAATGCTGACAACAATAGGCAATGAACTACTTTTATAAAGTCAATACTCTCTTAGAGATATTTGGAGAGGTCTATACTTGAAGTTGCTCTGCAAGATAAAATCCGTAAAGAAGGTATCCATAAAAGAACAAGAAATACTGACCCAGCGGATGTATATGAAGTAGCAATGAGCTGGAAATTAAGCTCGAAGAACCGATAACGGAGTGACAACCTGAAAAACATGCGGGGATGGGGGTGGAAGTGGTAATCTGTGGGTGTGGTCTTGATTCAACAGTGAACTTGTGAATAGATGTACCTAATGATGATGAAGATATACGTTATAGTTATATCGCTATCTAGCGTAGGATATAAGAGATAGCTTTCCTACATTCGCTTCCTACGACGCCCATGGTCCATGGGATGAAGGCTCCTCTTACTCCGCCATCGCATGGCCCTGAATTCCGGACGATGCTTATTCATATTAGAATACATTTTTTATAATATACAGGTAACAATCGAGCACGCAGTCCACCTGATGATAAGTGGTTATTTTAGCCTAAAGAAATCTTGATCTACCTTCTATTAAGAATCAAAATTCAAATACATTATTTGCAATATATGCAAATATATTACCCTTAAGGAATAAGATATAATGTCTCATTTCCATTAATAATGGTCTCTGCACTCACCATACGACACAGCAGTAGTAAGCTGTTATTTTACGCTGCTAATCTGTGAGACTGAGGTTGAACTCCGTTTGAACCGACCCATTCGTGCTACAACCGTAATGTAGCTGCAGGTAGGCTCTGCCACGCAAAAATAAATAATAATTAGAGCTGTTTAATTCATGTTTTTCCAAATTTTATTTTTATGAAAAATAAACAACTAGCTCATAATGTAAGTAGTTACACTTTAACAGTATTTAAAAGAAAATAAAAAATTATAATATAAATAAACGTACCACAGCTGGGCACAGGCTTACTCAGCGAGTGTTAGCGAGTTTTACATATCTTCGAAACATGAATTTTTATATCTCTGCTGTAATGATTTTTTCACGATATATTTCTATATCGTCGGCGACAAAATTATTTGATAAGCAAAATAAAAAATGTCGCTTAAATAGTTATCTATGATCCAAATACGCATTCTTAAAATTCTAAAAATATTTTGGCGGTGAAAGAAAATATTGTGCCAAACAACCTATATGTCTGAGAAATTAAAAAAATATTTCTAGTTAGTCTACCAACGCAACGCCAACGCCCATTGAGTAGCGCGTCGGACCACTTCGTTGTTCTAAAACCCTCTCAGATATGAGAAGAGGCTTATACCCTGAGTGGGTCGTATATAAACTTAACTATTATTAGCTAAGTACTTGGTGTCAACATATATCACATTATAATTATATGTCTCATTGCACTGGGGAAAAAGCTAGCGGGCCCTAACTCAGTCGTAATATTTAAAACAAAACCTTTCATCACAGCTAAAACTGTAAATAGGCCGACTCAGTATTTGTGATATTCTGTTTAATAAATAAGTTCAATTTACCTTTCCATTAATAACCCTTGTTGTTGCTTGCTTGAACCGTTTAACAAATAGTTGTTTGTTCGGGTTTCTCATTGGCGTACTATTACACCTTATTTATATGATTAATTAATTCAAAGGAGATTTTCAAAATTCACCGAAAAACCAACGTAAATAATTTCATTTGCAATTTACCTATTAGTTTTGATCTTTGGAATAATGGTGTACATTTCTTTCATAGTAGAGGGGGAAAATGAGCATATGGCGGTAAACTATTTAGTAATCTGTGATATGGCTCACCTGACGTTTAGTGAATACCACCGCCCATGAACAACTGCAACACCAGGGGAATTGCAGGTGCGTTGTCTCCCTTTTTGAGCGGATTAAACTCTTTTTTTGAAGTTCCCTAAGTCGTATCGGTCCGGAAACATCGCCGATGGTCAAACTAATTCCACAGAGAGGTCGTACGCGGAAGACTCTTTTAGTGAAACGATCAGTGGTGGACTGCCAAGCATTCAGATGGTGTGGATTATATCGGGAAATTCGCTGCGATGTACCTTCATGAAATTTGGCGGCTAGGATTAATCCGAACAATTCCTCAGAGAACTCCCCGTGGTAGATGCAAAGGGATGCAACATCTCTTCGCGGCGCCAGTGAATCGAGCCGATCGGAAAGCACTCGGTCGTCGACGATTCGAGCAGCTCTGCGCTGGATGCAGTCAAGTGGAAGGGGCTGGCACTGGGGACTCCAGCCCAGAGATGGGAACAGTATTCCATGTGAGGCGCCTGCGCCTTGTAAAGTTGCAGGCCGTGTGCCGGTAAAATCTAAATACTGTCCCGCTCTGCTAAGCATGCCAAGCTTTTTAGAGGCCAATTTCGCCTTCTCTTCCAAGCATCTGCATTTGTGCAACTCATAGTGCTTGAGGCATCAAGGGGAGAGCGTTGTAACTGAGGAGATACGACAAAGGGGTTCTTTTTTGCGGTAAAGGCGCAAATTTGTGTCTTCTGCGGATTAAACTGGACTATATAGTATATAACTATATTTTTTTAAATTCGTTTAATATTTTTAAATTCACAATGCTTTGGTAGTCCCTATCTTAAAAATATGCTAGTGAAAGTTGGGTATGGTAGAAGAAGTACGATAGTAGAATGAATGCTGTAGAAATGCAGTCATTAAGGAATATGTTAGGGCTAAATCTGAATGATAAGGGTGAGAAATTGTGAGATAAGAGAAAAGTGTGGTTTACATGCTTCGGTTGTTTGGTCATGTAGAAATAATGAACGACGAAAGAGTGACAAAGCAAATCTATTTTGCAGAAGTGAACGGCAGAGTAAGAAAGGACGCCTATACGACAGTTTATCAACCAAATTTACGATATATTAAAGATTGGCCTAATTTAGAGTACATTTAACTGAAGAGCATGTATGCGTAGATATGGATGTAAAGGAGACACGAGAGGTGTGTCAGGATCATGCCTAATTGAAGTCCGTAGTCTCTGCCTACTCCTCTGGGTAACAGGTGTGAGCGTTTATGTATGTTATGTATGATGTGGCAAACGAACTTACTGGTTCACCTGATGGTGAGGGGCTGCTGCAGTTCACCATCAGCCAACTTCAAAGAAACAAGGCTACAGGTGCGTTGTCACCTCTGAGGACTACGATGGAATGCCTCACCGACTATAATTATATTATCTCCTATACCCTTCAGATCGGAACAGCAGCGCACGCACTGACATTTGGTGAATGTAATACGCAAGAGGGTGTTATGCATTGTAGTATTCTATGGTGTTAGCTACACAGGCGGACTCCTAGACCAAATAATAATAATTACACCTCATCGTAATCCTAAGAATATTAAAATGTTATATTTTCCTTGTCTTATCTTTCCGGAAAATAACTCGTCATTATTGATTTAAAAATATGATAAGATAATAATTACATAACCTAAAATTATTAAGTTTGAGAGTAAAACTCCTTAGTTGAGTAATATATTTTTTTTATGAAGAGATGGCAAGGTCTAGTTTACTAAATGATATGGATGATTATGATTTTTTATCATTTATTTAAAATATCCTTTGTTTAGCTCACCTAAGTAAAGCTAAGAAAAAGAAAAAATAAAGGCGAAGATTTTCAGAGGCAATTTTGAATCTCATAGGTTCGCACGCATCGGTAAGCGATTACATCGTTCGGCCGCACACCCTTACTTAATGCTAAATTCTGACTATAGTCACCCTATAATGTTTTATTTTACGGAAAACTTTCCCGCAATAATGGTCGGGTGAAATTAAGAACAAAAGATTCTTCTTCTTCTTTTCATCAGCCTGTAAAGTTACCTTTCCATATCAACGTTCGGCCTTCCTCGCGGTTCGGAGACAAATTCACAATCGGAGTGTCAGACGTCTCGCACCTTTGACCCTGTTACCTGCTATCCATCAGTGTGGGAATTTTATACTTAGTATAAACAAAATAGTTATACCAACGTCTTGGAAGCGTTACGATTTTTCACGTGTCCTAGTAGAGTTAGACTCCAGCTGTGTTATGGTTGCAGCACGAATGGGTCAGCTCGACGATAGAAGGACCACACTCTCACATAACACTAGTGTGAAATAGCAGCTTAGTGCTGCTGTGCTTCGTATGGTGAATGTAGAGAACCGGAAACTCATTTTACAGGAAACGAGGCATTCCATCTTAGTCCTCAAGGGTGATAACGCATCTGCATTTTGATTGTTAATTAAAGACAGATGTAGATGTCTATGACCCATAGATATGGGCTAGAAGATAAGTAGATAACTTACCATCAGGTAAATTGTGTGCCTCTTTGTCACCGTTGTACGTTGTAGTATAAAAATGGGGCCCATCACACAGCATTTTAATTGCTCGTTATCTTAATATTATAGTCAGGTACAAACAATGTACATTAGGAGCTTGACAAAGCGTTAACGAAATTTTGCTTTGAATATTAAACAAGGCGGCTCGTACATTATTATCAAATTTCCAGAAAATTCGCCTTGGGGAATGCTGATCACTGAATTTAATTCTAAAATGTTTATTTTTATTTTGTATTTTATTTTTTTCATTGCTATTTTCAGGTAAAATCAATTTTATAAAAATTAATTTAAACGTAGACAGGATGAGAAATTGTATGATAAAAGAAGGGTGTGGTTTTTGAGATGATGCTGTGACCAGGATAAAGAAAGAAATGCTTCGCTGGTTTTGGTCATATAGAAAGAATCAATGAGGAAAGAGTGGCAAAGCAAATTTATGTAGCAGAAGTGAATGAAAGAGTCGGAAAGGGACGTCCTAGGCGAAAGTTTATCGACCAAATTGGCGATATATTGAAAATAGGCCAAATTAGGAGTACCCTTCAACGATGAGCATGTATGCAACGATATATGAATGTGGAGGAAGCGAGAGAG
The DNA here is from genome assembly GCA_907164705.1 of Parnassius apollo. Taxonomy (NCBI): domain Eukaryota; kingdom Metazoa; phylum Arthropoda; class Insecta; order Lepidoptera; family Papilionidae; genus Parnassius; species Parnassius apollo. Next base: position 4,802,229 of record CAJQZP010000547.1, on the reverse strand, counting down.
GTGTCAGGATCGTGCCAAATGGAAGTCCGTAGTCTCTGCCTACCCCTCTGGGTGACAGGCGTGAGTGTTCATGTATTATGTATGTATCAAACGAATAGAATAACAGAAAATCAATTTTAAAAAATAAATACAAACCTTCTTAAGCCTTTTTAAATTTAAAAATGGAGTTTTCGGAAATGAAAAAAGTTTGTTAAATTAAGCGAAGAATAAAAACACCTAGTTGTCTGATTTTAAACTAAAATATAAATAAAAATAAAAATTTACAGTCCGCCCTACTGTACATAACTGGCTAGTGCAGCCCATTGACACTTGCAGTCAGCTTTAAATAAAGAAAACTACAGATGTGTTATTACCTTTGAGGCATGAGATGAAATCCCTCATGGCCTGTAATTACAAAAGCCAATTCAAAAAGAAAAAAGTTTAAATCTCGGCGTATGGTTTCATGCACGCTTTTGGCGAGTTGTTGCAAATTTTATGCACGCTTGGCCAATTGCTTAACAGCCTTTTGTCCGGTGTGAATAAGACACACGCATATAACGGTTAGGCCATGCCTGTCATCGTGTATCCGTTTGTCATACTTGATGGACTCAAAGTGAACTTAACGCCCTGGATAGAAAAGTCCGCACTACTATGTCGTCCCATGGGATGCATCACCCGAGATCGTACCCGATCGTACCGACTCCTACCTGAGGCTGTACTTGCCCCGGAAACATGACGGGCGTGGCTCTTTAAGCAGGCTTACCATGCATAATCAAGAGGTGTGCACGGTGCAGCCTCTATAATTACTTTCTGACGAGATTAGATGATTCGTTATATAGGGACGTCATTTCTTGTGATAAAGGGCTTACCTCTCTATCCTTAGCCAACGAGTAATGGCAAGACCAGACAGTACAGAGCGTCCGACCATGAGAGAAAATGACCGCGCCAAGTTCTACAGGGACCGGGCCATCATTACGGGCAGGACATCTTACGAATAAGCTGAGGGACCGGGCAGAGTCAAGGATATTTTTTGGTCAACATTACCATTCCATTTGACGAGAACCTCGTGAAAGCCAAAACAGATATGCTAACAAAATATCTGAACCTGGCTCACAAAGTGACCGACATGTGGGGTGGCCTGCGGACCGAAATTATACCTGTAGTCGTTTCTGCAAACGGGCTAATCAGAGTCAGCCTTTCGGGTCATCTGAGCCGAGTGGGACTCCGTGACGGACCGCTTCAAGCTCAAATGCACAAGATCCTTAATACTGCCATCATCGTCCACCGGTTTCTTTCCCTTTCCCCCTAACCCTCGGCCGTTTGGACTCCCCTGCCGAGAGCTTCCATCTGGTTCGCTTTTTATTAATTTACGTATTGCTTATGTATTTATTTTCCTATATTAATACATGTATATTTATACATATATTTATTATTTTCATTTATATATTTATACGTGGTAGAGCCATGCTGCTGTTATATTAGTAGTATAGTTGTAGCATGAATGTATTGGCTCGACCGCGTAAGAACCGCGCTCTCGTAGAATACCAGCGTAAAATTTCGTATGGTGAGTGTAGAGAACCGGAGACCCCTTTTACTAGAAACGAGGCATTCCATCTAAATCAAATAAATTAAAACCTAGATCTTAAACATTCAAAATCAATATTTAAATATTTCATATCAATGTTTTCCAGATTTGAGCAGATTACATACATGCAAATCGAGCCACATACGACGTCTTATTATCAAAGCATTGAGCGCCGGCACGCGTGCCTTAGGGAACACTGTAGTAGTATACAGAACGTAGTAGATACACTACAGTACCTACCTCGAAATAATATTCGGAACGAATCTTCATACTGAACTTTAAAATTTGATAATTTTCCATTTTAAATTTAGTATGGAAATGCGTCGTGTAAAGCGGATAATGAATATGTATTACTTGTGGCGGACACTCTCGAAGTCCCCTAATACCGGACAGTTTTACAGCAAGTTTGTTTTTGTTGTAGTTAATGTTATTGTGGTTTATTTTTCAGATTCAACATTAATTAAACCCAAACGGAGACGTGATAATACTCCCAAACATAAAATATTGAAAATGGCCATCGATAATATGGTGTCAAAAAATTCGTTGAGAAAGTCATCTGGAGTCTACAATATATCAAAAACATGTGACAAAAACCCTGTGGTTCCCGTTAAGTTCGTTATCAGAATCGGTATTCAAAGGTATAGAAATGACTGACCAACGGCTTTACGTGCTTTCCGAGGCACGGGGGTGAGACACCGCCAACTTTCTGACTCCGGGCAGCTACTGAGAATTTCTTAACGAAAAAACTTAATAACTGATACATTACTGGGCCCGTCCCGGAATTCGAACCCGGGAACTCATGCCGCGCACTACTACAACGGAACGAAGCAGTCAGGAAATAGGATACCACGAATTACAAATACAATTATTACCTGAGTTCATTTACGCTCAGCGATGCGGGCCAAATGCTCGTTTGTCCTTCTTCTAAAATTAAAATAACAATAAAATAAAAAAATGATTATTAAATAATTATAAATGAACACTAAAATTATTTTCGTTTTTTACTTCAACATACTGGTATATTATGCTATTCATGATAATGATGGGCCGGGAACTCGGGCAAGGGTTGTAAAATATGCAGACGAAGGTTAACGATGCTGTGTAACGAGCAACACTTGACGTAAAGCACGTCTCTAGGGCGAAACTTCGTTGGGCGTGATATTTTATGAGCCAGCGGTTCCCAAAGGGCATTAAGGTTTAATTTTTATACGTGGTAGAGCCATGCTGCAGTTATATTAGAAATATAGTTGTATAACGAACGGGTCGGCTCGAACGTGGAAGGACCACGCTCTCACAGAATGCCAGCGTCAAATAGTAGCTTAATGATGCTGTGTTTCGTATGGTGAGTGTAGAGAACTGGAGGCCCTTTTTTACTGTAAACAAGGCATTCCAATTTAGTCCTCACGGGTGACAACGCATCTGCGTTTGTCTATGGGCCACAGCAACTACTTACCATCAGGTGGACTGTGTGCTCGTAGGCCACCCTATCCTATAAAAAAAGGTGGTATTACAAACTTTCATTTTCGTTGCAACATTTTGACTGGAAACAGCTGTGTTCTAGCTGTGAGAGTGATTGTTACTGTGATTTTTTTTGGTACCAATCAAAAATACTTATGATGCGAATATGAGTGACTTTGTTCCATAAATCAATGTGTTAATTTTACACTAGATCAAACGAAATGTGCGGATACTAGATAAAAAATTATCGGTAAAAAATCGAAAAAAATTTTTTTATGTAAACTATTTAAAAAATAAAAGCATTTTATTATTTTTTTTGGTAAAATTCCCATCCTTCGGTTTTAAATTATTTTCTCTTTAAGTAAACGCTGTATTTTTTTTTCAAAGTAGTTTTATTTGAAAATTAGAAAGATTAACTAGCAATAAAAATTAAAAAATCTACGATATCAAGCAGGAAATTCGTCAAAAAAATAATAAGATATTTTTTTTTGTTAAAAAAATACTTTTCTTTTTAATTTTTGGTCTGTAACTTCAAAACTAGTACATTGAGATAATCTTTTTAGCATGTTTTATGAAACTACATAGCTTATTGTACAAGTTCTCCAAAATAATATGCGTTCTATCTCTTTTCGTTTTTAAAATAATAAAAATCAAAGAATGCCATCGGTATGTTGATTTGCGCTTATGCGCCGCACCTACCTCTAATTTGAACACCACTGGTCGAACAATAGCAGGTAAAGATAAAAAGAGATAGATCAAGGAAAGGCGAAACAAGTGAGTGAGAGAGTGAATTGTCGTTTGAATGAGATTTGGGTCTCGTTCTCGTAAGGCATGCAGGCAGCTTTAGCTATTTTAAACAGTTCATCTTGTAACGTTACCTAATTTGCACGTTGAATACGCTCACCATTTTTTTCGTCGTTATGCCTTCTACGATAGACTCATTGTCTGCTCGATGCTCGTGAAGTAGCTAACATTCATTACATTTACGGGTTTTGTGATGGCAACGCTCGCACCGCCTCTCTAGAGTATCATCAGCGATTCCCGACAAGACCTGCCGTTGACTACAGGGTTTTCTTAGCAGTACATCGAGAATTAAGTGAAAATGAACTGCATCGCCCACATCGTGAACGTGCTCCTACTGTACCGGTGGATGTGGTTGAACAAGTGTTGCGTTTGGTGTAACAAGACCCCACAATTAATACTCGACGAATAGCACTCCAATTGGGGATTAATCACGTCCAAGTGTTGAAAATTTTGAATAAGGAATGTTTGTACCCCTTTCATTTTCGAAGAGTGCAGAATTTGTACGAGCCAGATTACGTCGGAAGAAGTGTTTTCTGTTTGTTGGTTGGTTCTGTTTGCGGCAAAGAAGATCAGTCACGAACTTCTGTGACCGTATTTTGTGGACCGATGAGGCAAATTTTAACAGAACTGGAATCACAAATTTTCGAAACCTTCACTTGTGGATGCCGGAGGAAAAAAATCCCTTAGCAGTTCGGCCAGCGTCCTTTCAAATCGAATTTTTGATTAATGTTTGGGCTGGAATGATAAGTGATTACTTAATCGGACCATTTATTCTTCCGTCAAGGTTGACAGGCCCAGCTTACCTAACATTTCTACAAGAAGAGTTACCTGACCTGATGAGTGATGTGGATCTACAAACAAGGAGCAGGATGTGGTTTCAGCATGACGGCGCTCCAGCTCACTTCAGCACCATCGTGCGTGATTATTTAAGAGAACGATACGGAGACATTGGATTGGACGAGGCGGACCCATAGCGTGGCCGGCACGAAGCCCTGATATGACCCCCTAGATTTTTTTTTTGTGGGGCCACATGAAACAGATTGTGTACAGTACTCCAATTAGTACAAGAGAAGAATTGTTACAAAAAATAATGGCTGCGGCTAGTCAAATAAAAGAAAATTGTACTGTATTAAAAAAAACAGTACGTATAGTTCATAAAAGATAGCTTGATCTCTGCGACAGCTGTCAGTAAAATCACGCCTATGAAGTCCTGAATTTCTTAGTAGTCAGAGACGTAGACAGAGAAACCTATAGACAAATTGACGCTTTCTTTCGCATTCGCACATGAAAAAGATAGATTTATGCATTCGTCTTGCATAGAAATGAGACAGAGCGGTGTGATTGTTTGTCCCTTTCTCCGTGCCGGTGTTTTTGTTTAGTAAACTACACTTTGCTAAACAACTTTGACAGTTCGTAGCGATCTAAGGAGTTTACAAGTTGGTTTAAGTGAGAAAAAAGTATTTTGTGAGCTTAAGATTGGTGAATCTTTTTCAGTTCAGTTCTTGGAACAATCAAAAATTTTATCCAAATATGTTTAAAAGTCATAAAGATTATTTTATAGCCTAAAACCACGTTATCGTTCTTTCTCACTAGAGGCCACACTAATCATTAGTCTATAGATTTCGCTGTCTACGTACAGACAGTACCTGTCAATGTCATACTTTATGGGCATGCACTAATTAGGTCGGCATACCCATAAAGTACGACATTGACAGGTACTGTCTGTACTACTAAGAAATTCAGGACTTCATAGGCGTGATTTTTACAGACAGCTGTCGCAGAGATCAGGCTATTTTTTATGAACCATAGTGTGGAATTACGTGCAACTATAAATTTAATAAATTAAATCATTTTTCTACGGTTTTTTTTTTTGTTTTATTCCATAATTTTGTCAATTAAATAATCGTTAAATCACTTTTGAATTTTATGCTCAGATTACCTACCTTATTTTTAGTGATTATCTTAACAACGACAAGAGATAGAACCCATGTTATTTTGGAGAACTTGTAGAGTAAATCATGCAGTTTAATAAAACATGCTGAAAAAGTTACCTCAATGTGCTAGTTTTGAAGTTACAGAACAAAAATTAAAAAGAAAAGTATTTTTTTAACAAAAAAATTATCTTATTATTTTTTTGACAAATTTCCTGCTTGATATCGTAGGTTTTTTTTAATTTTTATTGCTAGTTAATCTTTCTAACTTTCAAATAAAACTACTTTGAAAAAAATACACCGTTTACTTAAAGAGAAAATAATTTAAAACCGAAGGATGGGAATTTTACCAAAAAAAAAAATTAAAATGCTTTTATTTTTTAAATAGTTTACATAAAAAATTTTTTTAATATATCTTTATTTATAATAGATTATAATTTTTATCTAGTATCCGCACATTTCGTTTGATCAAGTGTAAAATTAACACATGTAGAATATGATAATAACATGACCGCGGCGCTACATATACGGGTATTAGCATAACTATGATCTATCGTCCCGACAAAATAATACGTATATTATTGTTTTAATATATCTTCCACCGGTCAAGTCATTCAGAAGTTACTCGATCACTAACAAACGTACCAACAATTGTATAAATTTATAAATATATAATCGCCACCTCAACTTCGCACGGGTGATTTCTGAATCTCGGCAACAGCACCACCTAACGATCCAGTTATGAATTTAAACCACCCAGCGACTTACTCAATCATACAAAATAAACTTCTTTAAAATCAGTCAAGCCGTTTAGGAATTGAGTGACAAACACACGTACTCATAAGTATTGCCTACTTTAATATTACATGAAAAAGTGTCTTTCGGTTTGTCGCTCTTTCACCGCAGCACTGATTAACGGATCGATATAATTTTCGCACAGAGACGTATTTCAAGTCTGTACCTTCGGCTTCACCTTTCGGAGATTACGCTTTCCCCAAATCTGTAAACTACACAAGTTTCCACCCAATTAACTCCTGACTAGTGTGAGTAAGCGAGAGAGCAGCTATATCCGACTCGCAGAATCGGGCGCCCGGCGAGAAGTCAACGGCGCGGAACGCACCGCGGCGCCTTTTGTCAGTACGCATGTTTCACCGAGATCCATGCAGACATGTCAGTCTTACTGTTTAGTGTGAAAATTGTGATATTTTTGACAGAGTAAGTTTAAATTTTTATGTTCAATATTTCATAGTATGAGTAAGAGGACATAAGAAGCTTTTTGTTATTCATATCATTTTTAGGGATAAACACACATTCTCTGTCAGATTTGTATGATAGCAATTCATTCCATTATAGCTTTTTTCTTATTTTTATATTCATTCCATTATGCAATTCAGCTCAAAAACAGCAACCTTACTGTTCAATTATTGTTGATTTGCGGTTCAAATATAGCAGCCTTACGGATCAAATTTTCAGCCTTACGGTTCAAATATAACAGCCTTACGCCTCACTTAAACCAGCCTTACGGCTCGTTTAAAGCAGCCTTACGGCTCATTTAAAGCAGCCTTCAGCTGAAATATAGCAGCCTCATAGATCAATTTTAATAGCCTAACGGGTCAATGTCATCCTTACAATTCAAATATAGCCTTGTGGCTCAATATAGAGCCTTACAGATATGACAGGCCTTCTTGCTCAGATAAAGCAACTAGCAGCTCCAAAGCTTAAGTATTATAAAGCAATCTAATGGCTTATTTATTCTATGTTACAGCCTTTTATGCAGAATAATATGAAAAATTGACACGCTCTACGCCCTACTCTATAAAGATGAACAGAAACGCCTTCATGCTGCTTTAGCTTTTAGTGCTTTAAAAGTAAATCCTCAACTGACAGGTCTTAGCAATTTAACTTCTCGTAGTCAAAAGATATTGGCCAGAACCGATACTGCCTTAGGCACTATCACTCATGGCATCTTAAAAGAAAGGCACAGATTGAAGCAGCATTAAATGAGGTCGAGAAAAAGTATCCGGAAGCGGTGTCTTTTTTGAAACAATCTCTTTTTGCTAAATCAGATTCTTTTAAACAGACATCAGATGATTTATTACATTATACATATGCACGTAGATCAGAAGTGTTCGAAAATCGTCGAAGAATTTTAAACCTAGATCGGAATTCTTAGCGAGTGAATTGAATGTTATCCCACCTTCACATACACATTTATTCGACGAGCAAAATTTATCTGAACTAATCAAATGAGAATGAGGTTCCTTTCGAGTATTTAATTCAAGATACAAGTAGCCATTTCAGAAAAATCAGCAACAATACAATAAAGCAAAGTTTTGACATTGGTTTTTGACAAATACAATAAGCACTCAACAGAACTCAAACAAGACTCCGAATAAGTTTTCCAAGACTCCGTTTAAACATTCAAAGTCATCTTAAAAGCGAATCCAAAATTCTTTTCAAAGAAGAAAGTTTAGTAGTGAGCGGGATACTTTTACGGAGGTCAACTGAAAGATTTTCGACATCAATGAAAAGAACTAAATCCACCTCCTCATATTCTATGGATCTTAGAAGGGATAACATATCCCTTTCGTTATGCGACCTCCCATCATACCGTTTCAAAGCGCAACATAAGAAGAATTTCAATGAATGAGTCCCCACCACTGCAACAGGAAATACAGAATATAATAAAATAAGATTGGGTGTTATAGAAAAAACAACAATAACGATCGGATTCTTATCTCAAATATTTCTTGTAAGGAAATCCGACAACACCATGCAACCTGTTTTCAACCTCAAACAGTTAAACGTGTTTTTGAAACCCAAAAAGTTCTATTTAATAAATCGAAACGATGTCCCAAATTTTCCGCAGGAGCTAGATTACATATCAAAAATAGACCTTTCAAAGGCATTATGGCATGTACCGAACAAAAGGCAACATCGCCGATTCCTGGCTTTTGTTTCCTTTTGTTTGGACGTGTCTACTTTTGGCCTGGCAAGCGCTCCTTTAGCTTTTGCCATTATAATAAATTGGATAGCAAGTCATTTACGAAAAAAAGGCATCCGGGTAATAGTGTATTTGGACGACTTTCTAATAGCGAGTCAAGACCAAAATGCTCTCAGTTGTCAAATACAGTATCTGAAAATGATGTAAAGAAGTTGTTGATAATGGCGAGAAAATTCTGAATTCAGATCCATCCGTTCTACATACCCGGAAGATACAATTGTATTACCGATCGCCTTTCCAAAAATCTACCAATGCCCGATTGGCACCTATTGTCCAGTATAACAGAAATCATTTTCGAGAAATGGGAAATTTTCGAAACAGGTTTGTTTGCAACAGTTCAATCAGCAGTAGTGCCCAATTATGTGTCACTAAGCCTAAAAGATAGCAAATCTGTTTTCCACAATGCGTTCAGTCGGACCTGGAAATACCACCTGGTTTTGTTTTTCCTCCTCTAACTCTAATTCCAAGAGTTTCACCGCACCTGAACCATACCACAGAAACGTACCAATTAGTAGCACCAAGATGGGAAAAAGCGTATTGACATGGCGATCTCAAGAACAGAACAAAGGACCAACCATTCATGATGAAGAATCTTGGAGCTCACTTGATAGAATTGACGACCAACAAGACTCCTCCAGACATCAGAATCCTGGTTTACATAATGATTTCTTATATTTACGCGAACACTACACATTGAAATAATACTAGTTTTTACGGAATTTATCGCGTATATTTTAACTTTTTAAATACCCGACGTTTCGAACGCTTTACAGCACTCATGGTCACGGGCAGGACTGAGATGTTCAACGTCCATATGTCATAGTTAACCGCGGTTACCATAGATTAAAATTTTAACTTTTGTTCCGATCTATGCAGTATGAACTTATGGTATCTTGAAGTCTTGCAGTTGTATGCTTGGCGTTGGGATTTAATTTTATTTATTATAGGATCCCAAGCAGATGGCAGCACCCAGCCATCTTCTCTGTTGAAATTAGGATGTTTTTTTGATTTCAATAGCCTCGCGAATCATCCTTGGAAGGAATCGGTGTTCTTTAGCGAGGATCTGCGGTCTATCAAATCTGATGTAGTGACGGGGGCGATCCTGTACGTGTTCACAGACTGCAGACTTCCCGGAGCGTCGATTCTTCACATCAGCTATATGTTCTTTAACGCGGGTTTTTATTGATCTTTTAGTTTGTCCTATGTAGGAGAGACCACATTCACAATCAAGCTTGTACACTCCTGCATCTTGCAGAGGGACCTTACACTTGACCGATGGCAAAAACTGACCAATCTTCTTCAGCGGCTTGAAGTATGTTTTGATGGAAGCGCGCTTCAAGATGTAGCCAATCTTGTCAGTGACTCCTCTAACATATGGCAGTACAGCAGGTACAATTAAAGGTGACAATGAAACTATGGTCAGTTTTGATGTGCAGTCATTGTTTACATGCTTACCTGTTGAAGACTGCATCTCAATTGTAACTAGAAGGCTGGAAGAAAACAACATGCCCGTAGAATATGCAGTATTACTCAGACACTGCCTTACATCTGGCTACCTATTGTGGAAGGAGGAGTTCTACAAGCAAGTAGATGGTGTGGCGATGGGCTCACCTGTATCTCCCATTGTCGCCGACATATTCATGGAAGACTTTGAGGAGAAAGCCCTGCTTAGTTCTCCCATAAATCCAAGGTTCTACAAGCGGTACGTAGACGACACTTTCACAATTCTACCTTTAGATAAAGTAACTGCATTTTTAGACCATCTTAACTCTATAAATTCTAAAATTCAGTTCACAATGGAGTTAGAGGCAAACAATTCCTTAGCTTTTCTAGATGTGTTAGTAATTCGGAATCCTGATAACACCTTGAGCCATACTGTGTGTAGAAAAAAAGACCCATACAGATAGATATTTAAACGGTGATTCTCACCACCATCCTTCACAGTTAGCTACCGTGGGTAAATCTTTGTTTCAGAGAGCACGAGGGATCTGTGACAGTAAACACCTGGCTGCAGAGCTCCACCATGTCGAGCAAGTTTTGCATGACAACAAGCTTCGAGTCCCGCGCCTACGTCACAGTAAACGAGTGAAGCCGGCCACAGTCGAGCGTGTACCTGCTGTACTGCCATATGTTAGAGGAGTCACTGACAAGATTGGCTACATCTTGAAGCGCGCTTCCATCAAAACATACTTCAAGCCGCTGAAGAAGATTGGTCAGTTTTTACCATCGGTCAAGTGTAATGTCCCTCTGCAAGATGCAGGAGTCTACAAGCTTGATTGTGAATGTGGTCTCTCCTACATAGGACAAACTAAAAGATCAATAAAAACCCGCGTTAAAGAACATATAGCTGATGTGAAGAATCGACGCTCCGGGAAGTCTGCAGTCTGTGAACACGTACAGGATCGCCCCCGTCACTACATCAGATTTGATAGACCGCAGATCCTCGCTAAAGAACACCGATTCCTTCCAAGGATGATTCGCGAGGTTATTGAAATCAAAAAACATCCTAATTTCAATAGAGAAGATGGCTGGGTGCTACCATCTGCTTGGGATCCTATAATAAATAAAATTAAATCCCAACCCAAGCATACAACTGCAAGACTTCAAGATACCATAAGTTCATACTGCATAGATCGGAACAAAAGTTAAAATTTTATTCTATGGTAACCGCGGTTAACTATGACATATGGACGTTGAACATCTCAGTCCTGCCCGTGACCATGAGTGCTGTAAAGCGTTCGAAACGTCGGGTATTTAAAAAGTTAAAATATACGCGATAAATTCAGTAAAAACTAGTATTATTTCAATCAGAATCCTGTCTTTGGAGGTCTAGAAAATTGCGGGTGGGATCCACTTTTAAGAGATTGGAACGAAGAAGACCTGTCGTTGATACGATTAGCATGGCGCGACTCTACAATGAAAACATATAAAACAGCCTGGAATTCTTGACTCACATGGTATAAAATGAATTTTATAAACCCAACAATCCCTATACCACAAAAACTTGCATTGTATCTTAGTTATCTATGTGTGCGTAAAAAGTATGCGAACTATTTTAGTCTACCAGTCCGTAGTTACGCGTGGCAGCTACCTTTACAAATCCAGAATTGGGAGAAAGGATTAGTTCACATCCGATTGTGAAATCTATTTTAAAAGTTGTGAGTCTTAAGGGCAGCTAAGTGTTAAAACGTAAATGCGAAGTTTGGAACGTAGAAACATTGTTATCGTGGATGAAGAAAAATCTTACTGATAGAAAAAATATTTTTCAAACCTCGAGATAATCTGCGTTATTTTATTGCTTGCATTCGGACGAAGGATTGATGAACTTACCTTAATTTCTATAGGAAATGATTCCATGGAGGTAGATTTAAATCATGTGATATTTTGGCCAAAATTTCGGTCGAAAAAAAAATATTTATGTTTCTGGCGGTCGGGCGGTATTTTGTCTAGTCCAGGAAGCATCAGGTCTGCAGTAGCTTCATTTAGATACGCTAATAACATTTCCTTAGGGGAAATATTACGTAAAGGGAATTGGAAAGGTAGTAATAATTTCTTTAAAAACTATTGCAATACTGTTTCAAAGGCACTGGACTGTACAGGACTGTTTTAATGGTAGGTAGGTAAGGTTGTTATTGATAATTGTTTTGAGACTGTTTAACAAGACTGGTTATACGTGTTGTCATTATAAAACTTAGACGTTATTACTACGACTTTTGTTAACATTTCTATTTTATAAAGAGAATTATTAACAATTTGTTATAGATACTTATATGTTGAATCATATAACGTTTCGTCTTTTTATTTTCTTGCTTTAGTTGTTATGTTCGAAATGTATGATTGTTTTAAGTTTGATTAGATATTTTATTTTTCTTCTCGTTATAAATGAATCAACTCAATTACTAACAGATAATCTATTATTTTCTAGTAACAATACGTTTATATTATTCCTAACATCTAGTTTAAGAATATGCCGGCAGAATCCAAACACCTCTCCGAAAGGTCAAGCCGAGGGCACAGACATAAAATAGCGGCGTTTTCTACCCCGAAGGGAGGAAAACGCTTATTTCAAGTCTTGCCAAGTTTTGACCTGAGCAAGGCTTTGCAGGTATCCTCACGGAAGAGATAACGACAAAAGGCGCCGCGGTGCGTTTCACGCCGCTGACGTCTTGCCGGCCGCCCGATTCTGCGAGACGGATACAGTTGCTCTCTTGCTTACTCGCACTATTTAGGAGTTAATTGAGTGGAAACTACACAGTTTGTATTGATTTGGGGAAAGTGTAGTCAAACCTTGACAACACCTACAATAAGCGTTTTCCTTGGGGTAGAAAATGCTGCTATTATTTGCCGGAGATTGATATAATCTAAGTACTTTTTTTAATCCCAAAAAATTGCGCGATTGCTTTGGGATATACCTGAAGCGTAATTATGTCATTATCTTTTCATAAGAAAATAATTTTTTATAGAATAAGGGTGACAAGCGAGCACACAGTTCATCTGAAGGTAAGTGGATACTGTAGCCTGTAGACTAGATGTCTACGGGCTTGAATCCTCGATTAAGGATTAAAATGCATCATTTACACTAAAAAGGGTCTCCGGTTAGACACTTACCATATAAAACACAGCAGCATTAAGCTGCTATTCGTGCTACAACCTTAATATGGCTGCAGTTTATCTTTACCACATAAGGATGGACATTTTTTATTTATTCCCATTGAAGTAATATGTACTTACGTACTAGAACAGCTATCTCAAACAAAAAATGTGCGCTACTCTGTGTTGTTTTTTTATTATAGAATAAACATAGGTAGAATGATCCGTAGGTAACGGTAGATTGTATTGTTAAATAGGTAAATTATATTGAGAACAATATTTAGATTTTGTCATTTATTGTATATTATATTTGCTTATTTAATATACTATTACATAATATTATATCACAATTACATTTTTAATGATATTTTTATTTGAATATTTTAAAAGTTATCTATGTCAAATATAAAAACGTACTAAATGTATGTTTAACAAAACTTATTAATGTAACATTTAAATTACAAATATGATATTTAAATTAGTATAAGAGTCGTTCATAAATGCTTGGCACGCGAGAGTTAAAAATAGACGAATTTATACCACTTTGACTTTGATGTGGAAACCTAAAAATAAAATGAAAGAATAATAAGCAGATTGAAAACTGAAACATTTTGCCTAATTATAATAACTTATATATACTAACTATATAGACTGTAATTATAATAACTTATATAGACTGTAGTTTCTACAAAAAATGTGTATAATAATACATTCGTCCTATACTTAAGTGTAAGTGTAAGAAATATCGCATCTGAACATTCATAATCTATATTCCATGACACAAGATGGCGTCTTAGGAATAATTTATTTTATTATTGTTCTATAATACTTTTTTATTGATTAAGTATCTTATTAACTGATGAAAAGTAATTCCTTGGTTTTTACTGACATTTCTTGAATTATTTGTGCAATATCTAAGTAAACACGACGGCATATTTTTATCAAGAGATTTTTTTTAAATCAACACAACACGTGACAACTCTACAAGCGCCTAGCTATTGACTGATTAAAGTGCGGTGTATGCACCGCAGTTGAGTGGAACAGAGTAGCTGAATGCAGTGTCGCCTCTAGTAGGTAGTACATAATAGCTCAATGTTTATTCCCTTTAATTACATAAAGGAAGTAAAAAGGATTTCTTGGAATATCACTACTGCTACTGCTATAGCTCATCACAAGCAATGCTGAAGATTTGAAACTTAAATGGTTATATTGCTTTCATTTTTTTTAAATAGGGTGACTAACGTTTTTGAATAAAATTATACACATTATTATTATGCCTTGTTCTTCAAAATTTACAAGCGTTTCAACCGCAAATTATTTTTACCGTTATCATGTGTCAGCTTTCTAGGCTAACCTAATTAAAGAAGCCCGGTTTTGGCCTACTTATTCGTAATTATTTATCTTTAAGGCGTTTAAAATTAAATTACAAATGCATCCTGTTAGCTCTGAGGCAGTATATAAAGTACTAAGTTTGAATGTGAAGTTAAAGTTGAAGAATGAAAGGGGGATGCCCACTGTTCATAGACACTTCGGCCATGGGTGCCCACATATAAAAGCATATGGAAATGATAATATGCAATTAAAATAATGAAATGGTTTAGGAATGGGTTTAAAAAAAGTCGGGATTTTTATGATATAAAGCTTTTTATTTTCACAAATACAGTTTTTTAACGACTACTTTTACCAATTTTATTGCTTTTAATTTCTTTAACTTTTAATTCCCGACGCGTGATTTTTCTTTTGGAGGCCTATGCCAAAAGGCACACCGAACAGAGGCACTTACTTTAACTAGTATTACAATAGGAACTCAAACACAAATATTATGTAACCCCAAAGTTCGGAAATAAATGGCTATATTATTATTATTATACTATTATTATTAATTCCGGACGTTTCAGGTGCTTTATAGCACCCATGGTCACGGGGTACTGAGGTGACTGCCATCCCAATGTCAGTATTGGGACATGGAGTACCTTCAGCTTTTTATTATTATTTTTATAGTCCAATCTACGCAGATTGAACTTACTCTATCTTTAAGTCTTGCAGTGGTATGCTTGGGGTTTGTTTTATTAATTATAGTGTCCCAAGCAGGTGGTAGTACCCAACCGCCTTCTCTACTGAAATTAGGATGTTTTTTAATTTCAGTAGCCTCACATATCATCCTTGGTAGGAATTAATGTTCTTTAACGAGGATTTGTGGTCTATCAAATCTGATGTATGTCTATCTGGTTGGGGTGACACCCCTGACATACGGTAGTACATCAGGCACACGCTCAACTGCGGTCGGCTTCACTCGGTCACTGTGACGAAGACGTGGAACCCGAAGCTTGATTTTGTGCAGAACCTGCTTGACGTGCTGAAGCTCCGCGGCCAGGTGCTTGTTCTCACAGATCCCATATGCTCTCTGTAACAAAGATTTGCTCATGGTAACTAACTGTGAAGGATTACGGTGAGATTCACCGCTTAAATATCAGTTTGTATGGGTCTTTTTTCTATACACAGTGTGACCTATGATGTTGTTAGGATTTTGGATAACAAAAACATCTAGGAAAGCTAAGAAATTATTTGCCTCAGATATAATATCATAATTACTGAATAGAATTTGGCACAGAGAGTGATAACGATGGATAAAATTCATAGGAACAACATCGTGATTTAATATTTCTTGGGCCATATTCATGAGCCGCTCTAATTTGTTTCTTGGTACTTGCAATAATGCCTATATGCATTATACTCACATGTTGCTGGGTTATTCCTATTTTGAGGAGTGTAGAATTAAAATACCTGTAATAATTTTCCAATATCTATATTTCATATTTTTCGGAGCCGGGTTTTTTGTCAACTATAGACGTCGTTGGCGCTCAGGGCCCGCAGGTGTTGGTCAAGTATAGGCGACTTTGGCGCTCAAAAGGTTAAAGGATTCACGGTAAATCAGCTGCAAACTAACTTGTTTCGTTATCATAACATGATTCTATTTTAAATGTGTTGTTATAAACAGATAAGAATAACTTAACCGATCTTCTTTAAAAACAGATAAGAATAACAGTTTTTATCTGTTTTCAAAGAAGATCGGTTAAGATTAACAGTTAAATTGTGCCGTAGCATTTGTTACTCTCTAAAGAATTCATTAGAAATCAGCTAGTAATTCGCTTGTTTAATTATCGTAACATCATAATTATTTAAAAATTATATTAGCACTGTAATGATGACACCGTAAATAATCGATCGAAAAAGAGAATCGATTTTTTTAAATGTGTTTTGTGATTGTACACTTTTTTTTACAACACTTTTTTTTATTCACAAACTAATGACATAATGATTTACCTAATTTTTATTATTATGTTTCCGGTACTTTTAATTTGTGCAAAAATATTCCCATTGTTTGAGGATAAATGAATACCGCGATTAATAACCATAAATAAAGATATAATTTTTTAACAAATTCACATTGTTGGGCGTTCCATGGCCGAAAATGGGCGTCCCCCTTTACGCAAGCTGTTTACAGCGACAGAATATACTTATTACATGATATTTAAATAGGGGAGATTAAAAATTCGGAAATGTTTATTTTATGTATGTAATTCAAGGTTTGGCAACTAGTGGTGGCAGTTCAGCTAATTTTTATTAAAACTAGCGATCTGCCCCGGCTTCGCACGGGTGTTATCTGGATTCTACAACAGCGCCACCTATCGGGTACAACTATGACTATAACCTTTGCGGAAGTGCAAGCAAAATGTTAACAAAATTTTACCGCAACCTAATGAATGGTATAGTAGTACTATTTTAAAATACGAACGAACAAATATTAATTTTTATTTATTAGATATTGGGGTTCTATATTCGCTTCGTATGTTTGTTTTATTTATGTTTATTTCTTTTATAAAATTATGTAATCATTTGAAGAAATGGTGAAATGGTCCAGATTGAATGGAAAAATGGGAGATAAAATTAATATTCTACTTATTCCGAAAAAAAAAAAGGTTCATCTTGATCTTGTCATATTTTTAGTACACAAGAAGGGTTAAAATAATTAAAGTGATAATAAAAAGTAAAAATAAACTTTAAAAACTTAAAAGATTACAATTATGTCTTAATCATGTAACTTAATAGCGTCTGGTAGTCTTCTGTAGTTTCTGAGGTCAACAGTAGACTTGTGAAAGGCTGTAACGATGATGGTGAATAAATTCTGAAGTAGGGATTTTTAATTCTTCAAATTTCTTTTAAGAACCATCATTTTTGTCTTACTTGCATTCACTTTCTCTTTATTTTAATGATCTTTTCATTAAATATTTTAACGAAAAACTCGAGCTACCGTAAGTAATTGTTCAGAGGTTTTATAATATTGTAATTCAATTGGGCGACTAGGCTAGTACGCGTGCTTATTTTGTTTCATCTAATTTATCGGACCACTGGCTCGACTCGATCAACTCAGACGTGTCACAGAGTAGTAATATTCGCTAAGTCGAGCATATGATTAGTGTTGGTGTGCGAATTAAATCGCGCGCGAACTACTTATCATATATAACATAACTTAGTGTTTTAACGTGGTTATATAGTCATACTGCAGCTATATTATAGTTGTAACACGAATGAGTAGGCCCGACTGGGAGACCACACTCTCACAGAATACCAACGTTAAATAGCAGCTTAATGTTGCGGTTTCGTATGCTGAGTATAGAGATTCGGAGATCCGTTTTACTAGATACGAGAAATTCCATCTTAATCTCCAGGGTCCAAAAGTCGACACATCTGTATTTCGATTTTTAATAGATGAAAATTTTAGATATTTATGGACCACCGAATCCACTTACCATCAGGCGGATTGTATGTTCGTTTGCCACCCTTAATTTATAAAGAAAATCGTGTCACATGTCTCTACAGCAAATGGCACAAATATGTAGTCATTTCTCAAAGACTCATATTCGCGCCATTTACTAAATTCGGCTGCCTCTGATGCCGCCTCGGCTCTAAAAGAAGTACCTTTGAGATGAGAGGCCGCCAAAGTGTCAACGCAAGTAGCATCCATCCAGAAAGTGTAAAAAAACGTGTCACAGGTCTGAATTTTGGGATACATCGACATCTGTAGCGGCGATGTGGTCGCGGTCGCGCCACAAGCGAAATGATCTGAAGCTCAGTACACAGCTCCAGCACCACATGGAGCGTTGGCCGCTCCACGCGTTGAACACTTTGAATAGAGGAAAATCTCTCTTTTTCCTCTTCGGATAAAGTGGTTCCCATTCTCAACTGAAGTGACGTGAACAACGCAACCTGTAACCTGTAATCTTCGAAAACCTCAACTTCAAACTTCCGTCATCGTCCTTAAGAACCACCTTTCATTCACTCCAAGCAAACATCGTCTGTTGTCTTGAAATCGTACAAGCCATTTTTACAAGATTCATCGCATTTCGCATCATTGGAATAATGCTCAACATTACTGCTGGCCTCTGCTTTACGACAGTCTTGCAGATTACTTTGCCTATTTCACGACTTACCGCAGACAACAAGGCAACTCTTGGCACTTGCACTTTCGTCGACAACTGGTATGTACTCTATACTATTGATCGCTGGTCTTAGTAGAGCGATACGAACCGTAGTCTAGCTCACGCTATTGAAGTTCTGAAGTACTCCGGTAAATAAAAAGTAGTTCCGTACAAACATATGAAGCGTTGACTGCTCCACGAGCTGAACGCCTTGTCCGGTGGGAAGTCTCCCCTTTCCCTTTCTCAGTCAAACATCTACATACGTTTTATAGCGCCTTTAAGTTTATTAACATCAAAATCTACGAAAGAACGCACGTAGCGCGCGTAGTTTTTATATCAGTTTAGCACATTTATATTAATTTAAGGTAAGCTTGCTTGTATAAACAGACGGAAATTAAATATTTGAAAGGCGTTGTTATTTCAAAGAAGACAATCAATTTTTGTATGGAGAATGGGGACATCACAAATTTTCGCGTCCCGCAATGAAATGCATGTCGATTTATTCCTTATAATCTATAGATTACAATAGTAATTAGTTTTACCACATCTAAACGGAAAACTGAGAAATTAACAATTAAAATATGAATTTTAAAATAACCTAGAAATAAACTAAAAGCTATTTATAGTAGTTTTTACCGGTATTTTAAGTTAAAATAGTGCACTGTTGAATAATAGTTCATATAAAACCAAGTTGTAGGTACATTCAGCATTTATAGGTACTTTAAAATCGATGGAAAATCTTTTTTAGTAATTACGGCAAAATATAGTGCCTGTCTTACAAATGTTGTTGACTTAAAAATGTGGTATGGATACTATTTTTTACATATATTGAATGTGAGTGTACTTTCCAAATACCATTAAAATAATATGATTAAATTCAAGATGACTAAGGTATAATATGCCCATTTATATTTATACTTACTTACTTATCTTCACGCACAATCCCTAACGGGGTAGCCAGAAAGAACAGATCGCCAAGTGTCACGATCCTCACATACCTCTTTCGCTTCTTTCAGGTTCATTAACTTCTTCATACATGCACGTCTGGGTATCCGAGTACTCTTGACCTTCCCCTCTTCGAGCAATTTACTCACATGGTCTTCGAAAGTTAGTCTCGGTCTACCTCGACACCTTTTAATATTTACTTTCGCTCTATATATTTTCTTCACCATTCGGTCTTCACTCATTCGCTCAACGTGCCGAAACCATTGGAGTACGCCCCTATCAATTTTTGTGATAAGGTCATCTTTCAATCCTGCCATATTGCGAATCTCTTCGTTTCGCTTTCGATCGGCTATGGTAACGCCACACATTTTACGAAGAGATCGCATCTCCACTGCATTCAACTTGCTTTTATGCTTCTTCTGGCATACCCAGGTTTCGCTGCCATATAACAAAGTCGGTACCAACACTGCGTTATGTATTGCAAGGCGTGCACTCTTCACCACGCCTTGCCTTTTGACTAATGCATTCAGGGCACCATTGACTTTGTTTCCGGCAGCGACGCGCCTATCCACATCTAAATCACATCTTCCATCCCGGCTGAAAGCACTCCCCAAGTATACAATTTCATTTACCTGTTCTAGACGTTTTATTATATTTTATTTATATTTATAATATTACCAACACACGTTATATAGTAAGAAAGATGTTTTAAACTGACTGTGTAAAAAACAAGTTATAATGCAACCGTATTTATAGATAGTAAATCATCATTTCCAACGTAGTCTATAATTCAGACATATAATGCAGATCTATTAATGCAGACAGACAGAGAGGCCCGGTGTCAAGATTTTTTTTAATATGCTTTGGTTGATTATTATTAACCTAATTATACATCTTAAAATGACTCGGTTCTAAAATGACTAAGTAATATGCTTATCTGTTATTACACACTGATCAATAGTGAGGAAGTAAGATGTTTTGAACTGTTTAGCCAGGATAACAAACACACAGGTATAGTTTAATTATATTTATTATTAGCGATCCGCCCCGACTTCGCACAGGTGATTTCTGGATTTCGACAACAGCGCCACCTACCGAGTTCATATGTGAATATGAATCATATAGAGACCCATTCAAACACACATAAACATTTCATCAAAATCGCTTGGATGGTTTCATAACGCACATAGGTAGAAACATTTTTCGTGTTTTCATATCAAAAGATCATATCAAAAGATTTTTTCAAAATAACTTGATGGTAACATGTCTATTTATGATATGATATTGATATGTATAAGTCCCAAACATCATGTATAATTACTGCATTTATTTTGGTAAAAAACGTCAGCGTTTTATGAGTCCTTTTTTAAAAATAACACAGCAGACAGGTGCAGTGAGTGCCCTTTGTTCATTAAAGTATTCATCTATTTGCAAGTATAAATCTCATACATCATTAAAATATTATAATGTCTCGTCCGTTTATGATATTATTAGAAATCAGAAGGATATTGTCAATAAAAAGAGATATAAAAGGGTGCCAGAGCAATAAATTCAACTTTGCTCGGCGTTTATTCATAAATTACACATATAACATAATATATAACAGATAATAAAACACACAGTAAAATAGAAATAGTTCAAATGAGCAACAAAAATTACAATTTTTAGTGATCATTATTCATCATCATTACAACAGTCCACTGCCGAACACAAGGCTCCTAAATTAAATATATAATGTAAAATATTACAGAGGCCTTCCGTGAATTACCATCCCGTTCCGTCCCGTATGGCGTCGTAAAAGTCGACAGAGTAAAATAAAAATACCAGGAGATGAGCAGCAGCATATTCCTATAGAATACCACAAAAAGCTTTGGTTGCCACAAGTGGAGCAACTAAAGCAAAAATCATCATTTGCGAGTATATTACAATATTAATACGCATTAAGATTAATAATCATCATTCATCATTTTCAATATTATTACTTGAAAGTAATATATCATCTAAAAAAGATGCAGGTGGTTCAACCTCATCTCAATGCCGTACCCAAGATAGAAACCAGACAGCAGACATGACATGTGCACAGCAGCCAACAGTGCGTCTGCCTACCAAACAATTGCAACAGTACCCAGTAAGAGGAGCCCTAGTGTTAGCAATTGATGGGTTGGTGTCAATTGTTGTTGCTGCAATTTTAAAGTATAGCATGAGATGAGTAGATGCAGTATTAAAGTATTCCTGACGAAATAATTTGTAGTCCCGTTTAAATATCCCATTTACGATTTCAATCACCCCACCTGCACAAAGTTACACATCTGGACTTGTTGGCAGCAATGGTTGATAATTGGATTTCACCAGCTTGTTTAGATTCAGGCATGTGAGCCTTATAACCACAGTGCTGCAAGAATGGAATTGCATCCCTAAAACCTCCATCAAGAATAAATACATCGTTTTCTCTAAAATAGGTTCGCAGTGGACTATTACCTTTGAACAGTCTAAGAATTATAGAAGCATCTGATTCTGTTGCAGGATATGGTCCAAAAACATCAAGGACATATCCATTACAGCACACTATTAAAATGGCTTAACTAAGTTACGATACTTATGTAAACTATATGTTTGCTTCTGGTACAAATAATTACTACTTTTTTTGCACTAAATGTATGTACCATCACATATTACTATGGCTGGCATAAATTCAGGATAAGTGAATTTACGATCAAAAGCCCGGATTACGGTTTTAGAATGTTTTAAGCCTGGTGTGCCAGACCAAATCTTAAGTGATTTATTGTGATAAAGAGTTTCAAGGGTCAATCGGGCTAGGCTTCTTGAGATTCCACAAAATGGCTCAGGTCCAAATTGTGTGCACTTTGAGCCTTCCCGTGCAAGTTTGTCGGCAAATTCGTTGCCTACAATACCCTCGTGACCCGGAACCCATCTTAAAACGACCCTGTTGTTACATCCCAGGGCGTTTAAACGGTTCACGCAGTCTCCAACTAGCTTCGAGTTCACTAAGTTTTCTCAGCGCTAGCAGTGCTGCTTGACTATCAGAGTTTATGTAAATTTTATGGTTGACGTTTTGTTTTTGCGGATTGATTTCCGCACACCGAAGTATGGCGAAAATTTCCGCCTAGAAGATAGAGGTGTATCTACCCAAATTCATACTAAGTTTGAATTTGGGGCGTTCCCCGTAAATTCCAAAGCCTAGGTCGAGGCCCATTTTAGACCCATCGGTATACCATATGAGGCTCCCGACCTCACAGATAACCTGGCCATTCAGCTAGTTTTCTCTGGAGGGTAATTCCACTATATACTTTTGTAATAGTGGTGATAAGCGGTCCAGCGTTAGGGAGCGTAAACTCGTGCGACCACCAGTATAAAATTACTATGGGAAAAGAACCAACAAATATTTGACCCCCACACTTTTTAATAACCTCGATTGGCTGAGAGAGGATAATACTAGAATAAGTAAACAAATATTAAAAAATAAATTGAAAACTTTTTTCCTTAACGAAGTTGTTGCGAGATGTAAAAAAGTTAGGAAATCCTAATATTAGTAGTAGTTTCCATAGGCCAAATGTTAGCAATTCTTAATAATGGTAGTAGTTTTTTAATAATAGGCTAAATTTTAATAAATATTTCTTAATAATAGTTTAATACCGGTTTTAAAATTTAAAACTTGCTTTATTTACACTTTTATTTTCATTAGTTAATAGTTACGTATTTGAACCAAATGTTGAATAAAACTATTATTTACGGATTTTATCGCGTTTAATTACTTTAATTTATTTTTATTATTATCCCGACGTTTCGGGTGCTTTACAGCACCCATGGTCACGGGGGGGACTGAGATGTTTGACGTCCCAATGTCATAGTTAGTCCGGCTACCTTCAGTTTTTTTAATATTAATTTTTGGTCCGATTTACGCAAAACGAGCTTATAGTATCATGAAGTCTTGCAGTGGTATGCTTGGGTTTGGGTTTAATTTTGTTAATTATAGGATCCCAAGCAGATGGTAGCACCCAACCATCTTAGTACCAACCTGGTACCAACCGATATGTAAATGGTGATTCTCACCATCATCCTTCACAGTTAGCTACCGTGGATAAATCTTTGTTTCAGAGAGCACGAGGGATCTGTGACAGAAAACATCTTCATGATGCTATAAGCTCGTTTTGCGTAAATCGGACCAAAAATTAATATTAAAAAAACTGAAGGTAGCCGGACTAACTATGACATTGGGACGTCAAACATCTCAATCCCCCCCCCCGTGACCATGGGTGCTGTAAAGCACCCGAAACGTCGGGATAATAATAAAAATAAATTAAAGTAATTAAACGCGATAAAATCCGTAAATAATAGTTTTATTCAATGTGTAGTGTTCGCGTAAATTTAAGAAATCATTATGTGAACCAAATGTATTAAGACAAGCGCTACTCCCGCCGACAAACTGTTACGCAGTTTGGTGGGTGTGAACAATGTACAAAAGGTTTGGTCCAGAATAAATGATTTATTATTATTATTATTATTATTATTAACACTATTAACAGACTCCGAGTGGTCTAGTGGCGGAGAAGTAAGAAGTCGGCGAGCGGCGGCGGCGTGGGACACAGCTCCGGAACAGCAAGAAGAAGCGAGCTGCGGCGTTGAAGAAACGGCTTCAAAATGGTCGACGGATACATAACGATAGCGGCATGTGAAGACGATGTGGCGCTGAAATATTTGCGGCTGTTTCTTGTTTATTTATTAGAACGTTAAATATATACGTCAAATTATCTCGCATCAATATGCAGCCCGCAGTATCTCAGTAGGCGGGGATAGTTAGGAAATAAATGTTTTCTTCGCCTTCTGTGTTATAGTAGCAGCAGGGTATATATTATTTATTGCCGATTAGCCTGGCTGCTACACTTTTTATCAAAAGTGTGTAGTGAACGCATGATATCTGTGATCATGCATAAGACCGGTGATTCCTTAATTGAGTCGAGCATGGATCTCAATCTGTAGGACAGCAAGCTCAGACCGCCCCGGGCGTTAATTCTATACAAACTAGCCCTCACCTCTTTGTCTAGATATAGGGGCGTTTGGCATAGAAGTGCATTAAGAGCCGCTCCAGGCGATGATCGCATAGCTTCAGTTGCCATTAAGCAGGCAGTCCTTTGTAGACTATTTAGTCTGTCCGCAGTCGTCTTTTGGTTGGCCTTGTTACACCAGACAATAGAGGCGTAGGTGAGAATCAGTCTCACTATGCTGCTGTACAGTCATAGGACCATACTGGGATGCAAGCCCGTTGTTTCCGACCAAACAACTGCACGTACCTAAAGCAATTTTTGCCTTATGGCACAAGTTGCTAAGGTGAGAGTTCCACGTTAGTTTTTGGTCGATTGTTACGCCCAAGTACTTAACTTCCGTGGAAAATGGTACGTTTTTGCCATAAAGTTTTCGTTGGACTAATTTGTCCAACCATCTCTTTTTGGTAAAGGGTAGTATAACAGTTTTATCAGCGTTAACTGATAAACTTCTATCCCTACACCAGTTATTTGTGGTGTTTAGGGCTCTTTGTTTTATTGACGATAAAGTACTTTGACAAAAGCCCCTCGCAATGATCACAAGGTCATCAGCATAATCCAAAGTGTCAATGCGTAGGTCTGCCATTTTGTACAATAGTTGGTCAACCGGAAGAGTCCAAAGAAGGGGTAAACACCTCCTTGTGGGCAGGCTCTTGTAGTTGCAACCTCAATCGAAGTTTGAAACAGCGTTATTTTTGCCTTTCTGTTTGAGAGCATCGACTTCACCCATCTGATGGTTGTGGGGTCAACATTTTTAGATGTCAGACCCCCAATCAGAAGTGATGTGGGGCTACTGTCTAAGGCGCCCTCAATATCTAGAAAGGCACAAAGAGCTATTTCTTTATCCTCCAGTGCTTTTTCGACCCTGTCAATGACACTGATCAGGGCCGTTTCCGTAGATTTGCCTCTGCGGTAAGCATGCTGGTTGTAATGTATGGGCCTCGTAGCTAGAGCTACATCCCTTATATATCTATCTATAACCTTTTCCAATGTCTTAAGAAGAAAGGAAGATAGGCTTATAGGTCTAAAGGACTTTGGTAAAGCGTAGTCCTTTCTACCAGCCTTAGGTATAAATAGAACCTTGACAATTGTCCATCGTTCTGGAATATATCCCCATAGAAAACTTGCTCTGAAGATTTTCACCAGATAAGGAAGAAGGATGTCGATACCCTTCTGTAGTCGGATGGGAATTATTCCATCCTCCTCGCTTGATTTAAGTGGTTCAAAGAAGTCAACAGCCCACTGCACCAGGTTTGGACTTATTATCTTTGCAGCCCTACACCAGTCATCATTGCAAGGCCTTCGAAGGGCTCTGAAAGAATTCAAGGCTGAAGTCTTGTGTGACCCTGGGAAATAGGTTAACGCTAGTAACTCCAATGTTACTGTTCATTATTAGGGAAGTTACCATCCGGCTTTTTAAGAAGCCCGATCTGATTAGGTTTAGCTTTCGATATCATCTTGTGTAATCTTGCACTGTGAGGCAAAGACTCAACTTCCTCGCATAGCTTCCTCCACGATGCTCTCTTGGCTTTCCTGATTTCTTTATTATATTCAGTGAGGGCTGCACTATAAATATCCCACTCCTTGGTTTTCTTAGCCCTATTAAATAGTTTACTGGTCTTTTCCCTAAGTTCTTTCAACTTAGAATTCCACCGACAAACTTTTCGTGTTGAGGTCTTGGTTTTGACGGGAAAACTGTCCTCGAAGGCTTCACGGATACCTACGGTTACTGTCTCCGTCGCTAACTCCAGACCTTCAATTGTTTTGATGCTTTTAGGAAACGTTTCCAAATTCCTCCTTAGGCTATCTCTGTAGATATCCCAGGAGGTCGCTTTTGGATCCCTAAAAGTAACGGTTTCATAGGTTGGTGACACTCCAATCACAAACTTATTGTGCTTGTGATCAGACATCAAGTTTTCGCTACTAACATGCCAGTCATTTATCCGCCTGGACATGTTATTGGTAGCAAAGTTCATGTCTAACACTTCTTGCCTAGCACGCGTTATAAAGCTTGGTGTACAATCTAAGTTTAGGCTTACCAGGCGGTTGAAGATGAGAAAATCATAAAGTAACTCACCTCTTTCGTTGATATTGGTGCTTCCGCAGGCTGTGTGGTGAGCATTAACATCACAACCTACCACAAGTTCGGCGTTGTGTTTTCGGGCGAACTCCGCCACTCGCTCTAACTCGATGCTAGGATCTGCGTTCTCGCCGGGAAGATAGGCTGAGCAAATGATTACTCTGGCCCCTGTGCATCCCTTGAGATTTATGAAGGCTGTAACTAGGTCATCATTGCAATACTTTGGAACAGCTAAAAGTTCAATATTTTTATTATAAATTATACAAGCTCTGGTACTGCCTTTGGCATTGACAAGAATCTTACCGGCAGCCGCCAATCCCAGAACTTGACCGTGGGCCATCCAAGGCTCTTATGTAAGCCTCCACCACGGCAGAAGCAGCTGCTGCATGGTGAAGACTTGCTTGGAGGACCCTCGTCTTACCCTTGGGTTTAGCCATTTATGGGCATGCGGTTGGGCAGGGGTCTTTTCTGCCTGTTGAGGACGAGGACGGCCTTTACCTGCGCACTTGACCCCGCCTTACTTTTCGTCAAACCGCTCCCCCCAGCCCTGGACGACATCAACGGAGGCCGTCGGACAGAGGCGAAATCTGCGCCTTGGGTCTTCGTCACTCTCACCGGTGGCGTTACAGCTTCACCCCGAGAGGTGGGGGCTGGAAGGATTGGGCTTGGGGCGGTTCGGGCTCCATCGCCGCGTCAGAGCCTCCTCTGACTTCAAAAGTTATCATCTTAAAGCCAAGGAGGACTCTGCTGCCTGCCTTCCGAAGAGCCTCCACCGATGGGTCGTCCAGAGAAAAGGTCACTAAGAACCCATTTTCCTCGTCCCTACGGTAGAGGATTCTCCAGAGCTCAGTATGGAGCCCTTCCTTTTGTGCTCTTAACAGCACAGCCACCTCCTCTGGAGAGTCGGCTTCGCTGCGGGGCAAGTAGGTAATGCCCAGCTAGGGCTTAGGCAGTTCGCCCTCGGGTATTACCGAGAGCTCTGCCTCCGGCCAGGGCTTCAGTTTTCCGATTTCACCCACAATCTAGTCCTGGATTGCCTTATTCAGGCACGTTACAGAATCCAACCTAGCTTGTGGGTGAAACCCAAAAATTTTGGACCCATTCCCGGTTGAACCTGAAACCTACAGCTAGTTCCATTCAAGGAGACTTCTCATTGTCTTTTCCAAAATGTCGGTTTTCATCAATTTTGTTCCCACGATTAGCTAGGGACGTACTTGGTTAGAGCCCCGCATGCCGAAGCAAGGGCTAAAATATGTACTAACCGAATCGCCCTGGTCTCGGGTAGGCACAGTTTGCGACTGGACTGCCTCCAGACACGCATCCATCGGCACGGTAGGCTTGACACCTTGGATTGGGTTAGGATAGGAAAAGGGGGGAGGGATAAAAGAAAAGAAAAAGAGGATCGTCCGAGTGTTTCTCTTCTGTCTGTTTCCTATTGAACCAGACCAAATAACAGGCTGCAACCACGTGAAGGTGAACTCCTCGGACTTGCCCTGGCGATCAATACGACCTGCGCTCTCCCCCAGAGCCAAACGCCAAACTGCTCGCCGGACAGGAGAGCAGAATAGGTGTTAATCTAGTCCTATTTATAATATTAAATGGTTTGGAGTAGACTAACCCCCCGCCCTAAACTATATATATAATATACTTCTTATGTATAATCCCTCTACAAGTTGCATGAGTGTACAAGCTTGACTTTTTTATGAAAGAAGACTTTGAAAGAAGTTTTTGGTTAGTATGAATCCGGCACGGGGGAAGGTGTCCTTCGCGAATACGTG
Source organism: Parnassius apollo (assembly GCA_907164705.1). Taxonomy (NCBI): domain Eukaryota; kingdom Metazoa; phylum Arthropoda; class Insecta; order Lepidoptera; family Papilionidae; genus Parnassius; species Parnassius apollo. The sequence continues at coordinate 4,773,535 of CAJQZP010000547.1, read as the reverse complement.
GACAAACAGGTTGCAATTAGTTCGTGCAATTGTTTCAACAAATGTGACTGTGGTTGCGGCCTAGCGGGTATTCATTGTGCATCAGATGACCTTTTTATTATTTAAATTTGATACGTAGTTTTTCGGATTATAAGGTTTATGAAAAAGTTCCTGACTACCAGGGGACTGTGGCCGCACTCTACATATAGTCCGACAAATTTGATAATCCAACACATTGCAAAACGTTTGTCGGATTACCGTGGGTCAATTATATATATATCGGGATATATATATATCCCCCGTGCCGGATTCATACTAATATGATATTTTTTTAGAATAAGGGCGACAAACCCATAAATATCTACATATATATCCTAGATTCATAATTAAAATGTTGATGGGATGTCATCCCAGAGATTTAAGATAGAATGCCTCATTAAAAAGGGTAAAAAGGGTCTCCGGTTTTCGACACTGACCGTATGAAACACAGCAGCATTAAGTTGCAATGTTACGAATCAGTGAAAACGTCTGTCGAGCCGAAACAATCGTGCTACAACCATAACATAGCTACAGCATGGTTTTCCCACGTTAAATGATATGGAATATTTTCTAAAATAATTGAATAATAAATATATCATCCGCTCTTCTTGAAACAATTAAAATTGTGCCCGGAGAGCTTAATAACGTCAAACTTATACACACGAATTCTGCTATGTGCAGTGTTATTGGATTTAAATAATAGGTTCACATAACAGTTTTTTCATTGAGAACAAACCACTTATTGTTTTTAACGAACCGCGAGGTCCAGTGGTTTAGCCATAGGGATTTTCGCAATTGATACGACGTTAAAAAAATGAAATTCATCGAATAAAAAAAGATAACTTTTTTCTTCGATGGGAGATTTTTTAAAGAAAACGAGTTTTGGCGAGCACACCAACGAAGTTTTATTCAAAATAACATTTAATGTCTACAAAATCGGGAGTCTTTAATATTCAATTTAATCATAGCAAAAGTTTCACAATACTATATTAATTTGTTAATCATAGGGAAAATGAAGTTAAGTATTCAATAACATTAAATGTCAAAATAATTTGGAATACTAGTTTTAAAAAATATTCTGTGTTAATAATTTATTACAAAGATTGTTCAAGGTCGGTCTGTATAAAAGGTAAATGTTACATTAGGCTCTGTTCATCCTATCTTTAGCTATGTATGGAATGTAATGGAATTTTGTAATTTGTATTTTTGATTTTGTATGATTGAAAAATACACTCTCTTTGCAAAATTACTCTTCAAAATACTTTTGGGAGGCTAGCACCTCATTTGGGCACCCTAAGGCGTATTGATACGTAGAATTGAATTGTGGTTGTATTTCTCTGCATGACGAAGTACGTAAGGGTCGGCCCTCAACTGCGATCACTAAGGAAAATGTGGCTTATATCAGGCGACTAATTAAAGAAAGCCGGCGCATTACTTATGAGAGAATTATTCATGAGCCAAATTAAAAAAAAATACTTAAACATTAAGTAGTTAGAATACTTTGTTTCTAATTAACTCGACCGACAGCAAAAACTCAAGTTGATCGGTTTTTTTTTATTATAGTATTAGGGTGACAAACTCGTTTCCAATAAAAGGGGCCTCCGGTTCTCTAAACTCACCATACAAAACACAGCAGAATTAAACTGTTATTTTACGCTGGTATTCTGTGAAAGGGTGGTCTTTCCCCGGCCGAGGCGACCCATTCGTGCTACAACTATAACATACTAGGTCATCCCTTCAGTAAAAAGTAACTAAGTGCACTACTTGACAACGTGGTCATTTGAAACATACATTTAAAAAACTAAAGCTATTTCACCTTGAGCTTTCAATGCAAGACAGTCGTGCATCGTAACTCGTAGACATAAAATATGAAGTCTGTGATGTCCTCGACATTGCTCCCATTTTATACGAGCTTCGGATAGCATTGAAAATGATTTATATGTCTAGTAAAATTTCTTTCTTGCTATGCCTTGAATATTAGATGTTTAAAGGTTTTCTCGAGATAGAGGTTATTTTTTTATTGTAGATAAGCAACAGTTACGTTTTTTTTATTTTTACCGACTGCAAAAATAAGTAGGTATTCAATTCGACTGTTTTTTTTAAATCTGCGTTACCTCTTAACTTTTCTCTGGGTTAACTAATTTTTATGATTCTTTTTTTTAGCTAAGAGCTGGTAGTTCTCGTGTGGCACATAAATTTAGGAAAGATGTGACCAGTAGCTTTTGAATTATCTTTAATAATGCGTATTTACATTATATCATATGTTGATTCGGTCGTATTGAAGTCGGTTATACAAAATCTTTAATTTTACCACTTGTTAACAGTGGTTTTTAAGTTACAATGTTTTTTTTTCCTTTTAATATATTCGTGAATTATTTGGTAAAACTGACAAGACGGCTTTATTACCAACTACATATTCGAATTATAGACTAGAATGCGATTTGACAACTTTACTCTTAATGTACTTATTACGACGTTGCATTGCTCGCTGGTATATTCTACAAGCACAGACTTTTTATAACTAAGTGTGACATCGTAGTTTAGTATGGAGGGTTTATATACCTAATATTATAAAGCTTTTTCTTGATGATAAGCGGAAGTTCGACTTCTATAAGATATTAGGGACCTATAGCTTCTCCGGGCGTTCTCGTTATGACATTCCACCTCCTTGTCTTGACGCGACTGGAAAGCAACTAACTGGCCCAAATAACTGTACCACTCATAGACATATCGGACTCTCGTATATCCAACTTCTTACAAACGTGTTTTGCTGTCTGTCATGAATTTTGCTTTGACACATTCATATTTAGCCCGACTTTAAAAATAGCGATATAAAGTTCGGTAAGCATAGAACCGAGTGCAGTTTCTACATATGAAAATAGTACTAATAAGTCGTCGGAGAATTAAAAGTTTGTTCTCGGACCAATAAAAAGATATCATACCGTCTTTATCAACCGACTTCAGAAAAGGAGGAGGTTCTAAATTTACTCACAATCGTTTTTTTTTTTTTTGTATGTACACCGATTACTCGAAAAAGCCTGAACCGATTTCGAGAATTCTCATTCCCCATGATCCGATTCAAATTTTATCGAAGTGAGTAGAGCGGTTTTTAAAAAATAAACAATTTATTAATGATATCGAAATCGGTAGTCTTAAAGTCCTTCAGAAGCTTTTCAATTCCGTCCTCCACGATGGCATTACTCCGGAGGTGTAAGCAGAGAGTGGTGCTCTTCTTTAAAGGAAACGCTCTCTTGAAGAACCACAGACCGATTTCCCTTCTGAACCGCGTCTACGTGCTGTTTTCGAGACTCATTACGAATCGTCTCGCATGCAGGCTCGACGACTTCCAGCACCCGAACTAACCGGTTTCCGAAAAGGCAATTGCAAATTGTACAGATTTCCAAATAGTACAATCTGCCACTTTGTTTTACGTATGTGGACTATGAGAAAGCATTTCATTCCGTCGAAATTTGGGCAGTGCTGCAGTCCCTTCAACGGTGCCAATTTGACCGTCGGTATATCAAAGTGTAGAAGTGTTTTTACAGTGGGGCTACAATGACTATCTGAGTATAAAAACAGAGTACAAAACCTATCCAACTGCAGAGAGGTGTAAGTCAGGGTAACTTAATATCCCCGAAACTCTTCACCGCTGCATTGGAAGACGTTTTCAAGCTACTGCTGGAAAGCATACGGTATTAACGTCAATGGCGAATACATCACTCACCTTCGATTAGCCACGATATAGTCCTTGTGGCAGATTCGCTGGAGGACCTAAGCACTATGCTCTATGTCCTCAATAGTTTCTCCGAACGGATAGGACTTAAGATAAACATTGATAAAACAAATGTCATGTCATGACCATTACGGTCATGTGACACCTATACCGGTGGTTGTTGGGGGCACTAAGCTCGAAGTTGTTGACGAGTACGTTTACCTGCGACAAATAGTCCGACTAGGTAAGTCCAACTTCGACCTAGAGATCAATCGATGGATTGAACTCGGCTGGGCAGCGTTCGGGAGATTTCGACAGGCACATCATCTCGTCAGGCATACCTCAAAACCTTAAAACTAGATTGTACAACCAGTGCGTGTTACCAGTGATGACCTATGAGTCTGACAATGAGTCTGATGAGTCGCTCATCAAGTTATGGAAACGGCTATGCTCGGGGTTTCTCTGCGTGAGAAACTTAGGAATGAGGATTTTTTTTTATAAAATAAGGGTAACAAACGAGCACGCAGTCCACCTGATGGTAAGTGGCTGTTTTGGGCCATAGACATCTATATTTATCCTCGATTAAGAATCAACTTCCCCCAACTAGATGGAGTGACGACCTGGTAAGACATGCAGAAAGTCGATAGTACCAGGTGACTCAGGACCGTGCTTTGTGGCATTCCTTGGGGGAGGCCTATGTTCAGCAGTGGATTTGTGAAGAGCTGTAATAATGATGGTGAATAATGAAGTCGGTTGTGTAAAATTTTTAATTTTACAACTTGTTGATCGGTGTTTTCGAAGATAGTGGGTTGTTCTGCTTTACGCCCTTTTGAGAAGTAAACGTCCTAAACAGAGCAGTTTTATGCCGCGAATTGTATTTGCCTAAAAATTTTCCATAGGAGACTCATATTCATCAAACAAGTAATTTTAATTCCTTGAAGCCATTTCGTTCTTTCAACTTTTGATCTCCTTACAATAGGCAATTTTTGATAAATACTAATAAATAAACTTGATTTTTTATCAATTATATTAATTGAAATGTATGTATGTAGACAATACAATCTTTATTTTCAATATTTTCAATTTTGGTATTATCAACATCATCAGTTTTGGAATGTGTTACATCATCAGATTCTGGTGCCGGTTCTAAGCGAATTTTTTGGAGCTTTACTTCAAAAAAAAAATACGCTAATAGCCATATTGTATAAATTATGTTTTACCACAAATACTACTTTATTACGAAGGTTCCATGACCCTGGTACAGACGTGTAATATGTTGTTCGAAAGTGCTATTTCAACTCGCTGTGCAGTTTGAGGTCACTGAGTCGTGTCCGAGCTTTATCTATAGGAAACGGAACAGGTTGGTAGGCCTACGTCCACGACCCAGGACCTTACAACTTGTATACCTATTATTACAATTTTTATTGTTAGAATCGGCGTCACACAAATTAATTGGCAACCTAATATGGTGCTCGACGCTGCAGGTTAATCGTAACTATGACCTAGTATCAATATCGTCGGCTCGACGGAGAATCACCACGCTCTTACAGAAAATATCATCATAACGAAACACAGCAAGTGGCATCCATGTACCATCATGTGGACTGTGTACTTGTTTGTCATTCTTATTCTATAAAAAAGTTACTTTGTTTGTTATTTTATTTTTAACAAGATAACAAATAATATTTTAATTCCTGGATCTCGACAACAGCGCCACCTACCGGGTCCAAATGTGAATCTAAAGCATCCAAGGACCCACTCACACAAAAATTTTGTCAAAATCGGACCAGCCGTTTTTAAGTGTGATAACCTTTGATATATGCGGCAATTGATTTTTATTTATATTGTACGTGAGGGTAATATGGTCATCCGGTTAATATGGTCACTATCTTATAACTCAAAACCTACAGCCTTGTTTGCATAGATGGCTCTGTGATACGATAGCTCTTCATTGGTCAATCAAATAATAAAGGGTCAAAAGGGCGCTGCTTTATTAACGTCATTTTGACAGTCGACATTATAGTAAATGTTTTAAGTCGATTTTAGTATTGTGTAGTGTAGATAGTTTCTTAAATAAATTTTCTGAAGTGTTCCTAATTATTGTTAAAGCTTGTGTGCTATTATTTTTTTAATAAATTATGTATAGTATTCGAACTTGTGTTTTTGCCTCTGTCCTCCTCCTAGTTTTGGTTTTATAAGGCGGCAAAGCTTGAGATCCGTGGTAGCTCAGATGGTTAGCGTTCGCTGTAAATTTCACAGTACGGAAGCAAACCGGGTTCGATCCCCGCCGGCATTAATGAAATTGTTAATTGCAATTTTAAGTGCTGATGTGCTCGGCGGTGAAGGAAAACATCCTGAGGAAACCTGCATGTCAGAGAAATAAATAAAAAATATATTTCTAAGACATGTGAAGTTCGCCAACACGCATTGGGGCAGCGCTGGGGACAATTCCTTGCCCTAAAACCCTCTCAGAATTGCTGGCGGAGGCCTGAGCCCAGCAGTGGGACGTATATAGGCTGTAACTTTACTATTTTTTAAAGCTTGAGATGACTATATTACCCTTACGTACCTTATAAATTGATTTACGTTAAAAAAACAGCTCATTTAAGTCGTTGAAGCTAACACATACACATAAGTATCCGTTACTGTTATCTGCAGCTTATAAAAGTCCTCTGCTGAACATCAGACCTCTCCCATAGATTGTCTCACTGACAACCACAGTTTATTTTTAGTCGTTTATCTGGATAACGCTGCTGCCCATCTCTTTGATTCTGCCGCCTCTTACGACACCCACGGGATGATATGGAGTAGTGGACATTCTTACACCGCCACTACGCGATACTCATTTGCCATATCAACTTATTTTTTTTTAATTGTATAGTTGTGACAAACGAGCACACATTCCACCTGATGTGGTCTATAGACATCTACATTTATCTTCAATTAAAAATCAAAACGCTGATGCGTTGCCAGCCCTGAGGACTAAGATGGAATGCCTCGTTTCCAGTATAAAGTGTCTCCGATTCGCTACACTCACCATACGAAACACAGCACCATTAAGCTGCTATTTTACGCTGGTATTCTGTGAGAGCATGGTCCTACTTCGGTCGATGGCTCTATCACGTAAAAAAATCCTTGAGTTTGTATAAAAAAATTAACTATTATATGTAATAATTAAAATTATGTTTCAATTATTTTTTAACTAATAACTTTTAAGCATTAAATAAATTCAACCGAGCCGCCGCGCCGACACGGTTTGCTCGGGTACAATAAAATTTTAATACGGCTACAAAAATCCAATACTTTTATTTATTACGGTTTATTTATTCATACTGAGTATCTACGGCATTGCGTAAATACAAATCTGTGAAAACCTATTACGATGAAACGCGAGATTGTTTTACCCGAGTTTGTTTGTTCTGTGAAATTAATATTGCGTTCACAGATTAATAAAAACAAATATGCGCGCTTGTTGAGGAAATTTAATACATATGAAAATTTTCATACATCAATAACACATAATATTAATATGAGCTCGTTACACATATTTCGATTGCAGCTTGTTTTATATAAAATTGGAGTGATAACACAAGTTTTAGCCTACCTGATGGTAAGCGGTTACTGCAGTTCTTCAAATAAACTTCAAACAAAGAAGTCTATCAGCTTGTCATCTCTGAAGACTAAGATGGAATTCTTAACAGCCCGTAATTATACTGGATCCTTTTATCCTTGCCCAGTCGCCACAAGACATTGTTTAGGTACTTTTTTTAAGCCATCCTTCGCGGTACAATAACTTTTTTATTACAGCTTCATCGGATAAAGTAGGTACTCGCGGTATGATGCCAACAATTTTGAATTGGGAAGACATGCTAGAGTTCTATTACTTAGATATCAGGCATAGAATGCATTCGTGATCGTTTATTTTGTCTTGGTGCGGAGGTACTCGCAAGTTACACTCGTTTATGCCAGCGTAAAATAACAGTTTAACGCTGCTTCTGTGTTTTGTATGATGAGTTTAGAGAACCGGAGACCTTTTTTACAGGAAACGAGTTATTCCATCTCAATCCTCAGATGGGTGACAACGCATCTGCATTTTGTTTCATAACCGAGGACAGATGTAGATGTCTATGGGCCAAAGCAACCACACACCATAGGTGAGCTGTGTTCTCGTTTGTCACCCTTATCCTATTAAAAAGTATTGTTTATATATGTTATGGACCAAGTGTTTAACCAGGTCACTAATTATAATGCCCGGGCAAAAATGACAAATCAAATCAGGCTATGTAATTAATATTGAGTTCACTATTTATCACATTGTCTGGTCATAACCTAACCAATCATTTTAATTCTAATTTTATACGTGGTAGAGCCATGCTGCAGTTATTTAAGTGGTATAGTTGTAGCACGAATGGCACGGCTCCATTGGAGAGGACCACGCTCTCACAGAATATCAGCGTAAAATAGCAACTTGATACTGCTGTATTTCGTGTGGTGAGTGTAGAGATTCGAAAACCTTTTTTACAGGAAACGAAACATTCCATCTTAGTCCTCAGGGGTGACAACGCGTCTGTATTTTTTTATTAATCGAGGATATATGTAGATGTCTATGGGCCACAGCTACCACTAATCATCAGGTGGACTGTGTTCTCGTTCTATTAAAAATATACTTAAAAAGGAACCTTAAAAATTTAAACCTTAGCAAAAAAGCTATCACCTTGAATAGTATTTATTTTTCCATTCAAGGTGATAGATTTATATGATTTAAATAAAAATACAACTCTGTGTTGTTGTAATCGCAGAAGACTTATTTTCTTATATATTACGAAAAAAAAACTATTAAATTTACGTAACAGCCAAGCAAAAAGTACTAGGAAGTGGTTCAGTTGTTTTAGTGAAAGTTTAATTTATGTTCGCATGACCTTGCGACTGCGTATTGATCAGCGGGACCTCGGCCGTTGTCAGGCAACGCGACGCGCGTCGCCTAGAAGCGTGCAACGCTGTTCAAACTTTGACTCATATTTATTTGTCTATTTGTTAACATGTACTAGGTTATGGGTCACTTCTTTCCTGCCTAGGTGTTCATCCGGTCTTACCTATTTCTGCCGCTAAATAGCCATACCTGCATGGTGTGTTCCGGTCTTAAGAGTACAAAGAGCCAGTATAATTATACGCTGTGAGGCATTCTATGTTAGTTCTCAGAGGTAACATGGCATCTGCCTTCATCATCAGGTATACGAGGGCGGCACTGAAAATTTCGGGTATCAAGGAAGTGACTCAACATGACTATTAAAAATGTATTTACTGCTTTTCGAAGTATTCTCCGCCAATTTGACACATTTTTATACGATGGAACCAATTATTGAGGCAACCACTCCATTCCGAAGTTGGGGTCTCCAAAATGGCCGTTTTGTAGGCGTCCACAGCTTCTTCAGGTGATGAAAATCTCTGTCCACGCAATTTATTCTTTATTTTAGGGAAAGTATAGAAATCATTAGGGTTTAGGTCGGGGCTGTACGGCGGATGATCTAATAATTCTATGTTTTCTTGCTCTAAAAACTCTTTTGTTCTGTGTGTGGTGTGAGAACTCGCATTGTCGTGATGGAGGATGATGCGGCGGTTACAATTCTCTTTATGGAGTTCAGAAACGACCTGTGGCAAACATATGCTAGCATACCATTCTGCATTAACCGTTCTTTGTCCCTCAAGAGGAATAGTCGTAACATGGCCGGTTTTGGAGACAAACGTGGCCACCATTTTTTTTGCAACACTCCGTGAAGGAACAATTTTTGTTGGCTTTAACTCATTTTCGAACAACCTAACTCGTGACTGGTTTTTTGTTTCGGATTCGTACGCGTATATCCAGGATCCGTCACCTGATATGATGTTGTATACAGCATTTGAGGATCCTGCGTGGAATCTTTCGATTGTTCTGACGCACCAAGTAACGCGAGCCGCTTTTTGCTCTTCACAGAGCGAATGCGGTATCCATCGGGAAAACAACTTTTTTACACCTAATTGTTCATGCAAGATTATTTGTATTTGACTCATGCCAATGTCTAAAGTTGCCTGAATTTCGCGGTATGTCACATGTCGATCTTCCTCAATCAGCTTACGCACAGCATCAAAGTTTTCTTGGGTGACTGCAGTTTTTGGACGACCTTGACGGGGATCATCACTGAGCTTCACACGTCCACGTTGAAATTCAGCAAACCAGCGATAAATTGTGGTATTGGATGGGGCTTCATCACCAAATGCAGAAATCATTCGATTTGCACTGTTTTTGTGTTAAACTACTTCGAAAGTCATAATAAATCATCGCTCTTGAATTTTCTCGAGTCAATTCCATTTTCTCAACAACTAAACGAGTTTGACAAAACCTTGTGACAAGACCAAGAATCTTTTTTTAAATAAATAAATGGTATTCGATTTTTAAAACCAAGGAGTTTTCAATTAAAAAGATTTTAATATGACAGGAACAGTGGAAATATTCCATTCCCGATACTTTTAATGTAGCCTAGGTATATGTATATATGAATTACACTTGTATATATACATATACATATACGTATGTATGTATGTATGTATGTATATATTGTATGTTTTACCTTATTTTTTATCATGTATCAATAATTTATATCATTTTATGTATTAGTTATTTATATGTTACTTTATTGCATGTATAGATATTAAATATTAGTATATTTATACTGCACCACCTACCTAGTATTCATTGTTTTATTCCTTTACACCTTTGGTTGCCTGGAAGAGATCGCTATGTAGCGATCAGGCCACCAAATTGTATATGTAATCTGCTATTTGTTATGTTATTTGTAAATTTGTTTGTGGTGTACAATAAAGTATACTCATTCATCATCATTACATCTCTTCACAAGTCCACTGCTGAACATAGGCCTCCCCCAAGTAACACCACAAAGCACGGTCCTGAGCCACCTGCATCCATCGACTTCCTGCATGTCTTACCAGGTCGTCACTCCATCTATTGGGGGGCATCTGCCTTACTTATACGTAAATTTATTAACTCACTCGCTCACTGCAACCCATCACATTTCCATCTATTTTCAGGAACATAAGCCTCTATATATTGCTAAAAAGTACAGGTGGCTCACCTGCATCAATCGATTGCCTGTGATCTAGTTGTAGCCCACTCCTGCATGGCATTAAGAGTGCCATTTTTTATATTCCTTTAATTATAGAAATTGTCAAAATTATAGAAATTGAGTTGTTTATCTTTGAAATATATAATGAGTAAAAAACTCAATACCGTTATGGTGACAGCCCATTAAGGTTCATTGCTGAATATAGGCCATATGCCTCCCCTATAGCTTGCCTCATAGGGGGAATATTTGCCTTAGTTAGCCCGCAGTTTTTTTCTTTTGATTTTTACTAGGAAGACGCTGCTGTCCATCTGCTGATTTGTTGCTCTCTGTCGCCGTTTACGACAACCACTGGATGATATGGGGTTGTGGATACATTTACACCTCCACTACATGGTATAAGCTTATTATAAAGATATATATTTATTGATAAAGGTGGATATACGTACATATTACAACTTTGAAATTATACTAGTTTTTACGGAATTTATCACGTATATTTAACTTTTTAAATACCCGACGTTTCGAGAGCTTTACAGGGCCCATGGTCACGGGAAGAACTGAGATGTTCAACGTCCAGATGTCATAGTTAACCGCGGTTACCATAGATTAAAATTTAACTTTTGTTCCGATCTATACAGTATGAATTTATGGTATCATGAAGTCTTGCAGTTGTATGCTTGGCTTGGGATTTAATTTTATTTATTATAGGATCCCAAGCAGATGGTAGCACCCAGCCATCTTCTCTATTGAAATTAGGATGTTTTTTTGATTTCAATAGCCTCGCGAATCATACTTGGAAGGAATCGGTGTTCTTTAGCGAGGATTTGTGGTCTATCAAATCTGATGTAGTGAAGGGGGCGATCCTGTACGTGTTCACAGACTGCAGACTTCCCGGAGCGTCGATTCTTCACATCAGCTATATGTTCTTTAACGTGGTTTTTAATTGATCTTTTAGTTTGTCCTATGTATGAGAGACCACATTCACAATTAAGCTTGTACACTCCTGCATCTTGCAGAGGGACGTTACACTTGACTGATGGTAAAAACTTACCAAGCTTCTTCGGCGTCTTGAAGTATGTTTTGATGGAAGCGCGCTTCAAGATGTAGCAAATCTTGTCAGTGACTCCTCTAACATATGGCAGTACAGTAGGTACATGCTCGAATGTGGCCCGCTTCTCTCGTTCTCTGTGACCCCGAAGCTTGTTGTCATGCAAAACTTGCTTGACGTGTTGGAGCTCGGCAGCCAGGTCTGTGGTACTGTCACAGATCCCTCGTGCTCTCTGATCAAAGATATACCCACGGTAGCTAACTGTGAAGGATGGTGGTAACAATCACTGTTTAAATATCTATCTGTATGGGTCTTTTTTCTATACACAGTATGGCTCAAGGTGGTATTTAAAAAGTTAAATATACGCGATAAATTCCGTAAAAACTCGTATTATTTCAATGTGTAGTGTTTGCGTAAATATAAGAAATCATAATATTACAACTTACTTATCGTAAAAACGTGCGCGATGCTTGATAACATTAGCCTTAATAATTTTTGATGGCTGAATATTTGTAAAGTTAAACCAAGGTACGCAATTATGCGGTTGCCAATCAGCATTCAATGCGTAGCAACTATTTGCAAAATCTCCCCTATGAGTCAGTCTATGGTCAGCAGTAAACTTTTAAAGACCATAAAGGTTTCTTTAAACATTATTTTCGTAACACTTCTTTCTCATAATAACCTCCTTTTAACTTTTAGGTTATACAGTGTAGTGAAATATTTAAATCTCTGTTCTAAGAAGAGAAACCCAGCGGGACATTTCTTTTAAATATAAATAATTTACAATATATCACTTTATACAAACTTGAAATACACAGATTACAGTATTATCACTGTAATCTGCAGCTGAGCAGAACTAATCAGCTATAAATTGTACTAAGTCTAGTTTTGTGGTTGAGAGTTATAATTAATCGTTTCCACGAATTAATTATCCGATGAGTCGAGGATGAGCTAGTAGCGAATACAACAAGTTCACCGTGCCACGCCAGAGCCAAGACCAGGGGTATGAAAGTCCTCAGTAGCTTTCTTTAACATTGATAACTAGCACTATTTTCCCACTATTTTTACACATTTTACTCAAAAGGTGGCGCCACTGTTAATATTTTTTTTGATTTTACACTAAACATATTAAATTTTTACAACAAAAATTATAAAAACACACCGTGTTGGCTAGCACCAAAAAAAAGGTCATGAAATTGCATTGACGGACGGGTAGATGCAGTGTTGCCATATATACTGCTCCTTAAAAAAATTTTTAGCGAGCTTGGATAAATTGTGATGCTGGCATGGAATGCGGCGTACTACAATTGTTAAGAATGTCTAAGACAAGGAGAGAGTATAATTGACATGCCTTGCGTCGGAAAGGTTGAGAAGCGCTGGTCGATTTCGCCAGTGATTAGGTTCGCAAGATAATTTGCATATTTGTAGAGACATTTAAGTACAAAGATATTTAACTTTATCGCTTGCTTAGATTATCTCAAACATATTAAAACAAGTGTTCCTTGAAATTTATCGGTTGCAGATAGTAAAAGTACTCGTATATGGCTTACATACATGGTTAAATCATTTAAATAATATTGATTGTACAAAATCTCTGTATAAATTAGTGTATTACTGTACCCTGTATAATATAGTGATTTTCTAAATTTAATTTGGGAAATAGATCGTAATGAGGGAGAGAGAAAATATTTTTTTAACATAACATAACATAGACTACCTTAAAGAAAAATTTCAATACCGTTCCTCCAACCACGACAGGGTGCTTTGCTCTTCAACTAATCTGAAGATTTCAGTTTCATTCCATTTCACTGGCTTTATCCGCAATTCTTTTACTGCTCAGGCTACACTACTCTGGAACTCCTTACCTGAAGACATTAGGAAAGCACCAAATAAGATAGCTTTCAAAAGATTGGTCCGAGAATATCTTTCGAAAATAATGTCGTCAGTATAATGTCAATACTGCTACCTTTATTCAGACATATTATATATTTATGTTTATATCTATTTATGCATGTATATATGTGTATGTATGTTTTGGATTACATATGGATTATTATGTATTTGTTTTTATTCATAGGCATTAGCGTCATTTACAAGTCTTATATTAATACATGTTATATGTATACACATTTATTATATTTATTTATTTAAATCACCTGCCACTAATTTCTCACCACGCCATGGGTTGACTGGCAGAGAATGCCAACTGGCATTAAGTCCGCCCTTTGTAACCTTTATGGTAATAGAACAATAAAGCTTTTAAATAAATAAATAACATAAACATTCACGCCCGTCATCCAGAATACGCAGAGACCACGGATTTTCTTTTGGCACTTTTAAAAAAAAAAACAATTTAAAAAACGATCTTAACGTCCACCTAATAACAAACGAGTACTGGTGCCAGTGGACACCTGCAGCTAACTTCAAACCAAAGAAGTCTGTAGAAACGTTGTCACCTCTGAGGACTCCTCACAGCCTGTAACTCTCTATACACTTCAGACCGGATAACGAAACGTTACTGTTGGCAGAAGTAAGTAAGAAGTACTTACAAGACATCCTGCTAGGTAGCAAAGGATTTCTGTCACTTAGTATTAATAACGACATAAAGATGAACATTTGTTTGAGAAGACGAACAAACTTAGTTATCCTCTATGCATTCCTATTATTTACACAGTACTCCTGATGGTAAGGTGTCGCTGTGGCTCATAGACATCTACATCTATTCTTGATTAAGAATCAAATTATAGATGCGGATGCTTTGTCACCTCTAGTACTAGGAAGCTGGTACACTCAGCTTCGAACACAAGTGCAAAGTAACCAGCCTTTCGTTTTTCTTCAGGATGCATTTCGGAGAGTGTTCGCAGGAATTGCATAATCTAATTCCTCCTTCTCACTTCCACCATCGGACAACCAGACGTTCGGCCAGGTCTCCACCCTTTCGTTGTTGACTTACCGCGCATTCGAACCAAACGGTTTGCTACGTCGTTCATCTTACGTACAGCAAAGGAGTGAAATAACTTGCCAGTCTTTTCATCCGATTACAATGTAGGTATATTTAAGACAAAAGTGAATAGGTTTTCGTGAAGTCAGTGCGCTTCACCATCTTAGGCTACATCACCACTTACCAACAGGTGGGATTGTAGTTAAGCGCTGACTTAGAAAAATTGAAAAAATATGAAATGATTTCCAGTAAAAAGAGTATTTGGTTCTTTACACTACGAAATACAGAAGCATTAAGCTGCTATTTTACGCCGGTATTCTGTCAGAGCGTGGTCCTTCCACGGTCGAGGCAATCTACTAGAGCTACAATTATAATATAGCTGCAGCATGGCTCAACCACATATAAGTGGTGAGTTGTTGTAAACTTTTTTGGCAAAAATTTGTTTGTGAATTCGTCTTACATGCGTTTCTATAACATTCATCCGCTTTTAATGAAATTTGGATGAGGTGTTCGGACCTTTGAACCTTTGTGCCCGCAATTTTCCTTTTTTGTTTGTGAAGAAAGGGCATTTGAAAGCATTATGAATTTTTAAGAATTGCGTTTATTTCCAGCGCCAACGCGGGTCTAATATTTTCCTTTTATTGGCTCATTTTTATTTAACCCGGCGGTTTGCTCACGTACTCTTAAATTTTAAGGTAGGCGTTTATAGCCTGAGTTATTACAGCTCTACAGCCTTTACCTAATAAATATTAAAGTTGTTTATGATTTGTTTGTAGTTACACTTAGCGTTGAGTAATTTACTACGCCATCAGTCTTTCTAAACTTTTGCTGGAATAATATAAGAGTAAAAAAAAAACTTAAACAACACACATTGGTCATTAAATATGGTGAAATGCACCTGGATTAGTAAAAATTCCGTTACAACTCCATAGAAAAGGACCTAAAATCAGCTGCATTAAAAACTTTGTAATGTTATTGTAAACTGTAAGAGATAACATTTTATAAAGAATATGACTTTTAAGCATTACTACTGGATCTATACTTTTTTTCATTTGCGGGATAGACAGGGAGAATCTTTCTTACTCACTTACTACTTTCGCTTATTTTTAGTTGGACGTTATTGTAGGCCTCATTCAAAGTATTTACACAATCATATAGCCTCATACAGTTTCGTTCGCCAAACTCTTGGTTTACGCAGGCGACCCGCAGGAAAATACGGTACGGTGGGATAATTATTTTATTTTATCCTGGTGATCCTGATCAGAATACCAGGATAAAGTTATTAAATTATAGTATTGTCACCGGTCCTTATTGCGAGTGCAACTTTTTATGTCAATAGGGCGTCTACAAGTTAATGAATATTACACTAAAATATTCCGTTACATAGATAGATAGACCCGAAACTAATAAAAGCGTGAAAATTGGTTGACCCTGCAGGCCATTCCCGCTAATTTCAAATGCAAAGCGCTCCAATTTCACCAAAATATGAAATATCTGAGTAATTTTAAAAAATCAATTTTATTTTAAAATTTTTCGTCAATGATATCTCACGAGCGAATCAACTGATTTTGACCGGATCAGCGGTGATTGACGTGGTTTTTTGAGGTTAAAAGGTGATTAGTTTTTCAAATCGATCGTTAAAGTCATTTAAAGGTTATTCCAAGAAAACAGTTTTTCAAAATTTTTATTTTTGCAATTTCTCAAAATCTACCGCTCCGAATTAGTAAAAATTCATAGGAAATCTAAGTTTGATGAAACACTTTAGAAATCAAGCAAGTCAAGCCGTTCAAAAGTTATAAGAGGTTTACACACGCACACGCACACGCACACGCGCACGCACACTCACACACACATACACATACAGACACCATCGAAAAATTGTTTGTTGAGTTTTTAAATGGGAAAGAACTGAACCCTATCGATTTCCTTGTTTTTTGGCATTACTCTTTCTCTGCAGATTTTAATGTAAAAAGATTAGAGGTCTCACTGGTTTCGAGAGAGCTAGATTAGTTTTTTTCAGTTATTAGTTGTTGTTACCATAACATAGTTTTATGTGATTTTGCTATGGGGAAAAACGGTTGATTTAGAAACTAGTTTTCTTTTTCAAAAAAGGAAAAATGAAGAGAAATCATAAGCCCGATTTAATGTGAGCGGGCATCGTAATCTTTTCAACTCGACAGTGGAGCTCAATCTCTACGTTTCACTATCGATGTTTTTTAATAAATATATTTTTTATTATAAGCCAGTGCCTGTCAATTAATTGTTGCTGTTTTCTGTCAAATAAACATTTCTAATTTTTTCATTTCTCATTGCTTGACCACAATCCTGGTAGTATGTGGTGATGTCACACTGTCTTAACATAACAAAAGCCTACTTACTTTTGCCTTGAAGACGATAAAAATGTAATGACTATAATATAATATTTATCCGAGATGTGCAAAATAAAATTAATGGTAACTGACGCGACAATACGTCGTGATTGAGATAGTCGTTCCCATTAATTTTTTTTTCTTTTATGTTAGCGTTTACGATTAAAAAAAAGTCAATTTGACGAATCCCACTTAAGCTCATCCCGTTTTACAACGTACAAAAGTCCACTGCTGAACATAGCCACCCCTCATACATTGACTCATGGGGGGAGGTTGGCCTAGTTGCCACGCTTGGCAAGCGAATTGGCAACCGCAGTTTATTATTTAGAGTGGTTATCAGAAAGATGCTGCTGCTCATCTCCTGTTTCCTTTTCCCTCTTTCGACTTTTACAGCACCCTCGTAACGACTGGGGGCAGTGGATATTCTTACACAGCCGCTATACTTACGCTCATACGTAAAAGTCACTCTCTTTGGCTATCTTGCTGCTTCTTCTAAGGATAATAATAATAATGTCCTCCAGAGAGAATTTCGGCCACGGCGACCTGCCTCAACGGAGGCTAGCCATCGGCGCAGAACAGGATTATGTTGCCCAAGTGTACGCGCAAGCTCAGGTGCACTCTCTAGTCCCTCACTCTCATAATCCGATGGGACGGTAAACCGACACGACCAGAGAGAGATCAGGCGCAGGACCAACAGCTTTACGTGCTTTCCGAGGCACGGGGGTGAGACACCACCAACTTCATGACTCCGAGCAGCTACTGAGAATTTCCTGACAAAAAATTTAACAATTGATTTTCTGGCCCGACCCGGGATTCGAACCCAGGACCTCATGATCAGCAGTCGCACTACTACAACCACTAGACCAACGAGGCAATTCTAAGGATAGAGGTAATTTTACTTATCTAATCGAAATAAGGTTTATATTTGAATAATAATAATAATAATAATAATATTAGTACATATACTTGAAAACATAGCATCTGCAGCCGAACTAGGAGACCTGTGCATCAGCTGTCAGCGCCATATCCCCACCGTTAATTTATAGAAATATTAGGATGCAAGCAAAAGTTAAATAATCAAATATTATCTAACAATTTGTACATTCCGCTAATATAACCTAAGTACAATGAAAATAATTGTATCACATATTATGTTTATATACTATGTTACCACTTATTACTAATACCAAGGTACAAACAAAATAATAATTTATACTACTTATGCCGTTCCTCTCACATAAGATGTGTAATGTATGACTGTAAGAAGTAATTGTGTTATGAGTGTAATGTGTGTGAGCAGTTATGGGAGAGGAGCGTGTAAAATGTGTGTCGTGTGTGTGTGTGTGTGTGTGTGTGTGTGTGTGGTGTGTGTGTGTGTGTGTGTGTGTTTGCGCACGTGCGTGTGTATGTGTCTGGTTATTATGATTTTATACTGGTAGTATTACAGGTGAAAGTTATATAAAAAATTATTTTTAAGTCTGAATACTAAGCAGGTTTTCAGTTTCATTACAAGTTAATTTTTGTAGGTAATTATGTACAGCTTTTTTACAATTTATTTTATTAAGGTGGTAAATGTCCAATGTTTTATTTAGTTTATTATGTAAGTGTGGTCCCAAAAATGAAAAGAATTTTCTTATAAAAGTTGTTTTAAAATTAGTTGTATCTACGGAAAATTCCGAAGTTCCGATCGGTTGTATACTAATAAGCTATGTTGTTTCCGAATGATCGTTAATATAAACAGTTGTCTTAATGTAAGGACCTGACAGTTATCATAAAGCTGTGATGTAGGATAAAGAAAAGGTGTAAATGTTGCAACTTTGAGGATAGCTTTTTACGAGAGCTTTTTAGCTTTTTAGAACGTTGAGAGATTTTTATCTTTTGTAACACCGTTTTAGAGGCACCACCCCACGTTGATATGCAGTATGTTATAATAGACTGAGATAAAGCTAAGTAAACTTGTTTTAATATATATCGGTGATCGATCTCGGAGCACCGCAGCACAGTTTTCTCTGAAGCATCGAAGAGTACGCACACGCAGCAATGCCGTAGTGGTATGTGCCGGCATGCACCGGTGTGCACTGGAGTCTGCCAGGATGCGCCGCCACTCCGTCACGCCGGGCGGCGATTCTATAATAATTGATAAGTGCCTGTTCTTTACCAGTGAAAATTGATATTAACACGAAATCCCAATCTACTATTATGAAATACGACTTACAACACACTCTTTCAAAAGCAACTTTTCTACTGCTCAGCAGCTAGTGGAATATGTAAATTCCGGCGAGCGGTGGCTACTCCGTGGATACTGCAGCATACCGGCGGATGCTTCGATAAGGTTCGATAAGGTATCGCAGATGATTTTTCTTTTTAGAGTTTTTTTTATAGAATAAGGGTGACAAACGAGCACACAGTCCATCTGATGGTAAGTGAATGCTGCCCAAAGACATCTACATTTATCTTCGTATAAGAATCAAAATGAAAATGATTTGTCACCCCTGAGGACTGAGATGCCTCGTTTCCAGTAAAAAAGGGTCTCCGGATATTTACACTCACTGTACGGAACTGCGCTATTTTGCGCTGGTATTCTTTTTTCTTTTTTTATAGAATAAGGGTGACAAACGAGCACACAGTCCACCTGATAGTTGTTAGATGCTGTGGCTCATAGACATCTACATTCATCCTCGATTAATAATCAAAACATTGACGCGTTGTCACCCTTGAGGACTAAGATGCAATGACTCGTTTCCAGTAAAACAGAGTCTCCGGATCTCTACACTCACCATACGAAACACAGTACCATTAAGCTGCTATTTTACGCTTGTATTCTGTGAGAGCGTGGTCCTACCCCGGTCCAGCCGACCCATTCGTACTGCAGCCACAATATAGCTGCAGCACGGCCCTACCACGTAAACGTACACCGTACCACGATCCACTTCAGTGTGCGCAGACCATAAGAATGAGGGAATAGAGCGTGCACCTGTACTTGCGCATATACATAGGCTCTATGATCCCGCAGATGACGTAGAGACTGGCCGCCGAGACCGAAATTCGGTCTGGAGGATATTATTATTATTCTAATAATTTCTGTTTTTTAATCAAAGTTTATTGTTTGAGACTATGGTAAGTCCTAATCCATAATAATTACCAATTCAGATAATCCATTTGTCACAACTCGGTTAAGCGGAAATTAATATACCAGTTGGCTTAAGGAATGACGATGTTATACAGTTTAATTAACAAGTTAGATAGTTTGTTCAAAGGTTAATAGAATATGTAAACGGAACCCAGTTTTCAATCCTACGTATTATGCGCTTAATATCAGATGGCATTAATAAAGCTATTTTAATTAAATTTATTTAGGTGTTTTCATAATAAAATTTTATGTGAAAACGCCTAAATCAATATATTTACATGTAGGTATGGAATATTTGTGAAATAAATCAATTACATTTAAAGATCACCATCATCATTATTACAGCTCTTCAAAAGACCACAGCTAAATATAGGCCTCTTCCAAGGAATGCCACGAAAAAGCAAGGTCCTGAACCAAGCATTCATCTTTTACCAGGTCGTCACTCCATCTAGCGGGAACTTCACTACGCTTACCGGTATGAAACTGTCACTCGATAAATTTTCTACGCCATTAGATATCGGTTCTTCGAGCTATTGCCGGCTGAACAAAAGTAGGGCGAGGCGACGATAATATAATGAATAAATTGTATCCACTTCAATAATTTGGTTTAATGGTCACGATTTACAAAGGTGATTACAATGCAGTCGACCATTAAAACTTGGAGTGTAGAGGTAAGGACAACGATCTCACATAGAGAGAATAGTTGAAAAAGTGTAGCAGTAAATAACAGTTCAAAAACTCTCCACAACAGCGCTAGAGAAGCTAGAGGGTATGAAATGAACTCAGCAGTTGTCGACGGAGTGAAATGTACTGAGTTGAAGAATATTTGTGGCGATTAGAGTAGTTTAACTGCAGTATTTAAAACCTCAACTACTCACGTTAATTAAAATAATTTAGTAAATATAACCTAGAAAAAGTTGCCGTGAAACAGATTAAGAGTGATTTTGAAAATAAAAATTTTGAAAACAATAAAATAATTATCATAAAAAAGAATTATGGTGAAAAATTGTGCAATAAAAAGTTATAAAAAGTTCTTTAAAATTTACAGTGGTACCACCCTCATTTAGCGCTTTTCTACGTACACTTTTTAATACAGAGTCGGTTGTCCTTACCTCTACACTCCATGCATTAAAATCAAAGCGAAAAATATATTTTCATCTATAGCATAGACTTAGTGTAAACTCCTGAAACAGCTGGAAAGACGTTTATGAAATGAGAGTAATGAATATATGTGTTTTAGTGGCTCCATGATTGGTTTAGATTCACTATTGGACCCGGTAGATGGCGCTGTTGTCGAGTTGAAGACATCACCCGTGCGATGCCGAGGCGGATCAGTAATCTTTATTTGTAAGAATTATTCTGTCCGCGTGTATGTTACTGAACGCTTCCTAAACGGCTAGACCGATATTTATGAAATTTTGTGTGTAATTAAGTTGATTCGAGAATAATTTAGATTTACAATTGGACTCGGTAGATGGCGCTGTTGCCAAGGTCCAGAAATTACGCGTGTAAAGACGGGGTGAAACACTAGTAATACATAAAATACGAGTATACGCGTGTTTGTCACTGAGCTCTCCCTAACCGGCTGGACCCGTTTTGATGAATTTTTTTTGTGTGGTTGAGTGAATCCTTCTATGGTATAGATTCATAATTGGACCCAGTAGGTGGCAATGTCGTTGAGATTCAGAAATCAACCGTGCGAAGACGGGGCGGGTCGCTATTACTATACATTATTCCTTTATTGGCCTGTAATAGTGAACTACTGAAAACGAACTTCTTCCATAGGGTTAGTCTAAATCACCTCGTTTGGCATGCGTCTTGGCAATAGCAGTACCAGAAAAACGACTGTAGTCTATTGGTAGGGTGCGGGTCGCTAACTTAAAAATCGTGGATTCGATTCCGCCATTCACTTTAAGCTACGACTTCAATATAAATAAAATGAGAACATCATCAGTGCAGTCGAAGTCAATTGAATACACATTACTAAGGATATCTCAGAAACTACTTGTAGAACATTGATCAAATTTATATGGGAAAAAAAGAATCATCCAAATTCACATTAAAATACAGTCAAATTGAGTAACCCTCGTTTTTGAAGTCGGTTAAAACTATCTCTGCACCTTTGACTTTGGTCCCGTCGTCGGTCTGAGTTTATGTGCTTCTGTTTTAGAAGCACATAAACTCAGCGGAAATCCGAGATGATAGAGCCGTATCTATCGGAGACCAGTCTTCCTGGATTTTAATTATCCACGGCATATTTCGGATTTTTCTACAATAATCAAGTTTCTCAAGAATTATTATAACTACATACATTTGCATAAACGAATCAATGAACGTTCATCATTTTTTAGGGTAGCATAAGCAGTACTAAAAATTTTAACTTTCATATAACTATACTTTACTACCTGTACATTACAATAAATACATAAAAACTGAGTCATAGATCCGTATTGCTGTCAATGTAAAAAACAAATTGAAACGAATTCAGCGTTAATTGAACTGTTTTCTGATCAGCGGAAGATACCCGATTGTCAAGTTGATTAACATTCGCTATATACGATAACAAATATTAAACAAACAATATCTGTGCAAAAATTACCATTCCTAATCGATCTCGGCTTTCTTGCTCAAATATTCGAACTAAACGCTACATTAGAAAAACTTTTAGCTAAATTTTATCTTGGTGCGTTTTCTCGTTTATGACGGACGGTGATTTCACACACAATTGATTTGTACTAAAAGTGGGGCTCTACACTCTATAATGGGACTCTACACTCTATAATGGGGCTCTACACTTTATAATGGGGCTCTACACTCTATTGTGAAAAGTCAGAATGTGTCAAAAAATGCACGTATGGTAATTCACAATGGTGTGTTAGTCCCTACTTTAACGTACGGTAGTGAAAGTTGGGTGTGGTAAAAGAAGCACGAAAGTAGAATAAATGCAGTAGGAATGTGGTCGCTAAGGAGTATGTTAGGGCTGAATCTGAGTGACAGGGTGAAAAATTGTGTGATAAAAGAAGAGTGTGTTTTGCAAGATGATGCTGTGACCAGGATTAAGAAAGGAATGCTATGTATGAAAGTGAACGCAAGTAAGACGAAGTTTATGGTTTTTGAAAGAGAAGAAAGTAAAACGATTTGTGAAATAAGAATAGAAGGGGAGTTGATCGAGCAAGTAGATTAGTTTGTATATTTGGGCTGCGTATTTAGCAGGGATGGGAGATATGATAAGGATATAGAACGACGAGTGAATGCGGGAAATAGAGTAAATGGGGCCCTGCACTCTATTGTGAAGAGTCAGAATGTGTCGAAAAAGGCGCGTATGGTAATTCACAATGCTGTGTTGGTCCCTACTTTAACGTATGGTAGTGAAAGTTGGGTGTGGCAGAAGAAGTACGAGAGTAGAATAAATGAAGTAGGAATGTGGTCGCTAAGGAGTATGTTAGGGCTGAATCTGAGTGACAGGGTGAGAAATTGTGTGATAAAGAGAAGAGTGTGGTTTGCAAGATGATGCTGTGACCAGGATTAAGAAAGGGATGCTTAGGTGGTTTGGTCATGTGGAAAGAATGAATAAGGAAAGAGTGACAAAGCAAATTTATATGGCAAATGTTGAATGGAAATGGAATGAAAGTGCAATGTTGCAGAAGTGAATGGAGGAGTTGGAAAGGGACGTCCTATGCGAAAATTTATCGACCAAATTGACGATATATTAAAAATGGGCCAAGTTAGTAGTACCCTTAACCGACGAGCATGTATGCGTAGGTATACCTCTCTTGCCTTCTCCACATTCATATTGTGGAGGCAAGAGAGGTATGTCAGGATCGTGCTTAATGGAAGTCTGTAGTCTCTGCCTACCCCTCTCTGGGTGACAGGCGTCAGTGTTTATGATTTTATGTGGGGACTGTATTAGTGATACTCATGCTTTTAATGCAGTCAGACGAAAGTCATAGTAGGATATTACACCCATTTTCAAAAATTGTTTTAAATTAATTCTAGAGTGATAATGAACCACTATAATTTTTAGATATTTTTTTAAACCGAATAGTGCCATAAAAATTACTTTTAATCCGTCGTTTTAAATTTTCGCATGAAAACGCTAGCCGCCATGTTGTTCAACTCGTGACGTCACAGTCGTCGAATTAGCCGATTTTGCAAAGGAATAAAATACTTTTTAATGTTTAATAATGAGTTATCATCTAAATCACTGTTGTGTTGTGCCTGAATGGAAAAATACGAGCATAAGTACGCCGGGAAAGTTATGAATTTAAGTGCCAAGTATTTAAAATATAAGAAATACTTGGTTAAAACTGGCAAGAAGATACCCGAATACATTGTCTACAAAAACTAAACTATTCTTCTGTGAAAATAATTTTGATGTAAATATGGCTTATATTCAACTATCGTTTAATCCAAAACAAAACATCATGAGGTGAAGGGTATCGCAAGTCAAGTTTTGTAATAAATTACGTTAATTTAGATATTATAACTAATGATTGCTTATGATTGTAACAGATAAACTAAGCTATAACAGCTACTAAACGATGTTTAATCAAAATACAGTCTCACCTGGTATTGTGTTTTTGTATAAACATATAGTTACATTGATGTTTTAACGTTCCTCAAATCAGCAGAACAGAAATTGGGATTGCATGCAAAAAATTTTGCCACCATCAATTTATTTATCCTTGAAAGATTAGTACATTCTGCTTTTACGAATTCGTCTTCCATTATGCCTTTTCAATAAAATTCAGAATAAAACACTAGCTGGTTCAGTGACGTCACGACATGTTCTAATTATGGCAGACAGCGTTTTGCAGATTTTAGGCACAGACGAAAAAAAAATTCTTAAAATTGAAATCTAAAATTTATAATGCAATTTCATAAACAGTAATCACTATTTCTCGTTCACTTTTTACAAAATCTATCATAAATACATATTTTTTGATTTTATTTGACATGGTGCAAAATACCCTCTTGCAGCATACAAATGCGCTGAATTTTCATGAATTAGTCTTTAATTTTATATTCACGTTGATAGTTACATATTATTATTGGTTTGGATTTAGAATCGTTTTAAGTTATCTGGAACTGGTCACCATAAAATTATTAATGAGCTTCAAGCCAAATTCAAAATGTAGATATATTGCCTAATGTTACGTGAATATAAATGATCGCGGAAGTGATTTTAAATTGTTCGCTTCTCTGTGTCAAGATGTTTTGGAAATCCTTCGGAATTTTTATGACTAATTAATAGTAACCTTGAAGAAATACATGTAAAACTATTTTTTGATTATAGTGTCTTAAAAAAACGTCTTCTGATTTCTTATGTTTACGCAAATTCTACATAATTTTTTTATAGAATAAGGTTGACAAACGAGCACACAGTCCTGATGGTAAGTGGATGCTGGGCTCATAGACATCTACATTTATTCTCGATTTATAATCAAAACGCAGATGCGTTGTCACCCCTGAGCAATAAGATGGAATGCCTCGTTTCCAGTAAAAAATGACCTCCGGATCTCTTCTACATGCACCATACGAAACACAGATGTATTTAGCTGCTATTTTACGCTGGTATTCTGTGAGAGTGTGGTCCTTCCTCGGTCTAGCTGACCCATTCGTGCTACAATCATAATGAAGCTGTAGCGTGGCTCCACCTCGTATAAAAGTAAGCTCATTCTGCGTAGATCGGACCATAAATAATAATTAAAAAGCTAACATTAACATGTTAACCCGAAGTACCTTCAGCTTTTTAACATGTAATCGGGACCTCAGTCCCACATTTATCTCCAAAACGGGTCGACCGATTTAGATACGGTTTTCTGTAAAGTGTTTGTTACTGATCGGCGATGGTTCTTAGTTTAAATGTTATTATGTGAATTCGCCTGGTGGCGCTGCAATAAACATTTTTTGTGCAAACGAATGTACTCATTTATTTACTAAACGGGTGTAAAGGGTTTGTGACTCATCAGCGATGGTTCATAGATAGGTGTTGTGATGACAATTGGCCAGGGGGCGCTGCAATAAACATTTTTGTGCAAACTAATGTTCCCATTTATCTCCAAAACGGGTGGACCCATTTAGATACAGTTTTCTTTAAAGGTTTTGTGACATGAGATGTTATGATATTAATTTGCCAGGGGCGCTGCAATAAACATTTTATGAAAACGAATGTTCCCATTTATCTCCAATACGGGTGGACCGATTTAGTTACTATTTTCAGTAGTGTTTGTGACTCGTTGGCGATGATTATTAGGGGCGCTGCAATAAACATTTGTATGCAAACAAATGTTTACATTTATCTAAAAACGGTTAGATTTTTATATTGATTTTAGATCCAAGAAAAAAAAACATTTTTAAAACAAAGTTTTATTTAAATGTTTTAAAAAGAACAATATAAACTTTAAATTAAATTAATTTATTACATTACACTAATTATATAATATAAACGCTTGTCGCAAGATTTACCTGTGTACATAAACAATACAATGCCTCGGTATATATAACTTCGTATTGTTGATATAAGTAATTTTAAGAAAAAGTTATGTTTTTTATAAAATAAAGAAGTAGTTAATACTATCCCATGCGCAGTTCTCCTATTCGTAAATTGTTAAGTAAATCAACAAAGTCCTCATTGATTTGCTAACACATGTTGTGTTTAAGTTAGCAAAATCAAAATAACTTAGAGAGGTGGCACACTTGAAAATGTGTAAGTATCTGGAAACAATAACTATCTTTTAAAATGTTAACTGATTCAAATCAACAAAAAAGAGGACATCTACACCGCCAAAGAGAGAGTTTATATTTTAACTTCTGAAGCCTCACTGAAATATTCCATTTGAAACCATGCTAACTTATCAACAATTATCTAGTGAATGGTTTTCTAATAATTAAATATTGATGACTTTTCCTAACAAATCGGCATAATTCAAAGATGTACATGCTCGTTACAGTTAGTAAGTTATATCTGGGGAACAACCTTCGACATGAATCTCTTGGAGTTGCGAATGTGATGATTCTAAGGCAGTGTTTTTGGAGCATGGATGCCGCGTGTACCTCGGTAGAGTTTCCCAAGAATATGATGCCGTATCTCATCCAGGCAGCTGCGTGGCTGTGGTACGCAGTAAGTGTGCACTGCTCATTAGTATCCTTACGTAGCTCACGCAGGGCGTAGCAAAAACTGCTCAACTTACTCACAACTCTTTCTACATGAGTTTTCCATGAAAAGTTGAGTCTATTATTATCCCGAAGAATGAAAATGTGCGAACTTCCTCAATATTTATACCTTGGTAAGATATAGCGAGCGGGACTTCTGATCTCTGATATGGACGAAACTGCATTATTTTGGTCTTTTAAAAATTTAGTAATAAGCCTAAAACCTCTAATTCATTCACAATTTTTCTAAGGCATTGGGTTATTTTTTCCTGAAAACTACTTAGAATTTTTTGTTTACAAGTAATTATAACTTTCGCGTCATCTGCAAACAAAACGACTCTATGTGGTGCTACTGAAGGAAGTTCGTATGTAAATAGAAAACAACAAGCATCCTAGGACACTACCCTGCGGTATGGAACCTGTTACTATTTCAGTGGACGAATTTATGTCATTTATCAGTTTTCGATATTCATTTATATGTGATACCTGCACGTACTGTTTTCTATTCGCTATTATATTAAGATATGAAGAGAGCCATTCGTGCGGTTTCCCTCGTATACCTAGCGAATATAGCTTTTCCAGCAAGGGTCCATGCAAAACGCGATCGTATGCTTTTGACATGTCCATAAAAATAGCTATAGCACATCTTCCTTCATTTAGACCATTCTGAATTTCTAAGATGCAGTCAAATACAGCGGACGTAGTAGAATGATCTTTTCGGAAACCATGCTGATATTTACTAAAAATGCTGTATTTTTCAAAAAAATTATACATTTTATTACAAATTATTTTCTCAAAAATGTTTGAAATTACAGACAGTAATGCAATGGGGCGATAATTGGATACAGCAGCTTTATCGCCTTTTTTTAAAAATAGGTTTTATCACGGCTAATTTTAGATTTTCCGGAAAAACGCCATCCTTATACGATTGATTTATAAGAAAAGTTAAGGGCTTTACAAACTCATCTACGCAATATATGCGTAGAGTAGCTGGGATTTCATCATATCCGCAAGAATTGTTTCTTTTTAGTCCCATTATCGCTCTTTTTACATCAGCTTCTGTAACACTATTAAGATATAGTGAATTTGGCAAGGATACTCGAGATGACCGCTTATTTAGAGAGGAGCAGTTATTTGAACTTATAGTTATATAATAATTATTGAATAAGTTTGCAACTTTACTTGGAGATGTTATATTTAAAACGTCATTACGTAAACAAATGTTTTCATATTTTAAACTTTTAACTTTTTTAGTTTTTTTTTCATTTAACATAGCCCACATAGTTTTATATTTATTACGTGACGTTTGCACTCTTTTTGAGATTTGTACTATTATTCTTTTTAGTATTTTGCTGTAGATTTTTGTATAATATTTTAAAGCTTCATTATTATAGTAGTTAGTAAGATAACGTAAGACACGTTTATGTGGCAACATTTTTTTTTTCAACGAAAACTTCAACGAAACATGGCTAAAGTAAAGCAGATAACGTTTACTTATAACACCTTTAATTTGCACAACAGTTGCTCTCAGAGTAAAAATTTTACCAGATCCTGCTCCTTCTGCTATTAATAATTTCATTGTATCATCCGGTGGCTCTTGGTTTCGTAGCCTTTAGACGGCAACGTAAGTAGGAATTCTCTAAAAAGTCTAAAATAAAAAACAAAATAAAAAAAATTTGCTTAAAGCCCGCGGCGGATGTTAAGGTTGTAATTAAAAAAAGGATTAAATAAAATCTTTGTGAAACCCCCGACTAAAAGAAAGTAAGTCACGAAAGATGAAAATAAAGAAGTATTTTAAAAGGGGGCGAGGTTTATCATAATAAACAACTAATAACTTTGATTAGTCCTTCCTACCTTTCTGTATCTATATATATGTCACAGCAATAACATCAAATATAGGTACTAGACATATTCACCTAATTATTAGGAAATATAATTACAAACCCAAGAAAATCCGTCGGGGCTGCCGTTCCCTGTCCTGAAATGAACTAAAATTTTGAATTTTTATGAGTTTGTGACTAATTGAAATTACTTAGGGGACCTTAGTAAATGTAATCATTAACTGATATAAATTGCTACATCTCTTAGCTTTTCTTTATTGAAATTGGGAACAAAGATGGCAATTAAAAAGTGTTTTAACTTTTTATTTTTATATTCGTGCCTTACTTACTTTTAGTCGGGGGTTTTTTTATTTAATCCTTTTTTGATTACAACCTTTATATCCGTCGTGAGTTATTTTTTCAAAATTTTTGATTTTGCATTTTATTTATACAGTCAATGGGCAATTCAAGACAAAACTACTGTTGTGGATAGTTTTTTTTTACCACAATTTTCCATTTGATGTTGGGCAGCACTGTGTAATTTTTACAATGTGTAAAGATTTGAACATAAATAACACTGGGCCTCCATTACTATAACTGAAACGATCCAGGATGCATGAGCCTTATTCTAAATAAAATAAAACGTTACTTGTTGCTAACAATAAGGCAAGGTATTTCTTTATTGTTTTAATCGGAAACATTGTGTTTCCTATCTTGTATGTCCGTGAGAGGTTTCGTTCGGTTGGTATTCGCCGAGGCATTGTGCCGTGCGTTGACATATTAAGGGCAATTAATTCCTTAGCTTATATTACAGCTGCGTCTAAGAATAGAGAAAATAATAGAGCTATATTAATTTATATATTTTTTTTATAGAATTTAGAGGAATATTTTGAAACCGTATAGTGTTTCAATAATATTTTTTTTATTAAAATACTACTAAGTTGTTGTTTGAAATAATCTTTCTCATCTTATTATACAAAATTTGTACTAGGTATATTCAAGAAGTATACTGTTACGAGCTAGAGGTTCGTGACAATAAAAACTGCCGATTAAATTACCAAAATTTACACTTTTATTACCGAATACCAATTAAAACTTAAAAGACACTAATAATTATTCACACTGATACACTTTATTTCGCTCCGAAGCTTCGCTTGTCTCACCAAATTCAATACTGCCTCGATCGCGTCTTGCAACGCCTTTAAATACGAGGGCGGCAATGAAAATTTCGGGAATCATGGAAGTGATACAACATTACTATTTAAAAATGTATTTATTGCTTTTCACAGTATTCTCCGCGAAATTTGACACATTTTTCCATACGATGGAACCAATCATTGAAGCAACCATTCCATTCGGAAGTTGGGGTCTCCAAAATGGCCGTTTTGTAGGCGTCCACAGCTTCTTCAGGTGAGAAAAACTCTGTCCAGTGTCCACGCAATTTATTCTTTATTTTAGGGAAAGTATAAAAATCATTAAGGCTTAGGTCGGGGCTGTATGGCGGATGGTCTAATAATTCTATGTTTTCTTGCTCTAAAAATTCTTTTGTTCTGTGTGCGGTGTGAGAACTCACATTGTCGTGATGGAGGATGATGCGGCGGTTGCAGTTCTCTTTACGGAGTTCAGAAACGACCTGTGGCAAACATATGCTAGCATACCATTCTGCATTAACCGTTCTTTGTCCCTCAAGAGGAATAGTCGTAACATGGCCGGTTTTGGAGACAAAGGTAGCCACCATTTTTTTTGCAACACTCCGTGAACGAACAATTTTTGTTGGCTTTAACTCATTTTTGAACACCCAAACTCGTGACTGGTTTTTTGTTTCGGGTTCGTACGCGTATATCCAGGATTCGTCACCTGATACGATGTTGTGTACAGCATTTGAGGATCCTGCGTGGAATCTTTCGAGAGTTCTGACGCACCAAGTAACGCGAGCCGCTTTTTGCTCTTCACAGACCGAATGCGGTATCCATCGGGAAAACAACTTTTTTACACCTAATTGTTTATGCAAGATTATTTGTATTTGAATCATGCCAATGTCTAAAGTTGCCTGAATTTCGCGGTATATCACATGTCGATCTTCCTCAATCAGCTTACGCACAGCATCAATGTTTTCTTGGTGTTTGTTGTGACCTCAGTTTTTGGACGACCTTGACGGGGATCATCACTGAGCTTGACATGTCCACATGTAAATTCAGCAAATCAGCGGTAAATTGTGGTTTTGGATGGGGCTTCAATACCAAATGCAGAAATCATCCGGTCAACACACTGTTTTTGTGTTAAACTACTTCGAAAGTCATAATAAATCATCGCTCTTGAATTTTCTCGAGTCAATTCCATTTTCTCAACGACTAAACAAGTTTGACAAAACCTTGTGACAAGACCGAGAATCTTTTTTTAAAATAAATAAATGGTATTCGATTTTTAAAACCAAGGAGTTTTCAATCAAACAGATTTTAATATGACAGGAACAGTGGAAATGTTCCATTCCCGATACTTTTAGTGCAGCCTAGTACACATTTTATTAATATTCAAGTAAATACGGGCGCCAACCGACCAGGCGCAGAAAGTTCGAGTGTGGGGCTTCTAGAAAGCTTAATTCTTATGTTCAATACTAGATGGCGCTGTTGGTCGAAAGTCAACGGTAACAGCTGTCTCCTCGACCATTTTCCCATTTACGGCACAGAACTCCATCCTGAATCAGCAAGCTGTCCCATTGGGCCTAATAGCTTTTAGTGATTGAACTCATCGCTGAGACGTCGCTCCACTTGGGCTTGGTAGCACGGGCCTCCATCCATTCCAGAATCGGCTTGATGTCCGGATCTTCCTGCTGTGCATGTTGTAAGCTGTCCTTCCACTCGTTGCTGAGGTGGTCTGTCCTGAGCATCCTCACGGATACCACTTTCTTACTCTCTTGCCTAGTACAATGCTTGTAATCTTCAGGACAAGGTCTCCTTGACAATGCATCTGCGTTGCCATGCGATTTCCCGCTGCGGTGTTCAATCACAAAGTCGTATTTCTGCTGCTGGGTGGTGCTGTTAGCCGCACAACCCTCTCGAGATCGATCACCTTCCCTTTTTACAGATCGCTTAGGGCAGCTGGATCGAAGATGGCCCCTTTCCCCACAGCCGTAGCACCTTGGGCTGTAATTTTTATTGTGATCGCGTAGAGTAACTGCTGCAACCTCCCTAACGTAAGGGGGACGATGATCCTGCCGCCGCTAGGTGGTGCCGTTAGCTGCACTACCCTCTCGAGATCGATCAACTTCCCTTTCTGCAGTTCGCTTAGGGCAGCTGGATCGAAGATGGCCCCTTTCCCCACAGCCATAGCACCTAGGGCTGTATCCATTATTGCGGTCGCGAACTGTAGCTGCTGCAACCTCCCTAACGTGATGGGAACGAAGAGCCTGCCACACGGCTTCAACCTCAAGTGTATGGGCCAAGGTTTCCTTAAGCGTCACGTGGTGCCCGAGCCGTCTAGAGATATGGTAGTTTTTAGAGCGTGTGATTTCGCTGAAAGACGTGTTCCAGGTGAGCGTCGCCATATCTAGCCTTCAATGCCTCAAGGAGCTGCTCGTAAGTCACTTCTTTGCCGAAAACTTCTAGAACAGTTAAGGCCTTGAACGCACAGGCCTAGTGTGAGAGCAGTCATGGCCTGACTTTTATTTCAGCCGTTCGCCTTCATAACAGCCTCAAACTGTATTTTGTAGGCCGCCCAGGAAGAAGTTCCGGCGAACGGCGACTCTTTGAATCTACGTACTAAAGGTGTTGTAGCTGTCACGGGCGCTGTAATTCCATCCCCAAGTTTGAGGTCGTTCAGCGTTTTCTTCAGGTCAGCCACCACTTTGTTCAATTGAACGATTTGGGTTTCTGCTTCCGACAGGCGGTTGTCATGTTGAGCAACCCTATCCTTCACCTCCCTTATCTGTTTCCCAAAGGTAACGTGAAGGTCCTTCATGAGGAGCATCTGCTCTTCCGACCGAAGAGCCTGTTCCGCCTGCTGATCTTCCAACCGACGGCCCTGTTCCTCCTGTCGGCAGGCCTGTTCCTCCTGTGGGCGAACCTGTTCCTGCAGCATCATCATGAGAGCACCTAAGTCAGGTTATGCAGGTGTAGGAGCTGCTGTCGGGCCAGCCTCAGTTGCACCACCAAATCTCCTCTCGTTCGTCTCCTGCTGGCGTTGACTTCGGGTACGGACACCCTCCGATTCCTCCTTAGGTAAAATCGGCATGATTTTATCCCACTTCTGACACCAATTGTTACGAGCTTGAGGTTCGTGACAATAAAAACTGCCGTATGAATTACCAAAATTTACACTTTTATTACCGAACACCAATTAAAACTTAAGACACTAATAATTAATCACACTGATTGACTTTATTTCACTCCGAAGCTTCGCTTGTCTCGCCAAATTCAATACTGCCTCGATCGCGTCTTGCAGCGCCTTTAAATACACATTTTTCACCGAAACATCCAGAATATTCAAGTAAATACGGGCGCCAGGCGCAGAAAGTTCGAGTGTGGGGCTTCTAGAAAGCTTAATTCTTCTGTTCGATACTCATACTAGATGGCGCTGTTGGTTTCGACCAACAGCGCCATCTAGTATGAGTATCGAACAGATCATATATAACAAATAGTATGATATCGACAGTCAATCTTGACTTTCGAGTCAAGATTGACATTTTCTAGGAAGCCCTCTTCACTCTGGTCCCCGACACTAGATGGCGGTAGTGCCAGATATCTGACGTCAACTTAGGCGCGCAACAATACTTAATAACGAAAAAAGATATACAGCAATAAAAAAGATTACAACGCACGATGTAAACACCCATTTGTCTAATGCATTGGATTTTTTTTTGCAATTTTCGTAGTAGATACAGTTACAGATAAGTTATCCATCAGTTATATACTTGGACACGGGTGCCTGCCCTAATCGTGACTCGTAATATATTTTATACGTAATCGGTATTTTATGGAATAGCACCAAAGAACTAAAAACTTTGTATTTTATGAAATATTACTAATAGAGTCAAAACTTTTGTCCCCTGTGCATAAATGAAAATATTGTAAAAATAAGCAACTGCGAAAAATACATTGAACTAATAATACCTAATAATTATTATAGGATACAAACCAGCACACAGTCCACCCGATGGTAAGTGGATGCTATCATGGTAGACTTCTATCATCAATTCTTGAATAAGAATGAAAATGCAGATGCGTTGTCAACCATGAGGGGTAAGATGAAATTCCTCTTTTTCAGTAAAAAGGATATCTGGTTCTCTATAGTTACCGTACGGAACACAACAGCATTAAGCTGGTGCTGTACGCTTATTTATATATGCTGTATATTATTCCGTGAACGCCACAGTATCCACTTAAAATCAGGTAGTGTTATATTCTGGTTCACAAAACTACATTTACGACTATCATCCTGGTAAGCAGATACTGAAATCGATTTCGTTAAATAATACTTACCTTCATCTTGCTTCAAAATTCTTTTACGAAATATGTGATAAGTAACCTTCTTCTATTGGACCAAACTCCACCAACCGTCATCATCATCATCATTACAGCCCTTCACAAGTTCACTTTTGAACATAAGCCTCCCCCAAGTATTGTCACAAAGCATGATCCTAAGCCACATGAATTCATCGACTGCATGTTTTACCAGGTCATCACTCTATCGAGTAGGATTCCACCAATCATTCCACTAAAAATGAGGGCAGCATTACCTGATGACCTACAGTTTAATTAATTAAATTTAAAAAATACATATCTGATTACGACTCTATTCAACTCCAAGCCCAACAGTCCGCAAATGCCGGTAGTATCGATATGATTCTAAGAATGTTTATTGTTATTATCCTTAAAATAAACGACACTAGAGGTAGTGTGGTTTTCCCGCTATTAAAAGAAGGCAACAAATTGCACTTTAAGTAATTTAGTCGTAGTAAGTGCTTTTACAGATTTTCAACTTCAAGAACACCTAAAAATTACGCGACTAAACAAAGTTCTTAATAAAGGCCGTTTAAAGATGCTCGCATGATATAATCCGGAAACGCACACATTATCAACCACTTTAATACGGTCAAGATTTTTTGTTACACAAAGTCAGTTAATTGAGAAAATAGTTGTAAATAATGGTTTATCAGTTTTTAGAGGGGTTACTCCGTTCATCCAACCTAAACAATCCTCCTAGGGTGGATACTCGGAAACGCATGTTCATCTATCCACCGCAAACGGGGTGGATTATCGGAATTCACTTTTATTTGTTCTTCCGAATTTTCACCCCAAGTACAGTTCGACATGTACACTTTAAGCTCAGATGGTTAACGCTCGCTGTAAATATATATAACAGAACGCAAGTAACCCGGGTTCGATCCCCGCCGGGACCAATGAAATTGTTAATTGCAATTTTAATTGCTGATTTATCACGTGCTAGGCGGTGAAGGAAAACATCGTGAGGAAAAAAAATATTTCGAAGACATGTAAAGTTCGCCAACACGCGTTGGGGCAGCGCTGCGGACACTTCCTTGGCCTATAACCTTCTCAGAAATGAGCGGGAGGCCTGTGCCCAGCAATGGGACGTATATAGTTTGTAACTTTACTTTTACTTTACTTTACTTTAATTATAAATTAATTCTTAGTTACCATTAACCACAAACGAAATTTAACAAAAACGTATTATGTATTGCCGTTAACATTACCGCTGCAGCTTATTAAAGTTCGTGAATTACGCGTTGCATTTAAGCCAAATTAAAATTCCTTGTTTTAAATAATTAGTACCTGGATGTTTTTTTTAAATTACATTTAGATACAAACATACTAATGGATTATGAATAATATTTTTTGATCTTATTGACATAATAGAAAAAACTGAACTGGTTATTTCAATAAAAAATCATGAGTGCAATTAGTTTAATTGAAATTTTCGTATTTTTAAAAAATACTAAAAAAGCGCTCGAAATAATAGATTTTCTCACAAAAGAAGGGAACTTAAAAAAAAGTTGAACCGAAGACAGGACGCGAACCAAGGCATTACGATTTTGCGACCGCTCGATATCCACTTGAGCTATTACTATGAAAATCGGAGCCGTTTCCGAGATTGCGATTATATATATAAAAGAATTGCTCGTTTATAGGTATAGGATATTACGACATTTATAAATTCTGCAATATGCCCAGGCAATAACCAACACGAATTTAATTATTGAGTAGACGTAATTTGATATCTTGGAAAAATTAGTTACTTTTAATGTATATTTGCAATCGTTTTCTTAATTTCTTTGCTACACCAGATGTATTAGCAAAGAACTGAGCGTTTTTTGCAAGCATTCTACATACGTTATTATTGGATGTTTATCTTTAACTTCAATTTAAATTATTTTATTCCAAGATGCCAATGAATCAATAATCATGCTAGGTACTCCTTTTATTTCTGCATTGACCTTTTAAACGAGAAGTATGTATGTATTTTTATAGGTAATATCTACTAAGTATCTTGGGCCAGTTTTTACCGTGTTTCTATAAATGACAGTACACAGCCGAGGGAGAAAATCTAAAGAAAAATAAGGTAAACTAATTCCGATTATGCACCCCTTCTGGGATTTATTTATTTATTTATAAGATACATGCCTACAAGCTAACAGATGATAGCATCCAACACACTTGCAACATTAGATACATTAAGTTAAAATTGTCTATTTTAAGTTATAATTAATTTTACCAAATAAATCACATTAAATTAAAATTAAAATAAAATAAAATACGTGTGGCACTCGGTGACTGCCGCGGTAAAGCTATTGCATAGCATTTTTTATCAACTTATGCAATTATAATTATTTATTTATTTTATTTATGCAGTTAAGTCTTTGATATTAAATCAAATTACACTTTTTGAGCGTGGTGACCGATAAAAAAACAATTTTTTTTTCTCTTATTGAATAAATGAGAAGTTAATATTGTTTAAAATATTTTTAATATCATACAATACATGTAGGTTATTCAGGAATTTTTATCATTGAGTTACCAGCTAGTGTACACGCATAAGTCTAGTCGCACGCACACAAACACCGTGCCGAAGTCTGCCGAGTGCCGAAGTCTGCCGAACTGAAACGACGTTAGACGATGCACGGCTTTAAACGCCACACCTCCGTGGCCGTCGGAGTGGGGAGCGTGAGGTTTTTTTTCGTTACGGAATTTCTGGATTCGGTCCCCGCGCTCAAGGCTCGCGATAGAAGCTATACAATAGCTTAAAAATTAAGTTGAAATAATTGCAGAACAAATAAAATAATAAAAAATATGAAACGAAAATAATCAAATTAATAAAACGAAAATAGTCAAATTAATTAAACAAAAAAAGACCAAAATAGTCAAACAAAATAGTATACATCATTAGAATAATAGTTATAATAATCAATGTCAAGAATAAAAATTTATAAAATGTCAATTACAATATTTCTTAATTTACTTATAAGTGTACTCAATCCATCAGCAAATAATGGAAATAATCAGGGATGGATAGATGAACACGCGTTTCCGAGTATCCAACCTTTTTTTCTTAACATGGGGAAATGCCTACGCATACCCGCCTCGCGGGGGCAAGGACGGGTTATGTCGGACTCGCACCGACTAAAACCCCATGGGGTTCCACATTCGTCGCATATTGGCAGGGCTATGGGAACGCTTTCGCACACTTCCGCGGCCCTACCAGCGACTGCCGCCCCATGGCAGCACCTCCTCGGGAGAGGAATATTCCTCCCCGTTCTCCTTCCCAAGTAAGGCGCACCAGAACACATGGCACGCCTTCCTCCACGGCCTCCAATTACATCTGCGCAACAGACGCCCCCGCGTCCGATGCGCGAAAGCCATGGGGCCAGGAAAAACGAGCACTTAGAAGTACTAGTCTTCCCGACCCCAACGGCGGATCTGGTCTATGGTTCCGCCGCCAACCAAGATTCGGCTGCGGAGGATAGGGAGAGCGGCGCCTCGCAATATAGACAATCCTCTCCCCCCGCAGCCCCATCACCACCGCATCAACGGTGCGGCCCCGTTTGAGTCGCGGAGGATAGGGCGAGTGGCGCATCGCCATACCAACATTCCTCTTCCTCCGCGACTCCACCTCGGCTGCAGCGGTAGAGGGTGCGGAGTCCCCACTCGCTGCAGTCCACCAGCACACATCCGTAGTGGGCTCCCCAAGCCCACTCGGAGTGGCCACCTCAGGCCGGCCCTTCACCTCGGGCCAGCCACGTGGGTTCCTCTTTGTTCACCGTGGGAGACCAAGCCACGGCTACTAAGCCCCCCCGCCATGACAAGGCGGGAACCCGTTCGGGGGGGGAGTATCCAACCTAAGGTGGATTTTTTAGGGTGGATAAACGGAATGACCCTTTTAGGGAGTACTATAATTAATACACAAAACAATGCGACAATGGTTTGACCTGTAATTTTTTGCACTTTATAACTCTTTTTTAATTTTTCTACTTTTATTTATATCTATAGTTCGGTTTATTCATTTTTAATAGAATTAATATAAAACATAACTAATAATACTAAAAGAAAAATCAACCCTTACATTTTCCTTAGAAATCACCTTCCTGAAATCTATCGAATATTTTATTTCATTGCAAAGTGACGCCACCCTGGTGGCTGACAAAGTCGGGGATGCCCTCATTATAGTGCGCTAATAATATCAGCGCAAACACAGAGTAATTCTTCGGTCCTAAGTGTTAACCTATGGTAGGTCATCTAAAGTAATGGTAATCACAATAAAGGTCACAAGGAAAGTCATTCATTGAGCTTGGAGAGGAATTTACTCAGAATTTCCCTATGTGATAAAATTCGCAACTAAGATATTCGCAGTAGAATAAGAGTTAATGACATGGACCAGCGGAACAATAGGCTTAAATGGTACTATAATTGACTGGAATCGCCATG
The DNA here is from genome assembly GCA_907164705.1 of Parnassius apollo. Taxonomy (NCBI): domain Eukaryota; kingdom Metazoa; phylum Arthropoda; class Insecta; order Lepidoptera; family Papilionidae; genus Parnassius; species Parnassius apollo. The sequence continues at coordinate 4,734,289 of CAJQZP010000547.1, read as the reverse complement.
AAAATATTAACTTGAGTAGTCAAATAACAATAACAGTCATCATCATTATTATTTTACAAGCGACAGTAACTTAATGGTAAGGTGCGAACCGCGAACTCAAAGATCGTGGGTTCGAATCTGCCATACGACTACTGTTGTGAATCACTCCTGACGCAAGCATTTTTAGCTTACCTGGAGTGGTTAACGGGAATATTATTTGTGTTAATAGCTTTTTTATATAATGGGGCTGACAAACGAGCAACAGTAGTCATAGTAAGAAGATGCTGTGGTCCATAGACATCTACATTTATTCTTAATTAAAAATCAAAATTCAGGTGATTTGTCGCCCCTAAGGACTAAGATAGAATGCGTCGTTTTCAGTAAAAAGGGTCTCAGGTTCTCTACACTCACCATATAAAACACATCAGCATTAAGCTGCTATTTTACGCTGGTATCCTGTGAGAGCGTGGTCCTTCCCCGTACGAGCCGACCCATTCGTGCTACAACCATAATATAGCTGCAGCGTGACTCTACCGTATATTAAATGATAGTGATCTGCCCCGGCTTTGCCTAGGATAGGTTTGTAGGATCTATCAATGTTGCGTTATTCGGATAATATAAAATAATCATCAAGGACCATTTTATTTTATCAAATTTTCGATTTCTAAAAACAGTCCATGTTTTTGATATGTATCTTATATAGATTTTGAAAAGGTCAACCACTTCATATTGGAAAATATAAGACACATTAAGTAATAGATAAAAATTAATGAGATGTTGTATCTGTCTGTCTTTTTATAATGTTAGGAAAAATATTATGAAATCCAAATAAATAGTTTTATGATACGAACATCGAACAGAGAATATCTCTGTGATCAAGGGTTATCATTTAACGAAACAAATTTTACGGATTTAATGGCGTTTAATTTTAAATTAGTTTTTAATGATGTGTGTATTGTTCGTGTAAATATAAGAAATAATTAAGTGCGTTATCAATTACTGGCCGTTTTTTGTGGTAGCGAATCAAGCTAATTTACACATAGGTACGTATTATACTATTAGTACCTTTTATAGAAACACGTGTTAACACAGATATTCATAAGGAGTGCTTTGTTGTTAGAAAAATACTTTATTTTCCGACTTCAAAGACCTTTTTTTGAAGGAGGCTCTTAATTCGTGTACATTTTTTTTGTCTGTTACCTCAGAACTTTTTCATAGGTGAATCAATTTTGATGACTCCTTTTTTATTTAAAAGCTGGTGCTTCTCATGTGGTTCCATATAAATTTGATCAAGATATGACCAGTAGTTTTTGCGTTATTCTTAATAGTGCGTATTTAATTGACTTCAACTACATTAATGATGTTCTCATTTTATTAATATTGAAGTCGGTTGTAAAAAATTTTTAATTTTACCACTTGTAAAACTGCATGGTTCAACGGAAGATATGTTAGGAGTGATGGTAATACAAGAAGTAGAACACAACCTTGGGCATCACCGCAAAGAAGACATTATTTTGTGGGAGAAAAATCATTTTCATAATTAAACAGATTAAAAAATTCTTGTTGTACTATGACGAAGCAGGAAAGATTGGATGCATTATCACCACTATGTATTGAAATTATTTGCTACTTGAAATAGATTCTGACGACATTATCAGGGATTTCGTTATTAAGAGGTCGAGAAAACAGTATTTCAGTCAGTAAAGCATACATCGAAAATTGTACCTAATAAAAAACCAATATAACATGAAAAAGTGGACAATATTTGCTATGGAAACATAGGGAATCAAAAACCTTAGGTTTTCAGTTCAATTTTCAATCGTCGATGTAAAATATATATTAATAGCATTTACTATAAATATACAATTCATTATACAATAGTTTATACCATTGTTACATTATACAATAGTTTATACTATTGTTATAACGGGTGAGGCTGATGAACCTGAGCTTCCCCAGAGTTTTCGGGCTGTTAAAGAAAAAAAGTACAAAAGTAATTATCTTACTAAACTATTATTTCAGTACAGAACAAAAATCACTCTAAACCCTAAAAGGGATCATACAAACTGAAAAGGAAAAACCCGAAACAAAGAACTAATCGCCCTTTCGCTCTGTAACCCGATTCTGGTTTCCATTTTTTAAAGCGGGGCCATATGCAACGGTAACATAATAATAAATGTCCCACACATGCATTTGAAAGAAAGCAAGAAAGAAAGAAAGAAAAATATTTATAACAACAAACACCCAACATATATGTTACAAAAGATATACACTAAACAACTTTTAACTACAGACTCAAACAAACCTAAACCCTAAATAAAATGTAAAGAATTCAGTCAACGCTTTATTATGTGTGCGGGTTTGATATAAAAGGCTACATTCAGCATAATTTCGTGATGTTATCCACAACACTGGTTTTCAGTGAGCTCTCTAGTGACAATTGCTAGTTTTAGTAAGTCTGCTACGCTGCTCGAATATGTGTTGGCAAATTTCACAAGTTCTTGATCAATTATTTCTTAGTTACACGGGATTTCTCACCATATTTTGTTTTAACGCCATGGTAAATCAATTATATTTGCAAATTTTAAATTTTTATGTTGAAGGTAGCTGTTGTCAAGTACATCGGGTCGTTGAACACCCCAGTCCCCCCGTGACCATTGGTGCTGCTAAATACGCGAAACGTCGGGAATATAAAAAAGCTCATTAACCGCGATAAAATCGGTAAAACTAGTTTCATTTAATAAACAATTAAATTAGTGCTGGCTTAGAATCGTATCCGGCTTAACATTCTATATTCAAAGCGAGCGCTTAGGGGGAGTTACTGCGTCTGTCTACGCACAGCTTGTTTTGCTTTTAACAACGAATTAATTAAATTTACATAGGCATAAGAGATAAAATTCCGTCCGCAATATTAAAAATAATTGCTTTCTGTTGAGCTGCAGAGAGGTGTAAGACAGGGTGACGTTATATCCCCGAAACTCTTCACCGCTGCTTTGGAAGACGTTTTCAAGCTACTGGACTGGAAAGGATACGGTATTAACATCAATGGCGAGTACATCACTCACCTTCGATTTGCCGACGATATAGTCCTTATGGCAGAATCGCTGGAGGACCTTAGCACTATGCTCAATGACCTCAATGGTGTCTCCCAACGGATAGGTCTTAAGATGAACATAGACAAAACAAAGATTATGTTCAATGTCCATGTCACACCTATGCCGGTAGTTGTGGGGAGCACTATGCTCGAAGTTGTTGACGAGTACGTTTACCTGGGACAAATAGTCCGACTAGGTAAGTCCAACTTCGACCGAGAGGTCAATCGACGGATTCAACTCGGCTGGGCAGCGTTCGGGAAATTACGACACATCTTCTCGTCAGGTATACCTCAATCTCTGAAAACTAAAGTGTATAACCAGTGCGTGTTGCCAGTGATGACTTACGGATCAGAGACGTGGTCCTTCACTGCTGGCCGTATGAGGACGCTCAAGGTCGCTCAGCGAGCTATGGAGAGGGCTATGCTCGGAGTTTCTCTGCGTGATAGACTCAGAAATGAGGATATCCGCAGTAGAACCAGAGTGACCGACATAGCCCAACGGATTAGTAAGCTGAAGTGGCAATGGGCCGGCCATATAGCTCGAAGAACCGATAACCGATGGGGAAGAAAGGTTCTCGAGTGGCAGCCTCGTACCGGTAGGCGTAGTGTAGGGCGACCCCCCACTAGATGGAGTGACGACCTGGTAAGATATGCAGGAAGTCGATGGATGCAGGTGGCTCAGGACCGTGCTTTGTGGCATTACTTGGGGGAGGCCTATGTTCAGCAGTGGACTTGTGAAGGGCTGTAATGATGATGATGATGATGATGATGTTGAGCTCAGGGGTTATTTTCAAGTTATTAACTGTATTGACGGACTAAGAATATCCACTACTCCATAATCTCCCGTGGGTTTCGTAAGAGGCAACAGAGGTAAATTGAATCAGGAGATGGGCAACAGCATCTTCCTGATAACAAATAAAAATAATAAGAAAACTGCGGTTGCCAACCCGCTCGCCAAGCGTGGCAACTATGGCAAAATACCCCGTGAGGCAATCTATGGGGAGACCAGTGTTCAGCAGTGGACTTTTTATTGGCTGTAATGGATGACATCAATGACCATTTTTAAAAGATTTGTTTGTGTGTCTACCCGCACTTATGCTGCTGAACCAACCGTGATGAAATATCCCAAATGGATACTATGACAAAACTATGAATGTTAAAGGATAAGGTGATGGTAAGGTAAAGTTTTTTATGTAAAAATAATAGATCGTCAATTTTTACTTCAAATATTTTTCAAATCGCACATAGTTTTCGAAATAGTAGCAAAAAATTGAGTTTTTGAACTATCTGCGTGGTAAAGCCATACTCTAGCTATTACGGTTGTAGCATGAATAATAATAATAATAATCTTTATTATTTATAAGGCGTAGGGAAGTGATGACCCCATCACCCGCTGACGTAACGGTTATGTGACAAATCCGCTACGTCAGCGCAGTTAGTCAGCACCTTGCCAAGAGGTGTTAGTGCCGTGCCTCGGCAAAAATTGAAGGTGCAAAGACCCGCTTGTGCACATGGCCTCACCATGAAACGGCGCCGGGTTTGGGCGTCTCCCGCTAAACAACACCCTAAAAATGGATGATGGAATTAAATAGAACGCGCAAAAGGCCGCTGCCTGGAGGTCGCCAAGGCGCGTCTGGAGCTGGCGCTGGACGCGACAGCATGCGAACCGCCAGCCGAGCGCGAGGTGCTGCACAACCACCCAGCAGTCCCTCGCATCCATCATCCCCACCAGCTGGCTTGGTGTCGGCAGGGTCATCGCGGGCCCAGCAATCGGCACCCGCCACTGGTGAAGTACGCCGCATGCGTTGAACAACCCAGATGAACAGCAATGCATTGCGGGCCTATTTTAGGGCGAAAGGGGGAGAAACTAGAGGTTTTGCGTATCGGGCAAGGATGCATCGACTTTTTGCTAAGCTGGAGCCATCTGTAACCGTCACCGAGCAAAACCTGGCAGACCGAGTTCGGTATATCTTGCGCTCAAATAGATTTGATGTCACCGAACTCGAACGGCTACGACGTGAGGCTGTTCCTACATCGGGTGAAAATGCTGCGGCTGAGGATGCGGCGCCACAACTTGCTGAGCAAACGGCAAATGTGAATGCCACCGTAAATACGCCAGTTGTGGTTGATTCAAACGATGATGGAACAGTCGCCCAGAAACTGGAACTAGAGCAAATGAGGAGTACATTGGAAGAGGCGATTGTGGAAACGCGCAGTACGCCTCTCAAAAATCGACCGCGACTTCCCCGCTTAACCCTAAGCAAGCGGAATCGGGCTGTCGTGAGAGCTCTGAACCCAATGCTAGTTACCTATTTAGAAACCAGCCGGGACCTTTGCGAGACGGACTCAATTCTTTTTGGCGCCGCACTGGCAGTCTGCCGTATTATAGGCGCCAAAGTTTCCACGGCTGGACGCGCTACTGGACAAAGTAGTGCTATCCTAGCCTGGAGAATAAGAATTGAAGAACGTATCGCAAAGGCTAGGGCCCTCATTAGCAGACTGATATGCTTCAAGTCAGGCAATATCAGGCCGTCAGGATGGCGTTTGCTGGGCCAAATGTTAGTTTCTCCCAGCCGGATATAATGCAAAAACTGACGAAGCGCATAGACGACCTGAAGCAAAGAATCGCTGCTTAAGGAAACCGGATTCGGCGATATACCGAGAGGTCGACACAGTTCAACCAGAATCGTCTCTTCCGGAGTGATCAGAAGAGACTCTATAAATCATTGAAGCGACCAATAGTAAGTGGAACGGGCCCAGCACCAAATTAGGCCGACACGGTGGAATTCTGGCGCAGCCTGTGGTCAGAGCCCGTAAACCACAACGAGGGCCCTTGAACGGAAGTTGTGGCGAGTCAGTGTGCGAGTATTAGGCCCATGGACCCCGTCATCATAACGCCGGATGACGTAGCTGAGGCGGTCCGTAGGGCCCCGAACTGGAAAAGTCCGGGGCTTGACGGGCTGCATCACTACTGGCTGAAGGGGTTCATGGTGTGTCACGCTGTGCTCGCCCGACAGTTTCAAGAGGCTCTCAACCAGAAGTCACTCCCAAGCCTCTTCACTACTGAGATCACTCATTTGGTTCCTAAATATCAGGGTGCCACACACCCGAGCAAATACCGCCCCATCACATGTCTACCGACTATATACAAGACACTAACATCCATTTTGAGCGCGAGAATCGCTCGTCACCTGGACTCAAATCAGATGATGTCGCGTGCTCAAAAAGGATGTTGGGGCGGCGGTCGTGGAACCAAGGAACCACTCCTCATTGACGCGGTCATTGGCAAAGTGGTGAAACGCAACCGTCGGAACTTCGCCGCCTGGATAGATTACAGAAAGGCATTTGACACGGTGCCCCATACATGGCTAAAGAGGGTCCTCGAGCTGTACAAGATTGACTGTACAATTCGAGACTTCCTCGAGCAGTGTATGGGGCAGTGGAGTACGATTCTCTGTCATCTAGGCGAGCGGATGACGGCTGCGGATAGCCGCATAAAGATAAGAAGGGGTATATTCCAGGGCGACTGTCTGAGTCCAATCTGGTTCTGCCTCCCTTTGAACCCTCTCAGTACTTTACTGGAGGGCTCCGGGAGGGGATTTCAGCTTTGGAAAGGAGGTACAAAAGTGAACCACCTTTTCTATATAGATAACCTCAAATTATTCGCCTCCAGTCGCTCCCATCTTGTGGAATTGCTAAACATTACTTGTGAATTTAGCAATTCTATTAGAATGGAGCTGGGGTAACGAACGGATAAGTGCGCGGTCCTCCATGTTGAAAGGGGAAGGGTTGCTAACTCTGAGGGCATAGACTTATCTATGCCCATCAACTTAAGGGCCCTTTCCGAGGCTGAAACATACCGATACCTGGGCATGTCACAGAACATCGGTATCGATGAGGCTGGTATGAAACAGTCAGTTTGCGACGTGTTTTATGCACGCTTGACCAAAGTGCTTAACAGACATTTGTCCAGTGTGAATAAGACACACGCGCATAACGGTTGGGTCATGCTTGTCCTCATGTATACCTTTGGCATACTCAGGTGGAGTCAGACTGAACTTAACGCCCTGGATAGAAAAGTCCGCACTTCAATGACGTCCGATAGGATGCGTCATCTGAGATCGTCGGTAATGAGGCTGTACTTGCCGCGAAAGTATGGTGGGCGTGGCTTCCTGAGCGCGCTCACCATGCATAATCGCGAAGTGTGCAGCCTCCGTCATTACTTACTGGCTAGATCGGATGATCCATTCTATAATTACGTCATTTCTAGTGATAAAGGACTTACCCCTCTATCCTTAGCCAACGAGCAATGGCAAGACCCGGCAGTACAGAGGGAGACCGTAGACCGGAAGGAGAAGGAGCTCCACGGGAGGTACTACAGGGCTCTACATAAGCCTCACGTAGATACAGCCGCCTCCCTCAACTTGCTACGTTTCGGTGACCTCTTCGGGGGAAACCGAGGGTTTTGTCTGTGCAATACAGGATCAGGTTATTAAGACCAACAACTATCGGAGATACATCCTAAAGGATGGCACTGTCGACGTCTGTCGAGCTTGTCGCCATCCCGGGAAGTCACTTAGGTTGTCATCTCCGGTTGTTCGGCGCTTTCTAACTCTGAGTACTTGCACAGGCACAACCTATTAGCCAGAATTCTACACCAGGAGCTCGCTCTGAAATACGGTCTCGTGGACCGAAAATTGCCGTATGACAAGTACTTGCCGGAAGCCGTGCTCGAAAATAACCGCGCCAGGCTCTACTGGGAGCGGGCCATCATCACAGACAGGACTATTCTTACGAATAAGCCTGATATTGTGCTGATGGACCGGGCACAGTCAAGGATATTTTTGATCGACATTACCATTCCGTATGACGAGAACCTCGTGAAAGCCGAAACAGGTAAACGAACAAAATATCTGGACCTCACGAGGTGACCGACATTTGGGGTGGTATGCCGACCGAAATTATTCCTGTAGTCGTCTCTGCGAATGGGCTAATCCCAGTCAGGCTCTCGGGTCATCTGAGGCGACTGGGACTCCGTGACGGACCGCTCCGGGCTCAAATGCAGAAGGCGGTGCTCCTCGATACCGCCCGCTTTGTCCGCCGGTTTCTTTCCCTTTCCCCCCTAACCCTCGGCCGTCTAGTCTCCCCTGCCGAGGGCTCCCATCTGGTTGGATCTTATTTATTTATGTAGTTTTTGTATTTATTTTATTTTATTGATATTTATGTATATTTATCTTTTCATTTTAATTTATAATTATATATTTATAGAACCCAACCAGGTGAGAAAATTATATAGATACCCCAATCTTTATTAAAAACTTAAGAAATTACAAATCAAATGTTGCACTGATTCCTAAACTAGGATAAATCCTGTATCTTAGGATATCAGTACCTTCCCATACAATTTTACAAATTTTAATATTTAACTCAGATTTTTCGTTAAACAGTTTTTTTAAGCCATGATTAAAGTAAATAAGTGATTCCCCTTTTACACACACACACACACACACACACACACACACACACACACACATACGTGTGTGTATGCAAACATGACCTGACATGACATGACGAGAATGGGTCGGCTCGACTGGGGAATGACCACGTTTTCACAGAATACCAGCGTAAATTAGTAGCTTTATGCTACCGTGTTTCGTATGGTGAGTGTAGAGAACAGAAGAACCCTTTTTACTAGAAAGATGGTTTCCATCATAGTCCTCAAGGGTGACAACGCATCTGTATTTGGATTCTTATGCGAGGTTATGTAGATGTCTATGAGCCACAGTATCCACTTGCCATCAGGTGGACTATGTGATTGTTTGTCACCTTTATCCTATTTAAAAAAAAATCCACTATTATAGATACGCAGGTTTTTTTTGCAGACAAAGTTGCGCGTAATAGCTAGTCTATACTGGGGCGGGTTGGATTGTGGGTTTCAGAGATATAAAGGATCTTAATGAAGAAGATATAACTCCCGTTTGAAACTTTTTAACAATATATTTTTTTGATTTAAAAATTTATTAAGATAACCCGCATGTTGTATCAACACACTTATTTTCTTCTTTTAAGAGGGCAAAGTTAGGGTATTTTCGTATTTTCATAGATTACTTTTGTGACTTTCGTCGGTCTCACAGTCAATAGAGATTCAAGTCAAGTAGGTAAATGCGAATGTGATAAACTTTGCTTAGATCTTTTTCTTTGATTTATCGCTTTCAGACGGAATATTTACGTTTGGCTTTTATAAAATCGAATCTCTTTCGTTATTTGACATGAGATAGAACCGTGAAAAAGATTTTACATAATATATTCGTGCAATAAATCTTTACATTTGGTTAATCTAAACGCTTTTCTTATAACAGTCTTTTACTCTTGTGAACGTTTATTTATTTGTTATTTTTTGTGGATGTTTATCTTTGGGATATGTAGAAAAATGGTAATAGTAATGTATTAAGTAGATTTATTTAAAAATACCCTAAACGATGACCTGGTAAGTTAAAGAAAAATGCAGGAATTCGATGAAAACAGGTTGTGGACCTAATTTTTTCGCATTTGTCGAAGGAGTGCCTATGTTAGTATTGGATTTGTTATTGGTTGTAAAAAATTATGATGATTTTTTACAGAATATGTTAAACTATAGAGATCCGGTACTCGCGTATAGTGGTGGGAGTGGGAGGGGAATGGGGGAGGATTCAGGGGAAGCGCCCCCTATCCTTTGCGGAAATGTATAATATATGAGTAATATTTTTTTATAAAATCATAACCTCACTTTTTACACAGGAATATTGACACAAAGTTACTTCTGCAACGGCTTCGGTACTGCGGGAAGTGCAGCCCCTTCGCCCTTGCGTAGCAAATCACAGGCACCCATGGTCGCCTCCGCAGCTTTGGCTTATTATACCATATATTACTTATACCAGCCTCAGCCGCCACGGCTTACTCAGGGACCTGCGATTTGCTACAGCGGACGGGGGCTGCTCTCCCTCCGCGCCTATGGCTTTACAAAAACACTCTCGGGGTAGGGCAGACAAGACCACGTGAAGTCGGGGCGTGCTAATTCGGTTTTAGAACCGATTTGACCAATCGTATCTCTAAAGTCAGGTTGCTCTAAACTCTGCTATGATAGTGGCAAATAAAATAATGTAATGTGAATTGTTATAAACTTGTTTTCCGAAAAACCTCTTGACTGCTCACCACTGCGACTTAATTTGTTGTATATGAGTCCCGTCTTCAGTCACAAATGGATTTTCTGGGTCCGAGTGATTAACTTTTTTATGAGTGTTTAAATTTGTTTTTTTTTTACACAGATGTTAAAAAAAACAAATTTACATTCCGTTTCATATGAAATTTTTAGTGAAATTTATTTTAATCGTAAATAATTAAAAAGGCGTTTCCGAAATCGAGTCAAGTAAGTGGATTATTGACAGATATCCGTTCAGATACAGATATCTTGTCGTATCCGCGTAGTGTGTGACACGCTCAAGAATATTTGCTTTGTACGTCACGCTTGGCAAGCGGGCTGACGATCGCAGTGCAGTACCGGCGTGATTAGCAGGTCTCGCATCATTGATGCCGATCTGGGTATTTTAGGCCTGTTGTAAACAAGATAAATTAAACGCAGTGACATAGCTTTAATTTTTTGTGCACTGTAGGTTAATATTGGTTTTTTTTTAATTAAATGTCCTCCAGGCCGAGTTTCAGTCTCGGCGGCCAGTCTCAAAGGAAACTAGCCATCTGCGGAGAACAGGATGCCCGTATATAGTTCCCGAGTGTATCTCGTATGTGTATATTCCGAGGCACGAGGTTGCAATGCCGCCAACTTCATTACTACGGGTTTCTAGTAAAAATGGTATCCGGTTCCTACACTCACCATAGAAAACACAGCAACATTAACCAGCTATTTTACTCTAGTATTCTATGAGAGCGTGGTCCTTCCCCGGTCGAGTTGATTTTTTTTCACATTAATCCTACAATCGTAATGTAGCTGCAGCGTGGCTCTACCACGTAAAATAATATTCTGTAATAAGAAGGCTTCTAAGGTTTAAATTTAAATACAGATGTCATAAATGGATGATGAGCCTTGAAGTTTTTGTAGGTAAATTAGGCAATTAACATTTAATTATTTTTGACACAATAATAATTTAGGCACATTTGAAAACTGTTGCGTAATATAACTAAATACAAATACACAAAAACTACGTTGATCAATAAAGTAAAGTAAAGTAAAGTAAGGCGTAGTAAAATAGAATTGCAATAAATATCTAAGCATAAACGTAAATGTAAATGTTTTGGATGAAATTATTACTATTTTTGTATACTATGCTTTATATATTTTACTATAGATAGTTTTTGTTCTGCGTATAAGACTTTTTACGTAAATTTTTTCCTCCTTTATGAACACATTTAAAGTTAATATGGATTCTTCTTAGCTCAGCTTCTGAAAGCGAGTGGAAAACCGGTACTTGATTAGTCTTTCAGATTTTAGCTCTTTTTTAATTCCGTTCCTCCATGGAGGCACTGATGACTGACGTCCCGAGGCGTCGGAGCAGTTTTTTAAGCAAGGTGGTCCTGTTTTTCAAAGAAAGATGACAAGTGCCCCAGCTCTCTATTGAAGTTTTTAACTACAGACCGATATCCCTTCGAGCCGCGTCTACGTGCTGTTTTCGAGAGTCATTACGAATCGTCTCGCACGCAGACTCGACGACTTCCAGCCTCCCGAACAAGCCGGTTTCCGAAAAGGCTTTACCACCATAGACCACATACATACTCTTCGGCAAATTGTACAGAAGTCCGAAGAATACAATCTGCTACTTTGCCTGGCGTATATGGACTATCAGAAAGCCTTTGATTCCGTTGAAATTTGGGCGGTGCTACAGTCTCTTCAGCGGTGCCAAGTTTACTGTCGGTATATCGAAATGCTGAAGTGTTTATACAGTAGGGCTGATGGCTATCCGAGTACAGAAACTAATATCGCGGGTGTAAGACAGGGTAACGTTATATCCCCGAATCTCTTCACCGCTGCGTTAGAAGACTTCAAGATACTGGACTGAAAAGGATATGGTATTAACATCAATGGCGAGTACATCACTCACCTTTGATTTGCTGATGATATAGTCCTTATAGCAAAATCACTGGAGGCCCTAAGCACTATGCTCAATGACCTCAATAGTGCCTCCCAACGGATAAGTCTTAAGATGAACATGGACAAAATAAAGATCATGTTTAATGTCCATGTCACACCTATGCACGTAGTTGTTAGGAGCACTAAGCTCGAAGTTGTTGACGAGTACGTTTACCTAGGACAAATAGTCCGACTAGGTAAGTCCAACTTTAACCGAGAGGTCAATCGACGGATTCAATTCGACGGTGCAGCGTTCGGGCAATTACGACACATCTTCTCGTCAGGTATACCTCAAAACCTGAAAACTAAATTGTGCAACCAGTGCATGTTGCCAGTGACTATCTGCGGAACCGAGACGTGGTTCTTCACTGCTGGCCATATGAGGACACTCAAAGTCGCTGAGCGAGCTATGGAGAGGGCTATGCTCGGGGTTTCTTTGCGTGATAAACTTAGGAATACGGATATCCGCAGTAGAACCAGAGTGACTGACATAGCCCAACGGATTAGTAAGTAAGCTGAAGTGGCAGTGGGCCGGCCATATAGCTCGAAGAACCGACAACCGTTGGGGAAAAAAGGTTTTCGAATGGCAGTCTCGTACCGGTAGTCGAAGTGTAGGGCGACCCCCCACTAGATGGAGTGACGACCTGGTAAGACATGCAGGAAGTCGATGGATGCAGGTGGCTCAGGACCGTGCTTTGTGGCATACCTTGGGGGAGGCCTGTGTTCAGCAGTGGACTTGTGAAGGGCTGTAATTATAATGATGATGATGGATTCTCATCATCATCATCATTTTAGTGGATCACTATTCAATTACTCTATATCATTACTTAATACATAATTTTTGAACATAGACCTCCTCAGGAAATGCCACAAAGCACGGTCGTGAGCCACCTGCATCCATCGACTTCCTGCATCATTTACCAGGTCGTCACTCCATAGTTTTCCCAGTCAGTTTGACTGCCTCGTTGGTCTAGTGGTCGTAAACGCGATCATGAGATCTCGGGTTCAAATCCCAGGTGGCCATAATCAGTTTTTGGGTTTTTCCGTCAAGAAATTCTCAGTAGCTGCCCGGAGTCAGGAAGTTGACGATGTTTCACCCCCGTGCCTCGGAAAGCACGTTACGCCCTACTCTTCTCCTACCAGTACGAGACTTGTCAATCGAGGACCTTTCCTCCCCTATCGGTAGTCTGTTCTTCGAGCTATATGGCCGGCCCATTGCCATTCCAGCATACTAATCGTTGGGCTATATCGGTCGCTCTGGTTTTACTGCGGATATCCTCATATTTAGGTCTATCACGCAGAGAAACCCCGAGCATAGCCCTTTCCATAGCTCACTGAGCGACCTTGAGCTTCAATATATTTTAATAGTATAGTTATTCAATACATTATATGTGGTGATTATTTTATTCTTTAATGTTGCTTAAGTCGGTTTTTCTTTTCATCAAAAGTTTAATAATTTAGTTACTATGTCAAAACCCCAAGATAAGTAAAAATGTTTCCTCCGAAAATTCTAAAACTGATAAAGTTATAAAATTAAACTGATACAGATGTAGTTGCAAAAAGGATAAAGTTTAAAAAATTCGACTGGAACCCTTTCTGTTTTCTTCTCCTCAGCTAACACATTTCTTAAAGCAGGTTGTACAGTACGAAAGCTAAATGGAGACAAGCAATAATAACGTCATCATAAAGTCCCTGTCACTCTGCACCTTTATGCGTTTAGATTGTTCCGCTCATTGTGGTCACTCTGCGTTTGCTGTATTCCAGTTTGAAGGATAACCTTTTTCCTTCTTCTCCTCCTTTTACTGGTAGCGCATCATTTCATACATAACCAAACATAACAAACCAAACTCCATCTGCGTTGTTTATGAATAGCGGCATTCACATACTGCCAGGTAGACTGAGTGGTAGTTTGTCGCAATTACTTCTTTAAAAATAAACATAAACACTGACTCCTGTCACACACAGGGGTGGACGGTAACTACGGAGTTCCATTTGGCACGATCCTGGCATACCTCCTTCGCCTTCTTTACATTAATACCTACGTATACGTGCTCGTCGGTTAATGGTAGTCATAATTTGGCTCATCTTCAATATAATAGGTCTTTATCTATGAAATTGCCGTTCTGCAGTACTGGCAAAATATTTTTTGGTTGGCTAAGAATTCTAATTTCGAATTAATTTTATTTTAAAATCATTTCATCAATTATATTGAATCTCATTTCAATATTTTTCTTCGTCAAAAAGTAATTATGGAGTATGAGTACGTGGCAGGAATGCGGCACAAGTGGCACACATCATCAAAGACGTTTACGGAGCGAATACTACAAGCGAACGCGCCACCTGTTATTGGTTTGTCCGCTTCCGTTTTGGAAATTACGACCCGAAAAAGGAACCCCTTTGTTGTCCGAAGACAGGTGATTGTGGAAGCTGATGATCCTCAATCTACGGCTGAATTAGCTGCAGCTCGACGTTAGCATCAAAGCAATGTTGGTCCATTCGCGACAAGTTAACAAGGTAAAAAATCTTGCCAAATAGATGTCCACGAACTGAACGCTAGAGTAAAGTACGCGTCTAGACGTGACTTGTACTGCTCAACAAGCACACAAACAAAGTAATTTCCAACTGCATTGTTACCTGCGACGAAAAATAGATTCTGTTTGACAGTCGCAAGCGCTCAGCAATTTTGTTGGATCCTGGTTCCGCACATAAACAAATTTACCCCTAGAAAAGTGATGGTCACTCATTGGTAGTCTAGTGCTGGTGCGATACATCACAGCTTTTTACCAAACGGGATGAGCATTGTTGCAGATGCTTGCACTTCTCCAACCAGCTTTGGTCAATCGCTCGTCGCCGCTGCTCCTGCACGACAACGCGCGACCTCATACTGAACAACAAACGGTCTCCAAGTTACAAGAGCTAGGGTTGGGTAGCACTTTGTCATCCACCGCACACCAGACGTTGCGCCTATAGATTTTTACTTTTTTCAGAATTTGGATAACTTTTTGGCGGGAAAAATTCAATACACGAGAGACAGTAGAAAGTAGTACCTTTGAATAATTTGTTGCCTCGAGTTTAAAATAGTTAGTAGTAGTAGAATTTTTATAGCTCGTGATACCGAGAAGACTCCAATGATGCCATGAAAGTCAACTGGCTAACAGCACTAACATCACAGAAAGTGTGAGATTTGTCTTAGTCTAAATGGGTAAAAATGTATCAGTAACTATAGACAACCATTTACAAAATATTACAACTGTACGCCTTATTCCCCCCGACAAACGAAGTTTATGCTCGCTCATAAACAATGTGAGCATACTGTCGTAAATCTATTTCCAAAACAGCACTTAAGCACACTTAACATATTATCATGCTTACAATAACATATTTACTACGTTACCGACTTGTTACGAGGGGCGTTCAATGTATTCTTCATATGGGTTTGTTAGAAAACAGATGAAATTATCCCATGACATCAATGCATTTACTTGCTCGTGGAAAAAGCTTTTCTATTCCCTTGCAAAATATTTTTGTCTTGGTCTGAAAAATGTTCATTCACAGCGCTTTTCCCGAAGGTATTTTTTATGTTTGGGAATAAAGAGTAGTCACTAGGGGCTAGATCTATGTGGTGGGTGGTTAATTTCCTCAAGCCCACAGTCTCCAACAGCAGCCTTGAGGATCACGCCGTGTGAACCGGTGCGCTGTCATAAAGAAGCGGCACTCCCTTCGCCAGCTTCTTCTTCTCTTTTCTTTTATTCCTTCTCTCAAACGTCGTAAAGTAGTTGAGTGTTTGTCTACGTTGATGGTTTCACCATTTTTTGTGTACTCGATCAATAGTATTCCTTTGGAATTTCAAAACACTGTGGCCATGATGTTACCGACCGATTGCGTGACATTTTTTTTTAAAACGTTACCCCTATGAAAAGGAACCAACCCGGGGATTAAGAAACAGAAGGGAGGAATCGAGGCTTCTCTCGATCCGACCTCCTATAACGCCTACGTTGGGTTCGGGAACAACGTATGTGATCTCCGCAACGGAGTAACACACAAGGGCGATAACCTCTTCCTTTTCAGCAAATAGGTTCAGTTAGGGATTACGGGTCTTCCGAAGTCGTCCCGGTCCCAACGCCTTAATTCTTCGATGTGGACTGTATAATTTTGAGGGATGAATTTCTTGGGAATAAAACAGCAATTATCTTCAAACCGTTCCGTGAGAGAGTAATTACTTTTCCCTATCACTTCCCTACACTTTTCTTTCTTCTTATTGACTGCTGGTCTTGCACTTTTCCCGAAGGATTTTCGTACTTATTTCTCGAACTTCCCCAAACTTTCCCAAAGGATTCCCGAACTTTCTTCCCGAACGAATTGCAATAAAACTCATTTACTAAGCTACCCCAAGCTATACGCGAAAGTGAGCCACTCAATTACATGAATTTGTTCTATTACTCTCTCACGTTTTACCTAATTACTTTATTTGCATAAGTCATACATCAACATAATTTACCTGTATAGATAGCACAAAACAATATCTACACTACGATATACATTACATTTTCATATCACAAAAAAACCTATTATTTATTTAACAAAATATGCCTATTTTACTCACAAGTTCAAAGTCGAAATTTCTTAAATATTTAACATAGAAAGTTAAAACAATGTTTTCCACTTGAAATTATACATAACATATAAGAAAAAATGAAAAGTCTAATATACACCAATATCGACAGTATTAGGTGAATAAATGCTTCTACACAATTTTCAAACTGTAGGAAACTATTTCTAATCAAATTCTTATCTGTTATCATGTTTCTTATCAGATAACAATATAAGTGAATGTTCTCATAAATAAATCATAGCAAATAGGCATTTGTTTTCATACAAAACGTAACAAACCCATATAAGACAATACTTATGCAATTAATTTCCGTTAATTCTATTTATGCACAGAGTGATCATCTCGACCGGGGAACAAATCCGATCTCTAACTTCACTTTAATATTCCTTTGAATTTACATCATTGGAAAGATGATTTCAACCGGGGAACAAATCCGGTAGCATAATTTATATCTGAAAATTCCCTATATGAATTTATTAAGAGATATTACTTAAGAAAACAATGAACTAGTCCGGCCTGGGAGTCGAACCCAAGACCTTTATACCATTAATTCGATATTCTTTAAGATTTAACTAAGCATTTTCTTATTAGAACATTGCTATTGGACAATTTGCCTTTTAAAAGCTATTCGTCACCGGTTGACTTAATAAACTGAAATATTCTTATAGGCGCGTCGCCAACACCCTACACTAAGATTTTCTCTTGTTTCGTGGGGATAGTTTACAAACATAAATTGCACAAGGACATACATCCAGACCCGTAACAACTATTTGTAGTTGTATTGTTCCGTGCGGGATTCTAACCCGCGACCTCCAGCGCAGCCACTTATTGCTAAGCCACTGCGCCACGGAGTCGACATTGATCTTCTTGAGGGGGTCTGATCCCTTTTTAGACCATTGCCTTCCTGTTTACTTTCAGGGTCATAGTGGTGAACCCTCCTTTTCATCTTCTGTGTTGTTGGATCGTCACCACACAGCTTTAAAAACATCCTACAATAGTCAACTCGCGCCTGCTTTTGAAGCACAAGGAGCATTCGCGGCACCCATATTGTACTGACTTATATGAGGTTGAGATAGTCATGCAATATGATACCAACGGATAGGTTAGTAATTTCTACTAATGTTTTGATTCTTACTTGTGTATCTTCTAATAAAAGTTTTTCAATGATTTTCAAATTTTATTCAGTAACCGCTGTGATTGGGCGATGTCATCTTTGATGTTTTTTTTATAGGATAGGGTGACAAACGAGTATACAATCCACCTGATGGTAAGTGGTTGCTGTAGCCCATAGAAATCTACATCTATCCTCGATTACGGATCAAAATGCTGATACGTTGTCACACCTGAGGTCTAAGATGGAATGCCTCGTTTCCAGTAAAAAGGGTTTCCGGTTCTCTACACACACCATACAAAACACAGCAGCATTAAGCTACTATTTTACGCTGGTATTCTGTGAAAACGTGGTCATTCCCCAGTCGAGCCGACCCATTCGTGCTACAACTATACTAATAATACAACTGCAGCATGGTTCTACAACATATAAAAAGGCACAAATTCACTTAACTACTTCTGTATGGTTGACAGTCTAGGTAAACGGCCACCATTTTCTCATAGATATTTTTTTGAGTTTTTGCTTATTTAGTGAGGAATATTATCACATGACGGTGTTTGATTTTTCTTCGAGTTAGTTATTCGCGTTGTCTGTGACTGAAGGTTACATAAGAAGTAATGAAGTTATTAAGACGCAATTTCATATTTACACCCTAAGGTAGTGTTATTAGCTAATGACTGTTTTAACTACCTACATTATTAGCAAATCATCCTTCTACCGAGAATATTTTGAACACCCCTCGTATATGGGGCAGTATTACAAATATAGACACAATGATTTGAGCAAAGGATGCGATACGAATGCTTCCCATTGGTTTTCTTACATGTTCTTTTCAGGGCAGGGCTTTCCGAATCAGTGGTAAAAGCGTAAGTGACTTATAAAGTTTGCTAACTTTGAATTACTTGTAATTTCTAATTCATAAAAAAATATTCCATTTTATTGTATTTTATTTTATTTAGAGTGCTATTGGTGGTATCACACAGGATGAATGCTGAAAACTACTGTATATTAATTTAGGTTTGTCACTACAATAGTTTTTACTTAGGAAGTATATAAATAGGTACGTAATATATCTACTTACAGCAGTATGTATATAATATATCTGCTCACTCGTTATGGAATCGTTTAAACATCGACGACTATCATTTGATCCTTGATTAAAGATAAATGTAGATGTCTATGGGCCACAGCGTCCACTTTCCATCAGGTGAACTGTGTGCTCGGTAGTCACCCTACTTCTATAAAAAAAAAGACATCAGCACCTTTGATGCAGCTGCCCGTCACTGATCTGGGTATTTTACGCCTGGCATTCCCGAGATTACGAACGGGAATGAGATTTACTGTGTAGTGGCAGTGAAAGAGTATCCACTATTCCATATCGTAACGTGGGTGTCGTAAGAGGCGATGGAAACACACCAAAAGATGGGCTACAGCGCAAAAAAACTGTTATATTGATTCACCCGCAAAGCGTGGCAACTATGACCAATATCCCCTATAAGGGACAATACCCCTATCAGGCAATCTATTAGGAAATACTATGTTCAGCAGTGGACTTTAATAGGTTGTAACTGTTAACGAGGTTACGAACGAGAACTAGATTTACTTTAGTGTCAGTGTAAGAATATCCACCATCCCATATCGTCCCGTGGGTCGTGGATGGGAGACACAAGGACGCGAATCAGAAGATGGGCAGCGTCTTCCTAATAAACGCTAAACCTCACCGTACAAAACACAACAGTAATAAGCTGCTATTTTTAGTTTCTGCAATTCTGTAAGGCAATAAGCTGCTATTTTTAGTTTCTGCTATTCTGTAAGGCAATAAGCTGCTATTTTTAGTTTCTGCTATTCTGTAAGGCAATAAGCTGCTATTTTTAGTTTCTGCTATTCTGTAAGGCAATAAGCTGCTATTTTTAGTTTCTGCTATTCTGTAAGGCAATAAGCTGCTATTTTTAGTTTCTGCTATTCTGTAAGGCAATAAGCTGCTATTTTTAGTTTCTGCTATTCCGTAAGGCAATAAGCTGCTATTTTTAGTTTCTGCTATTCTGTAAGGCAATAAGCTGCTATTTTTAGTTTCTGCTATTCTGTAAGGCAATAAGCTGCTATTTTTAGTTTCTGGTAGTATGTGATAGCGTGGTCCTTCCTCGGTAGATGATAAAACATGTATGAGAACAGTGATCGAACAAATAGTAAAAAAGTTGAAATAATTGTTTTGGCAGATCATCGTGTCTTTGTGTACGTTTTATTGTTGTAGTAAGACAGGTAGTTTGAGTAATATTTTACGTGAATGCTTATGGATTAAAAATTATACGTTGCTACCCATAATGCTTAAAGATGCGTGAAAACAAAGCATACGTGGTGGAGCCATACTGAAAATATATATTAGTAGTATAATTGTAGCACGAATAACTCGGCTCGAACGGGGAAGGGCCACGCTCTTACAGAATATCAGTGTAAAATGGCAGCTTAACGCTGCTGTGTTTTGTATGACAAGTATAAAGAAATCGAGACCCTTTTTACTGGAAAAGAGGCATTCAATGTTAATCTTCACGGGTGACAACGCATTTGTATTTTGATTCGTAATCGAGGATAGATGTAGATGTCTATATGCCACAGTAACCACTTATCATTAGGTGGACTGTGTGCTCGTTTGTCACCCTTATCTTATAAAAAGGACTGAACATTAAATAATATGAAGTAATAGAGGGGTGTATATATATAGTTCAATACGACAAACTATTTAAATGAAAAGAGTTTACTTTATTTTAGACTAATTACTTTCTAAGTAATATGTTTTAACAGGACCTGAAATAATTAAGAGATTTAGCACGACGGATGTAGAGGAGTAAAGAGTTCCACAAACGCACAGCATTCACAATAAAGGATTTTTGAAAAAATGAATGCAAAGGATCATAGAGAGAAAGAGAGATAAGATTGAGTAAAGTGGAAGATATTGATGTATTTATGTTCATACCCCAAGCTACTAAAACCACAACATGTGGGTGGTGGGTGGTAATGATAATACAACCTGTTATGTATGCATATATGCATAGACGATACAAAAATTTCCACTGGGTTTCAAATGCTGAATTAGTAGTATAGTAATAGTAGCTTATGCTTTTTAGAGAACCGGAGACCTTTTAGACCTTACAGGTGACGTTGGTTGGGTTGACCCTTCCTTAAATACAACATAACAGAATATAAAGCATACAGAAAAGGAAATAACAAGTTCGCCCACGTATCAAAATAGTACTTTGAGTTGAAAATTATACTTTGAGGTGGTCAAACACATTGGTTTTTACCCAGGAAACGAGTTGGCAAAGGTAACCCTTACTGCCGAGAGCGACGTCGACTTTTTAAGTATTAATTAATACTTTAAATAATTGAATAAATGTTGGGAGAATTGAGTAACTAATTTAATCATAATGATTTCTTATGTATACGTGTAATACGTTTAATGTCCATGTCACACCTATGCCGGTAGTTGTTGGGAGCACTAAGCTCGAAGTTGTTGACGAGTACGTTTACCTGGGACAAATAGTCCGACTAGGTAAGTCCAACTTCGACCGAGAGGTCAATCGACGGATTCAACTCGGCTGGGCAGCGTTCGGGAAATTACGACACATCTTCTCGTCAGGTATACCTCAATCTCTGAAAACTAAAGTGTACAACCAGTGCGTGTTGCCAGTGATGACTTACGGATCAGAGACGTGGTCCTTCACTGCTGGCCGTATGAGGACGCTCAAGGTCGCTCAGCGAGCTATGGAGAGGGCTATGCTCGGAGTTTCTCTGCGTGATAGACTCAGAAATGAGGATATCCGCAGTAAAACCAGAGTGACCGACATAGCCCAACGGATTAGTAAGCTGAAGTGGCAATGGGCCGGCCATATAACTCGAAGAACCGATAACCGATGGGGAAGAAAGGTTCTCGAGTGGCAGCCTCGTACCGGTAGGCGTAGTGTAGGGCAACCCCCCACTAGATGGAGTGACGACCTGGTAAGACGAGGGTGGTAGTTTCACTAGTATGCAGGAAGTCGATGGATGCAGGTGGCTCAGGACCGTGGTTTGTGGCATTACTTGGGGGAGACCTATGTTCAGCAGTGGACTTGTGAAGGGCTGTGATGATGATGATGATGATGATGTATACATGAACGTTACACATTAAAATGAAACTAAGTTTTACGGATATTATCGCGTGTATTTACTTATTTTAAATTCCCACCGTTGGAAACGAACCCAATGGCTGGGGCCTGAGGTGTTTCCCCCCCCCGGGGGGGGGGAGCTGAGATGTTCGTGAACTGCAGATAGCCGTGGTTCACTATGACATTGGAATTCAATAAACCCACAAAAATCATATATAATAATATATAAGTATTTATAATTGTTTGTTTCGGATATTTTGTGTTTTTTATGGTTTTTATAGTTGCAAGTATATTAAACAAATATATAGTATCGCTTTATGATTATGAATCCGTTTTTATAAAACCAGTGATTCAACTACGGTACAAGGTCAACTGCAAACAACTCCAAACATCACAAATTCGTTATCACCTCTGAGGACTATGGTGAAATGCATTACAGCTGTAATTATACCGACTTTCTATTTCCTTAGGGGCACAACAAGGGAACACAATTTCATATTGCATTTTTGAACGTCGATCATTTTATTAACTTCCTATTTGGAATTTGTTGCAGGTCCAAATTTTATTAAATCACCACGTTTTGTAGTCCCTAAAGCCCGATAATTTTTTTTTAAAACGATGTATACGTAGTTATGTGCGTACATTCGTACGTTAACTTGATTAGGTTCGTCTCGTTCGTCTTTGCTGAACAAATTCCCAGATTGGGAGCGACTAAATCAAGTCCAATTAAAACCCCAGAAAACACAAGTTTGCGCGTTTACCCCTAAAAGGAACCCTTTTGTGGTATCTCTCAGTTTCAAGACACTCCCCTTGTTGCCTCAGCCAGTATCGGGAATCCTAAAATCAACATATTCAGTGACATGCACTTTCATGGTCACTTGGAAGAAAAGGCCAAATTGGCCTCTAAAAAGCTTGGCGTGCTCAGCAGAGAGGGATAGTATTTCATGCCGGCACACCGCCTGCAACTTTACCTCACACGGAATACTGTTCCAATCTCTGGGCTGGGGCTCCCCAGTATCAGCTCCTTTCACTTGAACGCATCCAGTGCAGTGCGACTCGAATCGTCGGCGACCGAGTGCTTTGAGGAATTGTTCGGATTAGTCCCAGCCGCCAAATTTTATGAACTTACATCTAGGCAAAATTTCCGATACCATCCACACCATCTAATTGATTGGCGGTCCACCACTGTACGTTTCACTAGGAGTATTGTTCCGCGTACGACCTCTCTGTGGAATAGTTTACCACCGGCGATTTTTCCGGACCGATACGACCTGGGGACCTTCAAAAAAGAGCTTACTCCTTTCTAAAAGGCCGACAACGCATCTGTAATTTCCCTGGTGTTGCAGTTGTTCATGGGCGGCGGTAGTCACTTAACATCAGGTGAACCGTATGCTCGTATGCTCGTATATACCCTCTTCTATAAAAAAATTCTAAAAATTATAATATCGACCCCACACCAATTCAATTCGACGTATAACGTAAAAGTAGGTACCTAAACAATGTGTAGCTTGTGATGGCCGGGGAAAGGGGATAAGGAGCCAATTTAGTAACCGGCTGTGAGGCATTCCGTCTCTGTCCTCAGTGATGACAACGCACCTGCAGACTTCTTTGTTTGAAGTTGGCTTAAGATATCTACGTGCTGCGGCAGTCACTTACAATCAGACAGACTACAACTTCCTATGTCACTAAAAACACGCATTGATCACGAGTTGTGTTTATTCAAGGGAGAATTTGTGGCCGTGAAAGGAAAAGGGGAGATCTCGCGCCAGGCAAGGTGTTCTGCCCGGGGAGCGGCCGACACTCCGTGTGATAGTTCGGAAATGTTCTATATATACTGTTTATGATTCGGAATTTTGATAGCGTGATTTAGGCTTCGGTGTGCTTCGCTTGCGGCGCGACGACAGCGCCGCTACATCACCCCCCTACTCAGACCGGAGGTCGATAGTGCAGCCTCGTTGCCGTCGCATGTGCAAGTGCTAGGGGATTGCCTTGTAGTCTGCTGTGATTTGAGAAGAAGGCAATTAATCTGCGAGAGTGCCATAAAGCAGAGACGAGCAGTAAGGCTCAGAGCTATGTCGAACACTGTATAGCGCAGAGAGTAGCTTGAAGGAACAGGAAGCATTATTATTCCAGTACTGCGATGAACCTTGCGAAGCTAGATGGCTTGCAGGATATGAAAACTGCAGACGATATCTGCTCGGGAGCGAATGGGTAGGGTTCTATGACGATGATGAAGCTTGCAGTTTCCGAAGGTTGTTGGTTGCGTATTCAGATTACGTCGGGGTCACCACTGTAGCCAGGAAAGGAAAAGGATCGGAGATGTTCTATATATACTGTTTATGATTCGGAATTTTGATAGCGTGATTTAGGCTTCGGTGTGTTTCGCTTGCGGCGCGACGACAGCGCCGCTACGAATTATCCTGGTGAACCTGATCAGGATAATGGGGTAAAGTTTTGAAATTATTGTATTGTTACCGGCTCTTAATGCGAGTGCAAATTTTCAGTCTATCGGCCGTCTACAAGTTGGTGAAAATTACATTAAAAGATTCCGTTACTTAGAAAGATAGATGAAAATATAGAAAGATAAAAAACGAGTGTGCTTATGACCACACGACTGAAGTAAAACTTTTTTAGCTCCATCTGTATTAGTGATGCAACAGAACTCTTTTCTACACTAATTAGATTTCTATTTCCGCAAGTTTTATAACGGAAGTTTGAACGAAACTTAGCGACCGACGCAGCCACATGAGTAGAAGAAATTCTGTTTAACCTACTAATGTGTCGCAGCAGATAAGGTACGCGCGCATCACTTAATATGTAGTTGAGCACTTGTAAGAGCGGCGAGGGGCATTTCTGTCAACTACAAGCGAACTGGACATGTGCCTTCAGCACTTGTCCCAACGTTTTTGTTTACATACTTTTTAACTTTATTACACGGCGTGACGTGAGTGTAAGTGCGTAAGATTTTCTGTTATTGTTTTTTTTAGTTAATTAGTAATTTGAGTCGTATGTGTAACTTAAATGCAATCATGAAGCCAAAAACAAGTCCTGTTGTTGTTTTGGAACTATTATGTTGAGATTGATGATTTAGCAGCCTGGTGTAAATTATGCGACAAAATGTACCCGTGAAAAGGCCGCACAAGTACCGCTTTAAAGAGCCATCTTAAAGTGATACACGCCAAAGAGCTTACAGTTTGAGAAGTTTGAAATTGTAAAACTTTCAACGCAAACTAAAAAACAAATGTTCAGTCAAGGAATTGCATACCTATTTATTTATAAAATGTATTCCTGTGTTATAGTTAGAACCCGTTTTTAGTAACGTGTTTTCTCTAGTTAAAATAGTTTTTAATAATTGCCTTTGTTACAACTTAGATTTTTAAAATTAATTAGGCAGCATTTACGAATTTGTGAAGTTTATATTATTTATTTTTTCTTGAAGATTATATTAATTATGTTTAAAGACACTTTAATGAGTATTTTGAATTCAAAGTTCGTTTACGTCGTACTTTCGTGCTAGGGCTGTACTAAATTACCCACTCACTAAACCTAAATGTGGCTCATTAAAGTGTCTCCCATATTTCATTGCCAATTTAAGTTTGGTGTATATTCAGCATCGCCAATGAACACCGTGAAGAACACCGGAACTCACTGTTAGCTGTAAAAGCGGCCGAAATACTTTTCATAAAATATAACTTACTGCTTTTTAATTTTGAATATAAATTAAAAGCTTTATTTGTAATTTTTATATAGTATTTCCGCTTCCGCATCCGTTTCTGCTTCCAATATGAAACTTCCGTTGCATCACTAATCTCTATATATATATATATATATATTATGGACAACTGTACATAATAGAAAACTATAACATGGTCATCCGCTTAATAAGGTCACTTTCTTAAAACTCAAAAACTACAACCTTCTTTGCATAGATGGCTTTGTGATACAGTAACGGTCAATCAAATAATAAATGGTCAAAAGAGCGATGCTTTATCGACGCCATTTTTACAGTTGAATATTAAAGTAAATATTATAGTCGATTTTAGTATGGTGTAGTGTAGGTAGTTTTTTAAGCAGATTTTTGGAGTGTTCCCAATAATATCCAAAGCTTGTTTGCAATTATTTCCTTAATATATTACAGTATACGACTTTGTCTTTTTGTCTCTATTCTTCTCCTAGTTTTGGTTTTATAGAGCGGCAAAGCTTAATTATTACCCTCACGTACCTTAATGAGCAATGCTAAAAGCTAGAGCTAAGGGTCCACTACTTGTAATAACGGCGGGAAGGAATGCCATAATCGCCTGGCTTATCTGATGGATTGACGGTCACAGTACCAGACGTTTCGCCTTTCACGCTTCTACCTATTATTGGTCTGTTTTTTACACACTTAAAATTAAATTTACGTGTGTGTGTGTGTGTGTAGTTAGCGTGTAGTGGCGGTGATATCCACTACCCCATTTTTCTCGTGAATGTCGTGAGAGGCGACAGAGGGAAACAAAACAGGAGATAGGCAGCAGTACATCTTCCTACTGACGACTAAAAATGTTACAATGCGGTTGCAAACTCTATATATGTAATCATCATAATTTTCTACAACCGGTTATCATTAATTTCAAGGAGCACGCGTTTTAAATTTGAGATTTTAATTTAATTTTAATTTTAACATTTGAGATCATCAGAAAATTTGATATTAAAAATGCCAGCTCACACTACCAAATTTTTGGACAAAGCATTCACAATACAAGCTGTCCGATTATGGAATTGAACCGTCCGATTATTTCATATGTAGGTATATAATTATTCTATCTTTATCTAGCTATAATATTTGTTTATATGTGTGGCATATTTATGTTATGTGTAATAGTTTCAAAATATATAGATATTTGTAATTTTTGCATATTTATATTTATGAAATATATATATACTAGCTTGCCAGGCAGACGTTGTCCTGCCCTTTTCGACGAACCTTTGTCATGTCCTATTAAAAATCCTTAAATTCACAAAAAAGATTATGGGTCACTTATGGGCAAAAAAACCATCCTATCTCTCAAGTTGGACCAAACTGCACACGGTGTGCAAATTTGATCAAAATCGGTTAAGTAGTTTAGGAGTCCATCGCGGACAAACAACGTGACACGTAATTTATACATATATATATATATATATATATATATATATATATATATATATATATGTGTGTGTGTGTGTGTATTTTTATATGTCAATAAGTATGTATATACTTATCTTATCTAAATAGAGTCACGCAGCAGCCTTTGCTGTTGCACGTATGGGCCGGCTCAAACCGGGGTGGTACCACGACCTCACAGAAGACCGGCGTGAAGTAGAAGCTTTGCTTCTGCATTTCATCTGGTGAGTGCAGTTAGCCGGAGGCCCAATTCCCCCCACCCCCTTAACTAAATAAATTAAATATTACACTACCCCAGGAGGGTACCAACACTCCGGTGACGGAGAATCCCTCGCTGAGCATCCACGCCCAAACTCCCCTACTCTTCTTGAGTGTAAGGACTCAGGCTGCCTCTCGTATTCTGGGGGGGGTGGCGAAATTCCGCTCGAGACTAAACCTGCTCGGGGCAAACGGAGCAATAATTCAAAGGCACCCCCACGCCACGATATCCATGGATTTCTGTAACATCAGGGGACTTCATTCAAACCTTAACGCCGTTCACTACCACCTGGAAACGGCGAAGCTGGTCTTGCTCTTTCTAACCGAGACACAGGTGGCGTTCGCGGAAGAAAACTCCTTGTAAAACGTATAGTGGTGGACCGCCAAATATCTAGATGGTGTGGATGGTATAGGGACGTTTGCCGCGCAGTGCGTTGACGATATTTGGCGGCTGGGATTAATCCGAACAATTCCTCAGAGCACTCCCCATGGTATATGCGAAAGAAAATGCAAAGAGATGCAACATCTCTTCGCAGCGCCAGTGAATCGAGCCAATCGGATAGCACTCGGTCGTCGGCGATTCGAGCCGCTCTGTGGTGTATGCGGTCAAGTGGAAGGAGCTGGTACTGGGGAGCTCCGGCCCAGAGATGGGAACAGTATTCCATGTGCGGCCGAACCTGCGTCTTGTAAATTTGCATGCCGGCATGATTGCAATGCAATGTAGTGGAAGATATGAATGACAAGCTCGGGGAAACTGTCCATGCGGTCAGAGCTAAGTTTTGCAAGACCCGCCGCAGAAGAACACAAAAACTCTCCGATCGCACTCTTAATCTCATGGCGGGATGGCGGGAGATGGGAGATGAGGCTGCAATAGTCAACAGATTTGACAGCATACAGGCAACTGAACAGACATATCTCCAAATGCATGCGGCGAGACTTGCGCAACTTCAATACTGCTCGTATTGAAGAAGCGATCGACCGGAACCAGGGCTCCAAAGTCTTTGCCAGAGATCTGTCTGCCAGTAAGAGCCAACTGTCAAAGCTGAAGACTGAGTGTGGCAGCATCGTTTCCGGGACACCTGAAATTCTGAATGAGATTGAGAGGCTCTATGGGCAGTTGTACACATCATCGTTGGAGCCACACGCAAGTGTGAAGAGAACGATCTAAAAGCAAGTCTTATCCGACACTATTCCGATGATATCCCGGACGTCAGTCTGAGCGAGTTAGAATGGCTCTCCAGTACCTTAAAAACGGCAAGTCCCCAGGCGAGGATGGAATTACAGCGGAGCTTCTGAAAGCGGGTGGAAAACCGGTACTTGAAG
This sequence comes from Parnassius apollo, assembly GCA_907164705.1. Classification (NCBI taxonomy): domain Eukaryota; kingdom Metazoa; phylum Arthropoda; class Insecta; order Lepidoptera; family Papilionidae; genus Parnassius; species Parnassius apollo. The sequence goes on along the minus strand of CAJQZP010000547.1, from coordinate 4,705,512 downwards.
TCCTTCAGAGGCTCTTTAATTCCGTCCTCCATGGTGGCACTACTCCGGAGGCGTGTAGCAGAAGTGCGGTGGTCTTGTTCTTCAAGAAAGGTGACAACGCTCTCTTGAAGAACTACAGACCGATATCCCTTCTGAGCCGCGTCTACGTGCTGTTTTTGAGAGTCATTACGGATCGTCTCGCACGCAGACTCGACGACTTCCAGCCTCCCGAACAAGCCGGTTTCCGAAAAGACTTTAATACCATAGACCACATACATACCCTTCGGCAAATTGTACATAAGTCCGAAGAGTACAATCTGCCACTTTGCCTGGCGTATGTGGACTATGAGAAAGCCTTTGATTACGTCGAAATTTGGGCGGTGCTACAGTCTCTTTAGCGGTGTCAAGTGAGAGTACAGAACCAGAGTACGAAACCTATCCAACTGCAGAGAGGTGTAAGACAGGGTGACGTTATTTCTCCGAAACTCTTCAGCGCTGCATTGGAAGACGTTTTCAAGCTACTGGACTGGAAAGGATACGGTATTAACATCAATGGCGAGTACATCACTCACCTTCAATTTGCCGACGATATAGTCCTTATGGCAGAATCGCTGGAGGACTTAAGCACTATGCTCAATGACCTCAATAGTGCCTCCCAACGGATAGGTCTTAAGATGAACATGGACAAAACAAAGATCATGTTTAATGTCCATGTCACACCTATGCCGTTAGTTGTTGGGAGCACTAAGCTCGAAGTTGTTGACGAGTACGTTTACCTGGGACAAATAGTCCGACTAGGTAAGTCCAACTTCGACCGAGAGGTCAATCGACGGATTCAACTCGGCTGGGCAGCGTTCGGGAAATTACGACACATCTTCTCGTCAGGTATACCTCAAAACCTGAAAACTAAGTTGTACAACCAGTGCATGTTGCCAGTAATGACCTACGGAACCGAGACGTGGTCCTTCACTGCTGGCCGTATCAAAGTCGCTCAGCGAGCTATGGAGAGGGCTATGCTCGGAGTTTCTCTGTGTGAAATGAGGATATCTGCAGTAGAACCATAGTGACCGACATAGCGCAACGGATTAGTAAGCTGAAGTGGCAAAGGGCCGGCCATATAGCTCGAAGTACCGACAAACGGTGGGGAAAAAAGGTTCTCGAGTGGCAGCCTCGTACCGGTAGGTGAAGTGTACGATGACCCCCACTAGATGGAGTGACGACCTGGTAAGACATGCAGGAAATCGATGGATGCAGGTGGCTCAGGACCGTGCTATGTAGCATACATAGGGGGTGGCCTATGTTCAGCAGTGGACTTGTGAAGTTCTGTAATGATAATGATGATGATTATGCCGGCCCCGCTCTGCTGAGCACGCTTAGCTTTTTAGAGGCCAATTTGGCCTTCTCTGCCAAGTGACCACGAAACCGCATGTCACTCGATATGTCGACGCCGAGGATTCCGATACTGGCCGAGGCAACAAGGGGAGTGTCTTGAAACTGAGGAGATACGACAAAGGGGTTCTTTTTAGCAGTTAACGCGCAAACTTGTGTCTTCTGAGGGTGAAACTGGACTAGATTTATTCGCCCTCAATCCGAGACTCTGTTCAGTAAAGACTCGACTTCAAACACAAGTTTGTCCCGGTACTCGGAGACTCTTTCCCGAGAAATATTGGCACGGCCTGTGTACAGAGCATCACCAGTGCTGTGATCTGTATAGCAGTGAATGTTACGGGTTTTATATTCCGGTTTCTCGCCAAGGCTGTCCAAGGGAACTTCTGTCAGCCATTTCTTCCATCTCTGCACATGGAGGATGATTCACTGGCACATGCCGCAAAGGACAAAGCCGATCTACTGGGCTCTGTCTTTGCGTCCAACTCGACTCTTGATGACGGGGGGAACACACCGCCGACCATCACGCAGTGTGAGTACTCTATGCTGGATGTGCTGTTTACCCAACGCTCGGTGCGCAGAGTACTCCTCTCCTTGGACATCAACAAGTCAAGTGGGCCTGATGACATCTCTCCTATTGTGCTGAAGACGTGTGCTCCGAGGTTGGCACCGGTCTTAACGCATTTTTTGCGGTACTCCTACTCCCTATGCGTAGTCCCGAAATCATGGAAGACAACCTTCGTGCACCCGATCCCTAAAAAAAGGTAACCACTCTGATCCGTCCAACTATAGGTCTATCGCCATCACCTTCTTGTTCTCTAAAATAATGGAATCTGTTATTAACAGCCACCTCTTACGGTACCTTAAGGATCACCAGATGATTAGTGACCACCAGTACGGTTTCCGTCGCGATCGCTCAGCTGGTGATCTTCTAGGTTACCTAACTCATAAATGAGCGAAGGCAGTAGAGTCCAAGGGGGAGGCGTTGGCCGTTAGTTTGGACATAGCGAAGGCCTTCGATTAGGTTTGGCACAAAGTGCTTCTTACGAAGCTTCCTTCCTATGGGCTTCCCAAGAAATTTTGCAATTGGATCACCAGTTTTCTTGCTGATCGGAGCATCAATGTCGTAGTAGACGGTGCATGCTTCGATGTCAAGCCCATTAACGCAGGTGTTCCACGAGGCTGCGTGTTATCACCAACGCTGTTTCTTCTGCATATCAATGACATGTTGAAAATTGGTAGCATTCATTGCAATGCGGACGACAGCACTGGTGATGCTTTATACACCGGCCGTGCTAATATTTCTCGGAAAAACGTCGCCGAGTACCGGGACAAACTCGGTCTGAAATTGAGACTTTGTTGAACAAAATCTCGGACTGGGGGCGACCAAATCTAGTCCAGCTTAATCCCCAGAAGACACAAATTTACGCGTTTACCGCTAAAAAGAACTCCTTCGTCGTATCTCCTCAGTTTCAAGGCACTACCCTTGTTGCTTCAGCCAGTATAGAATCCTCGGAGTCGACATATCGAGGGATGTGCAGTTTCGTGGTCGTTTGGAAGAGAAAGCCAAATTGGCCTCTAAAAAGCTTGGCGTGCTCAGTAGAGCGGGACAGTATTTCACGCCTGCAACTTTACAAGGTGCATTCGGCCGCACATGGAATACTGCTCCCATCTCTGGGCCGGGGCTCCCCAGTGCCAGCTCCTTCCATTTGATCGCACCCAGCGCAGAGCAGTTCGAATTGTCGACGACCGAGCTCTTTCCGATCGGCTTGACTCACTGGCACTGCGAAGTGATGTTGCATCTCTTTGCGTATTTTATCGCATCTACCACGGGGAGTGCTCTGAGGAATTGTTCGGATTAATTCCAGCCGCACAGTTTCACCATCGCACATCGCGACAAACCTCGCGATACCATCTTAACCATCTGGATGACTGGCGGTCCACCACTAAGTGATTTAAAAGTTTTCTTCCTCGCACAACTTCCTTGTGAAATCAACTACCACCAGAGACCTTCAAGAAACGAGCATATTCCTTTCTAAAAGGCCGGTAACGCATCTGCAATACCCCTGGTGTTGCAGCTGTTCATGGGCGGCGGTAATCACTTACCATCAGGTGAGCCGTACGCTCGTTTGCCCCCTCTCCTATAAACAATACCCCTCTAGGTGACAGACGTGTGTGCTATGCTATGTTGAGTTTTATTATAAATAATAATTAATTATTAAAATTAGACTAATTATCCATATTTCTTAGTAATTTAATAGCGCTAGTATTTACATTAAATCAAATCAAAGTCAAATTTACATAAAAATTAAAAGACCTAACCGAGGTCAGAGCGTGTCTAACTTTATATAATGAAATGATTTAATTGCATTAAAGTACATTTTGATTTAGTCGTATAATATTGTTGCATGTAGCGAACATAATTAGTTTTTTTTTTAATTTTAGATCTATCCTGTCCATTACCTGTAATCAAAAATACATAAAATTTGACTTTGAATAACCTAAGCCAGCGATAACCTTTAATATTTATTATGTATGTTTGTATCTTTACAAAATATGCAAATAAATATAATCACCACTTGTTTAAGTATTGATCATTGTAAGATATATATTTTTTGATTATATATATTACGCAACTACTGCACTTAATTTTACGGATTTAAAACATATATATTATATATATTACAATTTAGGTTAAAAATAAAATGGGGTAGGATGCAAAAAATAAGTTTCATTAAACGCTCCAACTAATTGTGGTAGAAGCGGTAGCAAGCAAGTCGAATGGCCCATTATTCAAATCCAGTTTATAATTTTGCCTGTGCTTATTTTATTTTTATCAAGATTTTTGGCTTAGATGCTTGTCCTTTAAGCCATTGCTTGTGCTTATTGTCGCTATTATGATTTTCTTTTTATAATGTTTAAAAACAGTTTTATTTTTGGCGAGTATGCGAAGTTACCATTAATAATTTCTCCTTAGTATACTAGGAACCTAATAAAAAATCAGTTCGAAAATTAAATAAATCTAAAACTTCCTAGAATCGTTACAAATTAATTTTTGCAGCGAGTAATTGTTATCCTTTTACGATCTACGTGACTCCACTGTGTTATTTCAATATCATTTACACTTTTTAATACGGTTGGATAAATCTACACCATTGTTAGTTGATTGTAACAAATTGTAAGATTGTTAAAACAGATGAAGAAATAAAGAATTTAATTAATAGAATCTGGCGTTACTTTGCGCAAATCCATTATAATAGAGATATTAATAGTTACTTTGCAACCATTCGCTCGATAAAATAAAATGATGTTTTTTACCTAGTTTGAAGAGTACCTCCCGCCCTCCCTCAATTGCGTGCATTAATCCCGTCACCACTACTCCCACACACATTCTAGGAAAGACATGATAATACGACATCGAGGATAATACGACACGTGTTTCGCCTCTACACTAGGCATCTTCAGGTGATGTAGATTGACCGCTAAGCGATCTTAAGGTAAGCGGGTTGACTTAGCGGTCAGCCGCGGTACATAACCTAAAGATGCCTCGTGTAGAGGCGAAGTTGTATGCAAGTGTACACTTCAATAGCCATTCACCGTTGATGAACTTTAAGTTCGTTTATCACCTTTATTTTATAATAAAAATATACAAAGTGGATGATAAGAGCTGCAGCCCAACAATGAAATTAAATTCAAAAATTAGGTACGATTAGTCATACCAATTTTTAAGAAATATCATTCCTCAATATAATTAATAAATGTATTCAAAATTAACTAACAAAACCATTTCCGCTACAGTCTATCAGTCCACTGCTGAACATAGGCTTCCTCGTTTCCAGTAAAAAGACTCCGCAGTTCTCTACACTCACCATACGAAACTCAACAGCATTAAACGGTTTTTCTGTGAGAGCGTGATTTTTTCCAGGTCGAGCCAACCCATCGTGCTACAACCATGATTTTGTATTTATTGGACTATATGCATATTTTTCATCTAATTATACGATTTAGCAGCCCTGGTCGGAAGGAAGAAAAACATAACATGTGTTTCATAACTTCATTGACAGGTTATGACAAGCTAAAAATAAAACTTACTCGTGTTATAAAAGTAATGATTTATTATACTCTTTAGCGTATTATATATACGTTGGCCACACTTATTAGCTTCTATAATGTTGTTACCATTTAAAGAAAATATCACAATTTTATTCTTGATGGTTATGAACATAGCTTATATCAATAAAAATACTATCAACATGGCGTTGCAATTCATAAATCATATATTACTTCTTGATTAATATTTTAATTGCAATTAATTACGTTAAGAACCCACACTTTATCTTTTTTCTAATGGGACATTTTTTACCGTGTAGTGACGAGTAAGAACATCTAATAGCGACCTAGTAGCTAGGACAATTTTGGCAATAAAATCTAATGCGCAGGGTATTGATGGTGTGAGTAGAGACATGGTAACCCTATCTCTTCCTCACACCCTCGATACCATCACTAATATCATAAATAAATCAATCACCAGCTCTACCTTTCCCAGTCAATGGAAAACAGCATTAGTGCGGTCTATCCCAAAGAAAGCCAACCCAAGCAGTGTCAAGGAGTTAAGACCCATTAGCCTCTTGCCTTATCTATCTAAAGTTCTGGAAAAAGTTGTATATAATCAGGTCTATACATATTTGGAAAGACATAATATTCTGCCACAATATCAGTCAGGTTTCCGCAAAGGCCGTAGTACTTGTACAGCACTTGTTGATGTTGTGGACAATATACTAGCTTCTAGAGATCAAGGTAAGGGGACGGTTCTTGTTCTCCTTGACTACTCCAGGGCATTTGACAGTATTAGCATTAACATGCTCCTTTCTAAAATGTCTTATTATGGCTTCGAAAATAGTACAATTAAGTGGTTTCACAGTTACCTCTGTGGCCGACATCAGATTGTTGAGCTGCACAAAACGGATGGTACAGGTACTATTCAGTCACACCCTCTACCTGTTACTAGGGGTGTTCCACAGGGCTCCATATTAGGGCCCCTCCTGTTTATTTTATACTGCAGTGATTTGATTCATGTGATAAAAAACTGTAAATATCACATGTATGCTGACGACCTTCAGCTATATCTGTCATTCCATCCTTCAGAGGTTTCCGATAGTATAAATAGGATTAATCAGGACTTGGAGCGCATTGCACAGTGGTCTAAAGTGAACTCGCTTATTCTCAATCCAGCTAAAACAAAATTTATGATATTAGGATCTGGATACCAAATTAAGAAAATAACAGACAGTCAACCCAGAATATTATTGGAAGGAGAAATCATTCAGCAGGTAGAAGAGGCTCGCAATCTTGGCCTTAAAATAGACGGCATGTTGCAATTTGAGAGTTATGTTTTAGATGTGGTGCGTTCTTGTTTTTATAGGTTAAAGGTACTTTACAAGTTACGTGATTACCTAAGTTTGAATTTAAGAGTAACCCTTTGTGAGACTCTCATCTTGTCTAAACTAAATTACTGCATTTCGGCCTACGGACCCTGTCTCTTAGCGAAAACAATGAAGCTCCTTCAGCGAGTACAAAATGCATGTGCTCGTTTTTGCTTTAATATCCCTCCGAGAGCACATGTTTCTCCTTATTTGGAAAATAGCAAACTGCTTAACATGTCATCAAGGCTCAAATTGCACTTTGCTACTTTACTATTTGGAGTAATTAAAAACAAAACTCCCGAATATTTATATGAAAAGCTTACCTGGTCCAGTGAACATAACTTTCACTGTACTCGTGGCGCTAAGTTTTTACTTACTGTTCCAGGACACGTCACGGCTGCTTTTCGCGGCAGTTTTCGCTACCTAGCAACAAAGTGTTGGAATAATCTCCCACCCCCCTTTCGTGAAATTCAATCCAAGGTTAATTTCAAAATGCGATATAAATTGTACCTTCTAGATAACAAAGAAAATACAAAGTAACAATACAAAGACTGGTTGTTGATACACTAGGTAGGTGGTTTGCGTTATTATTATTTTACTTTAATTTTTGATGGTTCCCTATGTTCTAAAGAATAAAGTACGTAATGAAATTCAATTTCTATTATATTATAATTGAAATTGAAATAGATGACCGTAGCGACTTATTCTCTTTGTAGATGACATGTACAAGCAGTTGTTGTTGTTGTTTTTGTTATTCGCTCGTGAGAGCAGGCAAAGGAACTATGCCATACAGCCTTGTCTTTGTGTATAATTATCCTTCGTAATTCACTGCTTCAAAACATGTTGATGCGTCACATGGTGCAGCCCTTGGGAGATTCTGATGGCAACTTGAGCCAGCAGGCAGCAGACAAATGGCGATGGTATCCAAAGATGCCTATGCAAACAGCTTATCTTGAGAATCCATCTCCATCAGAGCACTTGTTTCACAGCTTCCACTAATAGTTCACATGCGCAGACACTTAATACACAAAATCGCATATTGGTCAATGATGTACACCATTGTCCAGGAATTAGCTCTATAACATAGTATAAATATTTTTAATTTATTATTATTATTCCTTTCATTATTCTATTATATACTATTGCCAACATAGTTAAAAGTAATATATTTATCTATTTATTTTTCATTATTTATCGTTTTTCAGAATATTATCTTTATATTATATTACATAAACATATACATTTAAAATATCTTTAGTTTTTTTTTTGCATTAAATCTGTCTGACAGCTGCTCGTATGTTTTAGATTAGTGGTCCCGACAGAATAACAGCGCTGCGGCTCTTTGCTGTAGCATAATGCTGAGTCGGGTCCTTTTCGTTGCTGCAATCCAACATAAATTTAAATACTTTTTATAAATACTTTTTACTATTAATTGTTTATTTTTTGTGTTGAGTTAATTGTTTGTTTTTTTTTTTATGTGTTTGTATTAGCGTAGCAACGAATAAAGTTATTTTCTTTCTTTCTTTCTTTCTTTCTAATACCCCATATCATCCCGTGGGTGTCGTAAGAGGTGTCGACGGAGGGAAACAAATCAAGAGAGGAGCAGTAGCGTCTTCCTAAAAACGACTAAAAATAAAAAAAACCGGCCAAGAGCGTGTCGAGCCACGCTCAGTGTAGGGTTCCGTAGTTTCCCGTACGTCACAATAAGTGTTCCCACTTATGAGTTTAAAGGTGGATATCCATTATGTCCGCGCTCCTGCAACAGCTCCCAGTAGTGGGTACTATTGTTTCCATCCAAGTTCAAAATTATTTTCCTGGAAAGTCCTTATAAAATTCTACTTTTCAGATTTTTTTCATATTTTCTAAACTTATGGTTCAAAAGTTAGAGGGGGGGGGGACACATTGTTTTTTACTTTTGGAGCGATTATTTCCGAAATTATTGACATTATCAAAAAATGGTTTTAGTAAACCCCTATTCATTTTTAAATATCTTTCCAATAATATATCACACGTTAGGGTTGAAATTAAAAAAAAAACTTCCCACTTTACATATAGGGGGCTACCCTAATAAAACATTTTTTTTCCAATTTTTTTTACCACTTTGTCGGCGTGATTGATACACATATTGGTACCAAATTTCAGCTTTCTAGTGCTAACGGTCACAGAGATTAAGCGAGGACGGACAGACGGACAGACAGACATGGCGAAACTATAAGGGTTCCTAGTTGACTACGGAACCCTAAAAAACTGCGGCTGCCAACCTGCTTAAGGAAGGCAACTATGGCAAATGTGGCACGAGGCCCCCCATGAGACAATCTATGGGGGTGGCCTTTCTTCATCTGTGGACATTTATAAACTGTAACGGTAACGGTTAATGGACATGGCTAAGTACTTTCTTAATTCTCATTTCAAAGAGGGTTCTAGAGTAATGACTGGAATGAAGAAGTTTTTACGACTTTGGTTTTAAGACCCAATAAAGTCTCTATATAGTTTAACAAAAAAATAAATCTATACGCAATCACGCCTGTCACACAGAGGGGCAGGCAGAGACTACGGACTTGCATTTGGCGCGATTCTGACACACCTCTCTTACTTCCTTTACATCCTACGCATACGCGCTCGTGGGTTAAGGGTACTCCTAATCTGGCCCATATTCAATATACTTTAATAAGTTTATAATAACTATCCCGAAAGTATAACCCATACAATAAAATAGGTACCTTATTTACTGACAATGAGGCATTCCATCTTAGTCCTCAGGAGTGACAACGCATCTGCATTTTGATTCTTAATCGAGAATAGATGTAGATGTATATATGAGGAACAGCATCCACTTACCAATTGGTGAACTGTGTGCTCGTTTATAACCCTTATTCTTAGGCTTAAAAGAAATCGCTCTTTACTGACGAAAATATAGCGTAGCGTCATATAAAATAAACATACAGTCGAATTGAGAACCTCGTCTTTCTTAAAGTCGGTTACAATGCCGGCATTTAGTGGTGACGTAAGGTATCTGCTATTCCGTATCATCCCGTGGGTATTATAAGAGACGGCAAAGGGACATAAAACAGGATATGGAAAGCAGCATCTTCCTGATAACAACTTAAAATAAAAACAAGCCGTCCAAAAAATGCAGATATATTTCAAATTTGTTCGGGTATCAATGCGTCATTGGAAGCACGATCGGTTTGGTAAATATTTAAAAAATTAATTTTAAAATTCTTTCGTATATCTAAATACTAAATTCTCCAAAAATCTCCAAATAGCATTAAATGCCATCTTTACGTAGTAGATCTACGCTACAGCTTTAACATGGTTGTAACAAAAATGGGTCGGCTCGACCGCGATAGGACTACGCTCTCAGCCATAATACAAGCACAAAATAGCAGCTTAATCATGCTATGCTTCGTATGGTGAGTGTAGAGAACCGGATACTCTTTTTACTGGAAACGAGGCATTCCATCTCGGTCCTCAGGGTTGACAACGCATCTGCATTTTGATTCATAATTGTGGATGTATGTTTATGTCTATGGGCACTGATTAATAATAGTTGCTATGGGCTACAGCATCCACTTACCATCAGGTGGACTGTGTGCTCGTTTGTCACCACGTTCTATAAAAAATAAGATTTGACCATGATCATAAAGTTTAACTTTTTTCGGACTTACTTTCGTAATTAGAAACGACCAAGAAACTCAAGAGACATGACTTGACATGCGATTGTGTAACGTTGGTGGGAATCGTTTGTTGGTGGGAACTAGTTGAATATAATATTTTTATAAACGATATCGGCTTACAATCGACTCTAATCTGATAAATTTACACGTTTGTAAATGTGGTAGACCCATGCTGCAGCTATGTTACAATTGTAGCACGAATGGATCGGCTCGACCGGGGCAGGACCACGCTCTGACAGAATACCAGCGTAAAATAGCTGCTTAATGCTGCTGTGTTTCGTATGATTATTGTAAAGAACCCGAAACTTTTTTACTGAATACGAGGCATTCCATCTCAGTCCTCAGGGGTGACAACGCATCTGCATATTGATTATTAATCGAGGTTAAATGTAAATGTCTATCACAGAGCCACAGTATCCACTTACCATAAGGTGGAATATGTGTGTGTGTGTGTGTGTGTGTGTGTGTGTGTGTGTGTGTGTGTTATGTGTGTGTAATATATATAATAGGTCGGGGAAAAGTTTCTTCGTATTGTGTTCGTATAAAATTGATCAAAAATCTCTTTGGTTATACTGTTTGCATCTGGCTGGTTTCAATATAAATTAAATAGAACATTAAGAAAAAATTATGGAGTGTAAAAGTAAGGAGTACCAACTCCCATAGTAGAATATTTGAAAAAGTGGCCAGCTGTAAGCAGTAAATAACAGTTCAAAAACTCTCCACAACAGTGCTGGAGTAGCTACTGGGATGAAATGAACTTATCAGTTGTCGATGTTTGAAGTGTGCTGCTAAACTGCTCAGTAGCTCTAAAATCTAAAATAATTTTATTTAGTAAATATAACCTCGAAAAAGTCGTCTATCCCACTAATATTTTTCGGCACGTTCTTTAAAATTTATCCCGTAACTATAATGGCGTCACCCTTATTTAACGGTTTTCTATGGACACTTTTTTATACACAGTCTATACTCCTTACTTCTACACTCCATAGAAAAAAGAAATAAAAAATTAACACTTTTACTTATTAATTTTTTTTCTGTTCGCCAAAACTGAATCTGACGAAGAAATTCGATACATTCTGAAGTTTTATTACAAAAAAGCGAAAAATGCGACTCCAGCCGCGAAAAAATTTGTAAAGTTTCCGAACCTAATGCAGTGTCAGTAAGTGTTGTACAAAGTTAGGTCAAGCGTTTTCAGTTCAGGAATTTCGATGTCAAAGACTCAGCATGCTCTGATCATACGGATAAAGTCGATGCCATTTTTGAAAAAGTGGAGCAAGATCTGCATATTAGTAATTATGACATATCCGAGGAATTGAGGATTGACCGCAAAAAAGTTTTAACGTATTTCAAAAAGTCTGGCTAAACTAAAAATTCGATATTTGGTTACTACCACACGAGCTCACTGAAAGAAACCTAAGAAATCACATACTCATTTGCGATTATCTATTAAAAAGTTATGAAACCGAACAATTTTTATAATATTGATCACTGGTGATGAATAGTGGATCGTTTATGACAAGAACGTGCGAAAAAATCATGGTCAAAGGGTAGTCATCAGACTAGCGAAACCCAGATTAACACGCAATCAATAAGGTGATGCTGTGTGTATGGTGGGATTAGAAAAGCATCGTTTATTAGAAGCTTTTACCGCCGGGCAAAATCATCGACTCGGATCTCTAGTGCCAACAACTAATGAGATTCAAGCAAGAAATTGAGAAGAAACGGTCGCAATTGATCAACAGAATTTTTTTTAATGAATGGTCTTTCATCATAACAGTAAAGACAAACCACACACATCTTTGGGCACTCGGCAAAAATTGAGAGAGCTTAGTTGTGTAAGTGTTAATGCATCGACCATATAGATCTGACCTTGCACACTCGGATTTTCACATGTTACGGTCTCTTCAGAAGAATTCTTTGGATAGTGTTAGTTTGACATCAAGAGAGGACTGTCAAGCTACTTGTCGCATTTTTCTGATAAAAAAAATCTCAAGATATCTAGAGCAACGGGATTAGTCACTATCTACAAGATGACAACAAGTTATCGAACAAAAATGCACATATACGTATATTATAATTAAAATTAACATTAATGAACAGGTCATTAAAAGAAAGGGGAATGAAAGTGAACGCAAGTAAGACGAAAGTGATGGTTGAAAGAGATCAAAGCAAAACCGTATGTGAAATAAGAATAGAAGGAGAGTTAATTGAGCAAGTGGATGAGTTCGTATATTTGGGATGTGTATTCAGCAGGGATGGGAGATATGATAAGGATATTGAACGACGAGTGAATGCAGGAAATAAAGTAAATGGGGCTCTACACTCTATTGTGAAAAGTCAGAATGTGTCAAAAAAGGCACGTATGGCAATTCACAGTGCTGTATTAGTCCCTACTTTAACGTATGGTAGTGAAAGTTGGGTGTGGCAGAAGAAAGCACGAGAGTAGAATAAATGCAGTAGAAATGCGGTCGCTAAGGAGTATGTTAGGGCTGAATCTGAGTGACAGGGTGAGAAACTGTGTGATAAAAGAAGAGTGTGGTTTGCAAGATGATGCGGTGACCAGGATTAAGAAAGGAATGCTTCGGTGGTTTGGTCATGTAGAAAGAATGAATGCGGAAAGACTGACAAAGCAAATATATGTTGCAGAAGTGAATGGAAGAGTCGGAAAGGGACGTCCTAGGCGGAAGTTTGTCGACCAAATTGGCGATATACTAAAAATGGGCCAAATTAAGAGTACCCTTAACCGACGAGCATGTATGCGTAGGTATATGGATGTGGAAGAGGCGAGAAAGGTATGTCAGGATCGTGCTAAATGGAAGTCTGTAGTCTCTGCCTACCCCTCTGGGTGACAGGCGTGAGTGTTTATGTTTATGTTATGTTATGTTTATAATTAAATGTAAGACTTTAAAAAAAATGTCTTGAATTTGTATATAAAATACGAAGAATATATTTTTGTTAAATTGTTAAGACCTATTGTAATCTATATATCGCAAATGAATAAATGAATTAGAATTTTCATTTGAAGAAACTTTTTCCCCGACCTTATATATAATATATATAAACACGATACAAAAAAACTAAAATCATGATTCTCATCAGTTACAGAATCGAAGAGCTAGACGCCATGTCTCAGAGACCTTATTTCCTGGATACAGGTCTTTCTCCCTTAACCTACAAAAGTAAAATGTATATGTATTTGGATTTTAATTGAGAATAAAAATGTAAATGTCTATGGGCCTCACTTTCCATTAACACCGTGTGTTCATTTATCACCCTTATACTTAAAAAAAGAATACCAGTTTGAAATAGCCGCTTAATGTTGCTGTGTTTCGTATGGTGAATGTCAAGAACCGGAGATCCCTATTATTCCATACAGAGCATTCCATCTTAGTCTTCAGATGCTGCATCTGCATCTTGCTCCTAATCGAAGATAAAAAAGGAGGACTGTGTGCTCGTTTATCAGCCTTTTTCGATATTAAAACATCTATGGGGAATAAAAGTGGTGCATTTCAAAAAGTATACCTTTAAGGCTCAGACAAAATGAGCATCGAAGATAATAATAATAATATTCTTAGACCAGAACTTCGGTAATGGCAGCTTTCTCAACGGAGACTAGCCATCTCGCAGGACAGAATTATAGTGCACAAGTGCATTACACTATCTATTCCCTCACGCTCATATTCAGATGAAATGGCAATCCGACACGACTGGATAGAGATCAGGCACAGGACCAAGATGCTTTACATGCTTTCCCAGGCACGGGGACAAAAATTTGTCAACTTCTTGACTCTGGGTTGTTATAAAGAATTTTTTATAGAAAACCCCAATAACCAAATTTTGGCCTGACCTGAGACCACGATATCAATAGTCGAACTTAAGATCACTAGACCAACAAGGCAATCGGCTTCGAGGATAGATCTTCGAGATTTATCTGTATGAGTAACAAACCATGACGACTGTTATCTCCGAGCTTGCGTGTAAACTCGCGACTCTAATACGTCGGTGCCCTTTAAGAACATTATCATCATTGATTCATTTGGGGAGCTAATTAGCCATCTTAAACACATACAATTAATCATAAATTTAAAGGCCCCTTCCCATTATTTTATTATTTACACAACCGCGTGACTAATTAAGACTACTTTATTATCGTAATAATCTTTCTATTATAATAACAGTCATAAATAATTTATTTTCTTCGGAGGTATCATTCAAGATGAAATAATAATATTATATTTTTATGTGATTCGGCTGTCCCATATCAAAACCCAGTAAGTGACATTAAAAACGGGTCTTATATTGGAAATCTTATTTACATAGTAATAAAACTACAGAAATATGAAAACCCTTGCAATAAATAACGCGGGTTCGAATCCCGCACGTAACGAGTATTTGTATGGCCTACAAATAAGTTGGTCGGGTGTTCGTCCTTGTGAAATTTATGTATGTAAACTTCCCCCACGATGCAGATGAAAATCCTAATGTGAAGATAACTTTATTATTAAAAAAATCTTTAGAAATAACCAGTTATTTAATTCCTTTAATTTATGTATAGTTAAAACTTTTTAAGGACTTCCTTGACCTTTGTTCCCTTGTTCTCCTATGAATACGTACAGACTACAGACACCGATATAATTCCAAGTGTTCCGTTTCACTCAATTTGACAATGAACGTTCCTTAACATACAACGTATTATGGTAAATGATAACACATTGCCATGTTAGCTCAGGGACTAAGCGAATCTGGGTTCAAACCGCACCGACACTAATGAAATTGTTCATGAAATTCTCTCATACATAAGGGGAGGCCTGAGCCCAGTGCTAAGACATATATAGATATAACTTTAAAGTCAGCATCTAAGCCTCACCTTTATAATCTATATTAATGTAGAATATTCAATTCCCCTTGCGTGTCGCAGGTGATGCCAATTAAACTTCAGGGTTGATAGCGTGATACGGACAATGAGATTGGACAAACTATCACAGCTAATTTACACAAATACATATATTATAGTGGAGCCCTTCGTGGGGTTTCTTGTTAATAGAAATTTTTGATTTTATATCACAAAAGGTAAGCCCCATTCGTAATCCTATTAGTGTTTGTCCCAAATTGTGTGAGTGTGGTGTCTTGTGTCATTGTCGCATTGTGTGATGTACCTGCGACTTTTGGGTCGACTGGATCGAGCGGTCATGGTTGTTCTATAACGTTTCGCGGTCTGCGGAGACGGGGCGCGACGTTTGCTGTTGGAACGTAGTTGGCTGCGTTTGTCACTTGCGGGTTAGGGTGAGTTTCGACTATTAAGACGACACATCGAAAACGCTATCGCCGTACTGATCCGAGTGAATA
This sequence comes from Parnassius apollo, assembly GCA_907164705.1. Taxonomy (NCBI): domain Eukaryota; kingdom Metazoa; phylum Arthropoda; class Insecta; order Lepidoptera; family Papilionidae; genus Parnassius; species Parnassius apollo. The sequence continues at coordinate 4,689,701 of CAJQZP010000547.1, read as the reverse complement.
CATAATTTCTATAAAAACTTGAAAAAACGCCGTCATAAGGTCTAAAATAGCGTAGCGCCCGCGACGATTAAAAGCGCTTAGAAATTGTCAGAATCTTAAAATATACCTATTTTTTTTAAATTATTGATTTAAGTAATCAAAATAATGAGCAAGTAAATTATGAATAATGATTAAGTAATTTCGTTATAATTTCAACTATAGTGATTATTTAGAGGTGTTTTCGCAAATAATTATGATCGAGTCAAAATTATACAATCGTGTTTTTGAACAATCAAATTCAAGATAAAACATGAATTTACCTATATCAAAATTCCACTTTCGTTAGTGGTGTCATAGTCCTATACTATTCGATGAAAGGAGGTGTATTTTTTCACGGTATCGCCTTAAAGCAGCGTTGAAGTATTCGGAGATAGAGGGTATTTCACAATCATTGTGCAAATTAGAGTTCCGTTGATACCACCGTGCACCGGTGGCTTTTCGAATGAAAAAGTTTTGGACTCTTTGAAGTTCTTCAAGATGGATCTTATAAGTGGGGGCAAAAGCTACACTTGCGTAAGACAATTTAAGTTTTAACGCAGGTTTTGTACAGACGGAGTTCGTGTCTTAGCGACAGCTTACTCTTGCTGTTGACGAGAGGGTGTAGACGGCCAATGACCGACTTGGCTCTGTTGCGTACTGCACTTATGTGCTTCGCGAAACTCATGCGGGTATCGAACGTGACGCTTAGGTATTTGGCCGATTCTTCCCAAGGAATTGGGCGGTCACAAAAGGCTTTTGATTTTGAACGTGATGTTGAATTCCGTTGAAAGTAAACTGCTACACTATTTTCGGGATTCCGGAACGGAACCATTCGCCTAGGCGATTGGTGGCTTCTTGGAGTTTCGAGGTGAGACTATTTTTATTGTAGTCGGACATATAGAGTGCGGTATCATCAGCGAAGAGTGCGGTGTTCACAACTGGGTCTTCTGGAATATCACTCGTGAAGAGTGTGAAGAAGAGTGAAGATAGGACGGAGCCTTGTAGGAACCCGCTGGCCGGCCGGAGCGTTTCGTAGAACAGGTTCCGTCTACACGATATCGGAAAGTGTGGTTTGAGAGGAAGGCTCGTATGATGTGCACGAGCCTATCGGGCACGTTTAGTTTGTACAGCTTGTAAAACAAGCCGTCGTGCCAGAGCTTATCAAATGCCTTTGCGACATCGAAGAAGAGGGCTCGAGAGTTTTTCTTTGTCGGTTGGTGATTGAAGCTGGACAGGATATATTCTGTTAGGCGATGAATTTGGTGGGTGCACGAGTGTTCAGCTCTAAAGCCAAACTGTTCGTCAGGGAGGGGCCTGTTAGTTACTGTGTAGTGACGAAGATGCTTCTGAATGATGCGCTCATATATTTTGCCCAACGTGTTGAGCATACTGATGGATCTGTAGTTGGTAGTTTGATTTCGCAGTTTTGGGATCCCTATTACGTCTGCTTCTTCCAGATATCCGGGAAGGAGCAGTTCGTAAGAAGCGTATTTGAAGTGTCTGTTTGTAACATCCTTTATTGAGCTCAGGGGGTTATTTTCATTACATTAAGACTTGCCGATAGTGGCGGTGTGAGAATACCCACCACCCCATATCGTCCCGTGGGTGTCGTAAGAGCAGCAGCGTCTTACTGATAACAACTCAACATAACTAAAAACTGCGGTTGACAACCCATTCGTTAAACGTGTCAACTATGGCAAAATCCCTCCTGTGAGTGTCGGTTTACCGTCCCATCGGATTATGAGAGTGAGGGAATAGAGAGAGCAGCTGTGCTTGCGCATACACTTGGACACTATAATCCTGTCTTGCGCGGTGGCTAGCCTCCGTTGAGAAAGTCCGCCGTGACCGGAATTTGTTCTGGAGGACATTATTATTATTATTCGTAGATTATCCTGAATGCTACACGATAGAGCCTTGCAGCAGCTACGAGTATATTATGGTCGTAGCACGAATGGGTCGGCTCGACCGGGGAAGAACCACACTCTCGCAGAATACCAGCGTGAAATTGCAGATCAATGATACTGTGTTTCGTATGGTGAGTGTAGAGAACCGGAGACCCTTTTTACTGGAAACGAGGCATTATATCTTAGTCCTCAGGGGTCACAACGCATATGCATATTGAATCTTAACCAACGATTGTTGTAGATGTCTATGGGCTACAGCATCCACTTACCATCAGGTGGACTGTGTGCTCGTTTGTCACCGTTATTCTATAAAATAAAATAAACTTCATCGTCATTTTGTATGTAGGCACTACGGAAGCATAAAGATTGGCTTAGATTAACTGGAGGTTCATGAGAGCGTTCTGATCGTTTATCATTATGACGCTGCTGTGTTTCGAATAGTTGGCGAATATTACCAGAGACCTTCTTACTGGTAAAGATATATTCCATGTTAGTTCTGCAAGGTCACACGCCAGCACGTTGATTCTTAATCAAACAAGTGAATATTCTTACTGTGTCTTGTCTATGCGTATTAAAAATCACTAAGTTCGTCAAGCAGCACCCATACCATTTTAAACAAGCCATATGATTATTTCATTAACACTCAGAAACCCTGATACTTGAAGTATATAGTGTGTTTTACCTCGAGATACTCGTATAAAAATATTTGTTATAACATGTGCTTAAAAATACATTAAAAAATACTTCACACAATCGTGAGACTGTCATACATTAAGTTTAAAATAAACTTCACGGTTGACTTCTTAAAAAACATATTTTACAGATTGTAAATAATAGTTATATTTTTATACATAGTAAGTACGTGAGGGTAATATGGTCATCCAGTTGATATGGTCACCTTCTTATAAGTAACTCAAAAACTACAGCTTTGTTTGCATAGATGGCTTTGTTAGACGATAGCTCTTCATCGGTTAATCAAATATTAAAAGGTCCAAAGGGCGCTGCTTTATCGACGCCATTTTGTCAGTTGATATTATAGTAAATATTTTAGTATGGTGTAGTGTAGGTGTTCCTAATTATTGTCAAGGCTTGTTTGCTGTTTTTTTTTTTCTTCATATATTAGTTATACTTAGTATACGATTTTGTGTTTTTGTCTCCGTCATCCGCCTGGTTTTGATTTTATAGGGCGGCAAAAGATGACCATATGACCATATTACCTTCATGTACCTTATATATATATATATATATATATATATATATATATATATATATATATATTTTTTTCGTCTGTGTATCTCCTAAACGGCTGGACTGATTTTAGTGAATTGTGTGTGTGTGCGTGTGTGTGTGTGTGTGTGTGTGTGTGTATGTGTGAGTCATTAAGTTGATTTGAGAATGGTTTAGAATTTACATTCACTATTAGACCCGGTAGGTGGCGCTGTTCTTGAGATCAACCGTGCGATGGCTTGTAAATCAACGAAAAAATAATTTAAATTCATAAATTAATAAATAATTTACAATATGATGTTAATCAAGCTATTTATTTATTATATAACTAGCGACAGCCTCCGGCTTCGTTTGGGTAAGTTTTATTAATGTGGAGTTATTTAGATTATATAAAATTTTTATACATATCCAAATTTGTCAGATAATATAGCCTCGATCACTTCCGGCATTGCTTTCTATCTGTTAGTGGACCTGGACAGAAAGATAGATAGACAACAATTGAAAAAAATCTATACCATGAGCCACTAAAACCACTTTTTAATATAAAAATAGCAATTATACGATTTAAAAAAGCAATAATAAATAATTATTTATCTTTCTGACAATGTGCTTCTTATATCATTTATGTGATCATTATGACTGTTAAATAAGATTTCATGCGACAAAACGTCGGATTCTTGGATTTTAGGCGCTAGTAGAACATCCATACGCGCGCATATATCAATATAAGGTAGCCTTTGTCGATTCTACAAACAAACACTTCATTTTTGCTGCTAGCTACTAGCTGGAACAGACAGGAAGACAAAAATTTGAGAAGTTGTTTTTGGTTATACTTTCACATGCACTTAGAAAAAAAGGTGTTATTTTAACATTACAAACAGACACGGTAATTTTAGTTATTTGTATAGACATATACATATATGTGTCTATGGGCCACAAAATTCGACCTATGGGCCACTATCAGGGGGACTGTTTGCGTATTTGTATTTTTTTTAAATTACCTACCCTATCTTATAACGTTCTGCGCGAATTCTAAAATCAATTTGCAGGTAGTGCATTATATGCAATTTCAAACGAGAATATGTAATTTATTTTAAAATTATATAAATTATCTAGAAATATCCATAACGCAATATCATCCCATGGATGTCGCAAGAATCGACAGAGGGAAGCAAATCAGGGGAAGGACAGCAGCGTCTTCATAATAACGGCTAAAAATGAAATAAAATCTGAGGCTGCCAACTCGATTGCCAAGTGTGGCAACTGTAGCAAATATCTTCCCTACGAGACAGTCTTTGGAGGAGGCCTATGTTCAGCATTGGATTTTAATAGACTGCCGGTATGTACTAATAAAGCACTTATTTGTGGAAGAGTTCTTTTTTATAGTATAAGGGTGACTATAAAAAAGAACTCTTCTACAAATAAGTGCTTTATTAGTACATATAGTATAATGGTACGTATAGAATACAACCACTAGACCAACGACTGTCTCGTTGGTCTAGTGGTTGTAGTAGTGCGACTGCTGATCATGAGGTCCTGGGTTCGAATCCCGCCCGGGTCGGGCCAAAAAATTTATTATTGAGTTTTTCCGTCAAGAAATTCTCAGTAGTTGCCCGGAGTCAGGAAGTTGGCGGTGTGTCACCCCCGTGCCTCGGAAAGCACGTAAAGTCGTACGGTCCTACGCCTGATCTCTCTTCGGTCGTGTCGGTTTATCTTCCGAGGAAATAGAGAGTACACCTGTGCTTGCGCATACACTTGGGCACTATAATCCTGTCCTGCGCCGATGGCTAGCCTCCGTTGAGGCAGGCCGCCGTGGCCGAAATTCGGTCTGGAGGTCATTATTATTATCATTATAAGGGTGACAAAAGATCACACAGTCCACCTGATGGTAAGTGGTTGCTGTGGCCCATAGACATCTACATCTAACTAAAAATTCAGATGTGTTGTCACCCGTGAGGACTAAGATGGAATGCCTCGTTTCCTCGACTTCAACTTTCAACTTTGCAGAGATCCTTTGTACTGGAAACGAGGTATTCCATCTGAGTCCCCAGGGGTGACAACATTTATTTTGATACTTTATTCAGAATAAATGTAGAGTGGTGTGTAAATTTTTTTAAATAGGATAAATGTGACAAACGAGCACACAGTGCACCTGATGGTAAGTGGTTGCTGTGACCCATAGACATCTACATCTATCCTCGCTTACGAATCAAAATGAAGATGCACACAAAAGGAGTTCTTCCACCTAGTGAGCAATTATATAGATTTATATCGCTTTAATAGTATTGTTTTAGAAATAATGATTGTCATTACAGCATTTGTTAGTCTACTGCTGAACACAGGCCTCCCCAAAGGAACACCACAAAGCACAGCTCTGAGCCAACTGTATCCATCGACTTCATACATATCTTACCAGGTCGTTACTCCATCTAGTGGCTCTCTACACTTCTCTCACCAGTACGAGGTTGCTTTGAGAACCTTTTTCCCCATCGGTAGTCGGTTCTTCAAGCTATATGGACGGCCCATTGTCACTTCGGCTTACTAGACTATTGAGCTATGTTGGTTACGACGGTTCTAATGATATTCTCATTTCTAAGATTATCACGCAGAGAAACCCCGAGCACAGCCCTCTCCATAGCTCGCTGATCGACCTTGATCTCCCTCATGCTGCCAGCAGTGTAGCACGACGTCTCGGATCCATATGCCATAACTGGCAACGCGCAATGGTTGTACAATCCCGTTTTACTTTTTAAATTGACGTTTTAAAATATTGGTGTCAAAATATTTACTAAGCTTTAAGTGCTAATCCTGTGATAGATATTGATTGGCGGCCTATTTTTATCTGATTCCTAGATTTGAAAAAACAATGTTAAGGACTGTGCCACGGGAACAAATTAGAATAATGACATTGGATCTAATTAATAGAAGAATGCGATAGGCGGGCGGTGCTTTCAGTAGCTTTCAAGGTTGGTAAAACCAACAACCATCTTAGTAGTCGCCGCACAACGAATCAAGGCGCACGCGCCTTCTGCAACCTAGTAATTTTTTTAGAGGTTGCATAAATATTTTAAAAAAAAATTGCAACTACGCCGATCGTAATCGAAGTTCGGGAGTTTGTTGTCGTAGTCGATTCGAACGCGCTTTATTTGAATTCCGCGCGCTAAGTTTTGGCGGGATTTAGGTGTGTTGCTCGCTGAAAGAAATTGTGCGGTTATTTCGAGTACTTACTGCAATCTTTGGGTAAGTTTTTCATTTTATAAGTATGTATATTTATACTTTAGTAACGTTTTATAGTTCAATTATTTAGCTTATATCGTCTTTATATTAGCTTTTTATAAATGGAAATAAATTATGGAAAGGGACGACCTAGACGGAAGTTTATTCACCAAATTGGTGATATATTGTAGATGAGCCAAATTAATAGGAATATGAATACGTATGGATGTGAAAAAAGGGAGATAGGTGTATCAGGATAAAGGGGTATACAGAGACAACCCCTCTGCGTCGATAGCTTCGTAATGTATTGTGATTGCAATTTTTCCGTAGATCCGTGCACTAAGGTTGGCAAGAGTCGTCTAGTGCCATATTCAATTGTAGAGACTTTTTTCTTTTGCATAGCCATATTCAAATGTAGAGACTTTTTTTACTTTTAACTCATTGTGTGTCGCGGACAGCAAATTTTTTAGATATAATGTCCAGTGCTGCACAAAATATTTTCAAAGGCACCGCGCGTTATTCCTTTGTATTGTATTGTATAGTTTTTAAGTTTTAGTTATTTTAAATCCTATGGTAATTTTTCCTTTTTGGATGCTTTATAATATATTTTCTTTAATTCGTATTACGTAAATATTTCGAATTAGGTTATAGAAATTTTGTAATGAAAATATTATGGATCCGCTATTCATTTACTGATATGAAATATCTAATTGATACTAAGCAGTATTTTTAAATCAGGACATATTCCAGATTAAGCTCTATTGCCTTACGAGCCATTCATTAAATACGTAAGGATGATTTTGGTGATTTTTGTCCCCCCTACCCCCATTTAAGTAAATGTTTTTCATGTAGCGTCACGCTGCAGCTACATATATTACAGTTCTAGCACGAACGGGTCGGCTCGACCGGGGCAGGACCACGTTCTCACAGAATACCAGCGTAAAATAGCAGCGTAATGCTGCTGTGTTTCGTATAGTGAGTGTAGACAACCCCATTTTACTGGAATCGAGGCATTCCATCTGAGTCCTCAGGGGTAACAACGAATTTGCATTTTGATCTTTAATTTAGGATGAATGTGGATATCTAGTCATCACTTATAGTTTGATGTAAATCACACTTATTCTATAAAAAGTAACATAACACAACAAACAATTATTGTTATGTTATCTTTCTAGCATTTGATCACGAAATTTTAACATTTCTCTGCTATTTTAATATTCTAGAGAAGAAGAGAGAGAAATTCTTGTATATTCCATTACCACCTCTCCATTACATCATATAAGGGTCCACTGCTGAACATAGACCTCCACCACAGATTGTCTCATATGGTGGATTTTGCCATAGTTGCCATGTTGGGCAGCTGCAGGTTTTTATAATTTTTGGGCTGCTATCAGGAATAAGCTGATGCCCATCTCGTATTTCACTTAAACTCATCAGAGTTATATTACTATATAACTTTATATTTTTTTTAATAAAAAGAACTTTTTCTATTTGAAAAACAAAGTTAGACGAAAACATTTAATTAGAATGGCAATAAGCATTGCTACAACCGCGCGTTACTAAATGTCTGAAAGGGTGGTCTGTGCAGCTGGTACACTTTGTTCAGAGTTAGTGTTGAAAGTCATAATTATATTCTAACTGCAGGATACAACGCCACGAATTCTAAATCACGTTTTCACAACGAAATATAAACGTGCACTATCTCAAAGGCGGTAAATATAATCAGCACTCAAGTCAAATTTGAAATATTGTTTAAGGTTTTAGTACACTAGCACGGCCTAAAGCTAGATGTCCATTAGATACGTATCGGGTCGCAACGGTGCGACGAGCATTTTTGAGTATTGCGTTACAGGGCGGGCCAGGCCGCAAAGACGAATATTTATTGAAATCTCGTATAATAACGTGGTTATCGTTAGAGGCAACTGAGGGAAACTGTCACAGGAAAGAAGCATCTGCCTTAAAAACACAAACTAATAAAAAATGTGGTGGTCAACTTACCTGCCAAGCATGGTAACTGTCGCCGCGTGTAAGCATGGTATCATTACCACTACCATTTAGGCAACTTATGGAAGAGGCATATGTTCAGCTGTAGACTTTGTGTAGACTGTAATGAATAATAAATAATGAACATTGTACATTATTGTAAACTGTTCTTTTTTTTTTAAAGTTCTTAGTAGACCGTCCCAGGACCGAGGTATTTTTACGAAGCATTGGTAAATTAAACTTAAAAACTACTTTCAATAACAGTACGAACCAGTGGTAAATTAAATTTGAAACAACAACTATCCATAAAGTATTATTTATAATCTGTATTAAATAGAAAAATCTATATCAATTGCGGTTTTGGCCGGAATTTGACCTTCGCCGGATAGTTGCTCCTGTTTTATTGTTTAAATAATGGTTTGAAGTGGATTTTGATATGTAAAACTGATGCGATTTTATGTATTAAGTATCTGCGCAAATCAACTATTGGAGAACATGACGAAAAAAGTGCCTCGATGTTGATATAAACCTCAAGTTATTTTGATCGCTTAGGCACTTACGAACTTGATTGACTGTCGTCATCGGCTGTCTGCTGGGTTGAGCTGTCGTCAATATCTTCCAAAAATTCAAAATGTGACGCATCAGCATATTGTTTTGTAAAAGTGTATAAAAACGAAGATCTCGGATGAAATGATGACATGGCTTAAAGGACAAGCATCCGTGTCAAAAATCTCAATTTAAAAAATCTATTTCAATTTAATCACCAGTCTCTGGAATTTTTATTTGGTTGCTTTAAAGTTATACTTTTCACAGACTGTGAGACATTCTATCTTAGTCCTCAGAAGTGGCAACGCATTTTGAGTTTCCTTTGTTTAAAATTGGCTGCAGGTGCCTGTTAATAACTTGTATCCACTCGAACATTAGCTATATTAAAGGTTTTTCAACATTATAATATATATTAAAACACTGGCTAAAAGAACGTTTCACTGATACAGAATAGCCGCATGAAGTTCAAGGCTCTGCAAACATTTTGTACTTATTATGTTGGTTTTACCCCTCGATTTGGTTTTCACGGGATCTGGTTTATTCCTACATTGCAAATTCCATCCTTGACTGTTATTTTAAGTTATAAAATTGCCTGGCTTGAGTCAATGTTTACCTTTTTCGCCTTTTTTAATGGCGTAGTATGAAGATACGGGTATTTTTGCTTTATTTGCACTTCAAGGAGCGTGTCTACCAGGGTTTTTATTTTTTTACATCATTAAATACCGCCTTTCCATAGTACAGGTTTATTCCTAACCTTGGACTATTAACTGTGCAATAATTAAAGATTAATAGAATGAATCTCGGGACACTGTCATAATATAGCCATAATATAAATATAATGCTTCTGTCCGTGTGTATGTGACCGAACTCCTTCTAAACGGCTGGACTGGTTTTGATGAAATAATGCATGTGTGATTAAGTTGATACTAGAATAGTTTCGATTTAAAATTTGGCCCAACAGGTGGCGCTATGGTGGTGCGAAGCCAACGAGGATCACTAGTGGTTATTTATAATATTTTGAGAAGTGACTTTGCTTTGTGCGCAACAAAGAAAAGTCAAGCAATGTAGAATTGTAATTTGCTATAGTAAATGAAGTTCAAAACTGAAAACAAAGATATCTAAGGAAAAGTAATTACCATTCTAAGTGCTGCAATTATTTAAATATATAGTAGGGTAATATTATCACGATAGAAAAAGAAAAACACAAATAAATATAATAACATAATATATTTTGTTAAACATAGTGTGTATTGACCGACAGGTAGAGAATGCCTTTAGGCATTAACTTCACCCATTGTATCTTTTTTTCTAATGGAATGTAATAAAAAATTTAAAATAAAAAATATAATAAATTAATGACTGTATTTAAAACGATAATATGTTGAATTTACACACCAATGAACAATAAAAAAAACATGAGTGTAGTTCACACGCGATAGAAGTGAAACCTTTAGTAAATTGCGAGAAAAATTGCTATGTAATAGCGTAAAATCTACTTCATTTAATTGGTGAAGTCAAATCATTTTTTATTCATTTATCAATTATATAATTATTTCTTATATTTACGCGAACACTTCGCCTTAAAAGGTTCGCTACAGGTTGGGTTCGCTTTAAAAGTTATATTCCTCATCCATCCATGCTGTGCTTTACCGCACAAAGCGGAGACCGAGATAAAAGGAAACTATACAATGTATTCTATTTCATTCTCTCACAGGTTAAATCCTATTGAATTTTTATATACAATTTGTTTCTTATTAGTGCCACTTTCGTAATTGTAATCGATAATAACGGTAATCGTTTCTACGTAACATTTTTTAATCTGTGGTAATTGTAACCGCGCAATATGCGTGTTCGCTTCTCTAGTTTTAGGCAATTGCCCACACCTCTTGTTACCATTTTGTTCCTAAAAACTATATCTGCGCAGCCTCGTGCGACTAACTTCAGCCCGGCCAAGTTAGATTGCGCGAGCTATACCTCTGTTTTTCAGCTATTTTAGCACCCCGGCGCGAGTAGGTATTTTCAAAAATGCTATCTGTGTCATACCGCTCGTTCAGTATCGCAGTGTACATTTCCTTTTTGAAATATTGTTCGGTCGATAACATTTTCAATCCCCCAACCCTTTACGAAATGAGACAATTTTGGTCTCATTAGATTCCGTACATCTTAACCCTGGGTCTGTACGTTTTTCTTTTTTTGCAAAAATTATAAAAATTGTTTGAACGACATGAAACGTTTTTTCTCCCGTTAAAGTAGTTCTACGTGGAAGGGTGGAGGGGTCATTATCGCTTTTGCTATTGTAATTAAACAAACAATATCTGATAACTATGTGCTGTGACTATGGGTTTATTAAACTGTTACCTTTAGCATTACAACCTGTCTAAAGTCCTCTTTTGAACATAAGCCTCCCCCATAGATTGCCTCATAGGGGGATTTTATCATAGTTGCCAAGCTTGGCGGGCCGCTTGGCAACCGCAGTTATTTATAATTTTGAGTTGTTGTCAGGAAGAAGCTGCTGCCCATCTCCTGGTTTGTCTCCCTTTGTTGCCTCTTACGACACCCGCGGGATGATATGGGGTAGTGGAAATTCTTACACCACCAGTACACGGGATCCTACAATGGTTAAGTTATTAACGATGTGAACAAATAGGATACATTATCGCATTACAATATCGCACTGCTAGCTTTCCTATACAGTATGTGAGTGTCGGAGAATGTGGAGTGACAACCTCATGAAACATGCATGCATTTTACATGGTAGAACCATGCTGCAGCTATATTAGCAGTATAGTTGTCGCACGAATGGTATGGCTCGTGGGGAAGGACCACGCTCTCACAGAATACGTGCATAAAATAGTAGCTTAAGGGGAAATATAATCTCAAATGGCTTAGCAAGATCCTTCGTTATGCTGAAAATATTGCAGCATTAATTTTGAAATAAATATATGGTAAAGTTGAGGATTAATGTTAAGGATCATGTTAGATGAAAACACGATTTCGTAAAATTTTCTCGATAGAAGAAAAATCCAAAGTTACCTCCAAAATAAACAATAAACCGTTGTTATTCATAAAATACTTTAAATAAGATCATGAAACTTTGCATACTAACTGAACTAACTATAAAGCAGTGCTTATATTATTTACTTTTTTAAAATACCATTATTTTCACTGTAAAAAAAAATTACCAAAACTATCGGCCTTTTGAAGCGTGATTCCTGCCGCATGGTCACTTCGCTTCGGCATTTGAACGGGGAGGTTCAGTCGCTTACGATCAGAATATACATTACGCAACAGGACGACGTAAAATTAAAATGGGAAATAACCATAATAAAAAAAGAAGCGACTGGCTTGGCGTTAAGAAACAGGTATAAATATGATAAACCTAATGAAATAAGTGTCTAACGACCTATCTACTTACAGTATTAGTGATTACAAACATGTCGGTACATAGCATACGACGCGCGGGGAAGTGGGGACGAAATTAGAATTTGAGCTGACTTACTCTATCCCCTTAACGATGCTGTATTTAGCATGGTGAGTGTAGAGAAGCGGAGACCTTTCTTACTAGAAAGGAGGCATTCCATATTAGCCCTCAGAAGTTAAGTGAAGAGTTGTTAGCCATGTTTCAAGAAGATCTATTCAATCTTTATGGATAGTTAGTTATCTTAATAGTTATTTTGCAACCATCCGCTAAATTAAATGAAATGATGTGTCTTCCCTAGTTTGAAGAGCACCTCCCGCCCTCCCTCAATTGCGTGCACTTATTCCGTCACCATCAATCCCTGTAACACTACTTCCAACACCACTATTCCAGGTAAGACACACCATCGACGATAATACGACACGTGTTTCGCCTCTACACGAGGCATCTTCAGGTGATGTTGACTCTACGGCGGCTGACCGCTAAGTCAACCCGCTTACCTTAAGACCGCTTAAAATGATGGGTCTTTAGTGTGTTGGGAGTTGTTAAGGGAGGGCGGAAAGTGCACTTCAAACTAGGTAAGACACATATTTTTATTTAATTTAGCGGATGGTTGCAAAATAACTATTAATATCTCTATTATAATGGACTTCCGCAAAGTAACGCCTGATTCTATCAAGATCTGTTCAGCCGTTGGAATACATCAGCTCTTTTTGATTCGGGATTAAATTTTCTTTTTTTAAATTTTCAAGTCATTGTTTTAAGTTACTTGCAAATATTCTTGGTTTGCGGTGGTAGTTACCATAAGCTGAAGCTTAGTCACATTGGTTTTATTAAAAATAAAAAATAAACTATGTGTTCTATTTGATTTTTCCTTATATAACGCTATTTAATTGCTCTGCAATAAAATCACATATTGGAAAATGCTCCAATTTAATAACCGTAAACGAGTGCAATAATGGTCATAGTTTTTACTGATCTCCTTTTAAGCATAACAATCGCAGATCGAAGTATAACGATTTATTTAATGTCTGTTAATTGAGCAACCTCCCTTCAAAGTGCGGACGCGGACTATTATATTTCTAAATATGCGTAGATTGACAGATCTGTATCAAGTACACGGAAGCAAGGGACCAATCCGGTTCGATTTATCTGTATTAATACCGATTGCTGATATTGCTTGACTAAATACATACATTATAAGTAATTGTACGCGAATTACGTGACCGGTTTATTCAGGATTTAGGCTGTATATGCACTAGAGAGGTGAAAACAATTATATAGCAAATGCAGGTTTGTATCGCATTGTAACGCATTTTGCTGACAACACATTTTTGCATGTCACAAAAACCGATTGCCCATAGTTACGACAATCGTCCTTAAACCAGCCATTATGAAAGTTGATAGATTTTGTGTTTGACCAAACTCTAAGTTTCATTACTCTTCAAATTATTAACTTTCGCCACCGTAACTTAGTGAAACACATAGTGAACGGTCGGACCAAATTTCCTTCATACACAGAACTTTACCATATATATTTAAATACATTACACATGACATTACAGTAAATAAGCGACAGATTTCTGCACGAAGATTCCTCTCATCGCCACCAGGTGGTAAACCAGAAAATAATAAAGAAGAAACGCTTCTGCCCATCTCTTGGTTTGTTACACCTGTCGCCACTTATACGACACGACATGATGATATGGAGTAATGGACATTCTAACACCACCACTACGTGGACCGTAGACCTTGACATGGTAAAATGGTATAGTAGTTGATGTCCTGCAGCACCATCATCCATGGAAAATATATGAATGTTTTTATACAAAAAATGGTGACAAACGAAACTTATACGTGGTAGAGCCATGCTGCAGTTATATTAGTAGTATAGTTGTAGCACGAATGGGTCGGCTCGACCGGGGAAGGACCACGCTCTCACAGAATACCAGCGTGAAATTATAGCTTAATGCTGCTGTATTTCGTATGGTGAGTGTAGAGAACCGGAGACCCTTTATACTGGAAACGAGGCATTCCATCTTAGTCCTCACGGGTGACAAAGCATCTGCATTTTGATTCGTAATCGAGGATAGATGTAGGTGTTTATGGGCCACAGCAACCACTTACCATCAGGTGGACTGTGTGCTCGTTTGTCACACTATCCTATAAAAAAAAACCTAATGGTAAGTGGATGTTGTAGCCTATAGACATCTACATTTATCCTCGATTAAGAATGAAAATGCAGATTTGCTATCAGTTATCACCCTTGAGGACTAATATGGAATGCCTCGTTTCCAGTAAAAAAGGGTCTCCGGATCTCTACACTAACACGAACACAGCAGTATTAAGTTGCTAGTTTACGCTGGTCTGTGAGAGCGTGGTCCTTCCCCGGTTGAGCCGACCCATTCCTGCCACAACCATATGATAGCTGCAGCATGACTGTACCATGTTTAAATGTTCACGTGCCATTTTATTTTTCACGATTAATCAAACTTTGTTGAAGTCTATGATTAACAAATAGATATATCAATTACCATTTTTATGTATACTCGTATAGCTTAAATACATATTATAAAGTACAACGCAGATTATAATAAACGAAACATAAAACTGTTTTTAACCTGCTCAATTTGCATCGTTATTATAGTCTGTTGCTTCATTTACATTTATAATGAATAGCAGTTTAAAATAACAGGTACAGGTTTCAACATTATAATTAACCAAAAACACAAACACATTAAATATTAGGTCCACTTATACGCATTAGATTCCGTAAGTATATTCATACCTTTATGCTGTCGTAAGCTTTGAACTGCTAATGTACGTTCATAAAGAGGAAAATTATTCATTTAAAGCACAATTTGATTATCATTATTCAAAATACAATATTAGTTTACTTTAAAGGTTCTGTCGGCTTTACATTACCTATTAAATTACAGCCTATTAAAGTTCACAGCTAAACATGGGACTCCACCATTGATTGCCTCGTAGAGGGGATATTTGCCACAGTTACCACGCTAAGCAAGCGTATTTCTTTGTCGTTATTAGAAAGACGATGCTGCCCGTCGCCTGATTCCAGTTTCCCTGTGTGGCCTCTTGCAACACCCACGCGATGATATGGGCTAGTGCATATTCCTACACCGCCACTACACGTGCCTCAAAATTATACAGTCCACATCGAAGAATTAAGGCGCTGGGACCGGGACGACTTCAGAAGACCCGTAATCCCCGCTTGAACCTATTTTCTGAAAAGGAAGAGGTTATCGCCCTTGTGTTGTACTCCGCCAGCGGAGATCACATACGTTGTTCCCGAACCCAACGTAGGCGTTATAGGAGGCCGGATCGAGAGAAGCCTCGATTCCTCCCTTCTGTTTCTTAATCCCCTCGCTGGTTCTTTTCAATTGGACCTTCGGAGCCGGATTAAGAGGACCGAAGCCCGCTGGTTTCTTTTCAATTGACGCTTACTTAAATATTTCTACCTGTCTCTTTCTATTATCATTTAGTAGAAAGAGAGAAAGCAACTTTAAACACTTCTTAAGTTGACGTCGTTATGAGAAAGGCCGCCTATTAAGCTAAGCCCACGTCACATTACCTAGAAATTTGGGACCGTAATGTAGGATCATAAGTCTTAACCACTAGACAATAACGTAGGAAAGCGTGTGAGCATGATTGCCAACTCGCATTTAGGGTAGCGCAGCGGATTCGTCCTTGGCTTGGCTCAGAAATAAGAGAAAGCCTGTTCCCAGTAGTAGAACGATATTATATTGTTTACTGCTGATTGTTATTATACAAAATTCATAAGTTTTTTTTATAGAATGGGGGTGACAAACGAGCACACAATCCACCTAATGGTAAGTGGAAGCTGTGGCACATTGACATCTACATCTATCCTGGATTAAGAATCAAAATACAGATGCGTTGTCACCCTTGCGGACTAAGATGGAATGCCTCGTTTCCAGTTAAAAAGGGTCTCCGGATCTCTACACTTACCATACAAAACACAGCAGTAGCCAACCTATTCATGTAACTATAATATAGCTGCAGCGTGGCTCTACCACGTAAAATATGTATTCAGTACCCGTAACTCAGTATTCCTTTCTGTGGGTGGTCGAGTCACGCTGCTACCATTTATTTTTTACAAAACTGAAATGACAAACGATCTTTCAGTTTCAGTCCATCCAATGGTAAGCGGCAACTGCAGTCCATACGTTATAACTTTTGAGGAAAAGGTTTAATGCCTTACAGCTTATAATTTTACTGACTTTCTTTACACTTTAGACTTTGGTGGTAATATTAGGTAAGGTCCAGACGGACTCTTAGGCAGAAACTAGATTTTTTTTTTTCTATAAAAAATATGAATCTTTTTAGTCAATAATTTTGTCTTAAAAGCCACGGTGCGCTACCCATTGTAGCAAGTACGTAATAACAACAGATTCAATGTCTAGTTCAAGCATAAAAACCTTCGCACATGCTCAATATTTTCGCAGATTCTTATCTTATTGGTCAAGTTCGAATATTGACCTCGCTTCATTGCAACGCGGATATAGAGTGTGACGCGAATCGGTATCATTTTTTTATATTTGCATTTGAGCGTAGTTGACGCAAAATACCTTTTGGACTTTTATAGTTCAATAATCGTTTGTACTTAATTGTATAACGTGTTTGATTATTTTTAAATAGTTTAAATAAATATTCAAACACATTTACGAGTATATGAATAAACATCTAAGATAAGTTGCTGTATTGTTATTAAAATCACTTTCATAAGATTATTTGAATGTAGCATATTTTATAAAAAATTACAATGTTTCCTTTTTATTTTTCTTAGAAGAAAAAATTAAAATTAAAATTATTATACAGTCCTACTCTCCACAGTATAATGCTAAGAACGCTGGCTGCGTTTTCTCGCTCAATAGTGATACCTAGTAGTTTAGTGAGAAGATACTAGTCGCGGATTCACTTTCTTGAGAAACTATACCGAGCGTGAATATTATTGTATATAATATAAGCTTTGTATACATTATTAATAATATTATAAAGCGAATTTTGTTTTCAAATTACTTACTTATAAAAAAAAACATACATACTAGTTTAGTTTGTTCTAAACAATAACTGAAGGACTAGGCGCTCTCCGTAAACTTCATTGTACTCGAGTCACCTGAGTCCTACCGCCGCTGGCAGCACTAAAATAATTTTTAATCACAATTTATATACTACATACTTAGCGACCAAGAAAATTATTAAGTAAAAGTATTAATATTCAAATGCAGTAGCGGTGTAAGTGTATCCATTACCAACTATAACCATCTTGTTTACCACCACTACCACCACGACGACTATCAAAGTCTACTGCTTAGCATAGGCCTCCCCATAGATTGCCTCATAAAGAAAACATTTACCAAAGTTGCCAAATTTGGCAGGTGGGTTACCAACCGCAGTTTTTTTTTATTTCGAGTTTTTATCGGGAACACGCTGCTGCCGATTTCCTGAATTGTTTCCCTTCATCATCTCTTACAATGAGCATGGGACGATATAGGGTAATGGATATTCTTACACTGTTAATCTGGTTTATGCCATACAAAATAATCATATCGACGACAGGCAGCAGGGCCAAAGCTGGAAGACGCCTGGTTCTGCGATCGTCTACCCGCTAGCCAAGCATGACGTTTGAGGTAAATACTACTAACGGGAGAGGCTCATCTTTAGGAATGGAATTCTTCCTTATCCTACAGAAGAAGAATTAAGTCTACTTTACTATTTTACAGTATTAAAAACGTTTCGTGTGTTTCGTAATGAATCGAGATCCTGTTACCTTCAGTTTGAATTACTCACCCAATGATTAATCAGCAGTATAACGTATAATACACACACACAGCCTACAATCGGATCATTAATCAGTGAAATAGTGTTACGAAATAAAAACTACATAATATTAAAGAGTCTGTCAGTAAAAAAAAAAATAACTGAATTCTTTTAAGTATAATGGCTTATTTGCATGCTAATTATCATCAATTACGTATATAACATTTATACTATAATAACATCAATAACAATTTTTGTATGTCTGTCCGAACAGGCTATAATCTTCAAAATGGCCGAATCGATTGCGATGAAACTCCATGAATAGAAAGAAAGCACTAGCAGGAGTGATGTATGTTACAATAAATTTA
Source organism: Parnassius apollo (assembly GCA_907164705.1). NCBI lineage: Eukaryota > Metazoa > Arthropoda > Insecta > Lepidoptera > Papilionidae > Parnassius > Parnassius apollo. The sequence continues at coordinate 4,671,219 of CAJQZP010000547.1, read as the reverse complement.
GATGGTCTTTGATGACTATACCACCCAGGCGAAGCCCGGACAGATTGCTAGTATAATACATATAAGTATAAAAATGAATTCCATTCTTGTAGTAAATAATTATTTTTTCCATAAATCGTGACACTTCTGGCGATCTATAGATGCTAATCCCATTATATTCATTGTAAGTTACAGTTTACGTGGAAATAATAATTCAATATTGTTGATGTATAGTAGCGGGGGTTAGAGAATCCAATAATCCAAACTCCATATATAGTATCAAAGTTGTCGTAAGAGGCGACATAATGTCCTCCAGACCGAACAACCTGGCAGTCAGCCTCAACGGAGACTAGCCATCGGCGCAGGACAAGATATAGTACCTAAATATATGCGCAAGCACAGGTGCACTCTCTATTCCCTCACTTTCATAATACGATGGGACGATAAACTGACACGACTACGTACTACTAAACTGGAGCGAGATCAGGCGCAGGACCAACGGTTTTACGTGTTTTCCGAGGCACAAGGCAGCTGCTGAGAAATTCTTAACCGAAAAACTCAGGAACAGATTTTTTTTTGTCAATTTCAATTCGATATTGAATTTGAGTCTGAGTTTTCCTACCTTGCCTAGGATATGGTAAATTATCACAAAAATACTGCAATTCCCTGTTCTCAAAGGTCTAAAAGCCTGCCGAATTTTTTTTATTTAAAAAAAAAGAATATTAACAATGCTATAAACATTACTAATATTCCCCTTAACCACTCGTGGTAAGATTAAATTGCTTGTGTTACGGGTGGTTCACGTCAGTAGTCGAATGGCGGATTCGAACTCACGACCTTTTAGAATTCGCGGTCCGCGCCCTGCCCTTAGGCTACTGTCGCTCTAATATAATTATGTGTTATCTATACGACTTTGGTAAAGCGTAGTCCTTTCTACCAGGCTTAGCTATAAATAGAACTTTGACAATTGTCCATCGTTCTAGAATATATCTCCATGCAAATCTTGCTCTGAAGATTTTCACTCTGTAGTTAGATGGGAATTATTCCATCCTCTCCGCTTATCTTATATGGTTTAAAGGTGTGAACAGCCAATTGCACTAGGTTTGGCCTTATTATCTTTGCAGCCATCCAGTCCTCACCACTCATTTCCTACCAGTCTGGTCTAAGCCTGCCGAATTTATGTATATGTATTATCTGTGGTTTCAGCACAGGGTGTGACGCTCTGTTTACAATGTGTCCCAGTATAACAGTTCTAAGTGATATTTTACCATATTATGCTTGCAGGTTTTTTTTAAAAGAATATGTGTACAAAACGAGTACACAGTCCATCTGATGATAAGTGGTTACTGTGATCTATAGACTTACATTTATCCACGATTAAGAAACAAAATGCAGCTGCGTTATCATCCTTGAGGACTAAAATAAAATGCGTAGTATCCAGTAAAACTAGTCTCTGGTTCTATGTAGGAAACCATTGTGTGAAAAACTTTTTCTCATTTCGTCTACTATTTCATTAGCGCTTATCGGTCTACCATTTTGTTTTATTTAATCATACATCGTGGATGTAAGTGCAATAGAAGCCTTAGAGCCTAGATTGTGAATCGCACTGTCTTAGCACAACAAAAGCACTCTTGCCTTGAAGATAGCGATTTAATCGTTCGGAAAGACTGACGCTGGTAAATTGCACTCCCTTGGTATACATAAGACAAAGCAAAACGGTCTACAAACCTTATAATAAAGCGTATAAAAGGACACACACGTGAGACTTATGAGATGGTTCACCTTGGTATACTTTAAATTTATGAAAGGTTATAATAAAAACATACGTTATTATTGTTGTTATTATTATTATTATTACACGCTTGATATAAACTTAACCTATATTACGGTATGTATAATTTGAAAATTAGAAGGGCCGGCCTATGGTGGCCACTTCGCGTGGGCATGGCGAGCCAACTTCAGATGTGTGTTGGTAAAGTGCACCGAGAGGGGCGTCCTAGCCCTACCTAGCCTAGCGTAGTCTAGCACAGATAATGTATTTATAAAAATGAAGTTTATATTAACTGTCTGCAGCACATACATCCCTACTAGATGGAGTGACGTTCTGATGATACATGATACACGCATTTAGGAAATTCAGCTAGCTCACGCATGCTTTTTGAAATTTTATGCTCGAGGCTATTGCAGCAGAGGTCTTAGGTGATGATTTGATCGTTATTATGTTGATGATGTTAAAACACAAAAATATCCTGTTTAACAATATACTTGAGTAGTATCTCTAGTGTTAGCAGCAGTATTGATGAGCGTACTTTGTGGCAATATATTTTTGTCCACAATAAACTGTGAGTTATCTATCACAACGTATCGTAGATCGTGACATGATTCCTGTCTAACTGGCTTTATTATATTAAATGCACCATAGCTGAGGATATTAGCATGTTTGTAGCGGAAGTTGTTTTAAACATGTTATTGTAAATTATATTAATATCCATACCGTGACGATGTAGGAGTATCAATCAATTTCAAACAGTTTCGATTTTTTTCTTTTTTTACCGACTTAAAAAGGAGGAGGTATTCAATTCGACTGTATGATTTTTAATTAAATTAGGCACAAAAATTAATATAGGCACAAAAATTTTAATTTTACCACTTGTTCTTTAAAAAAAACTACTTGTACTGTATTGTGGAGGCTTCAACCGGAGAAGGACAATATTCGCACTCAATACCAGCGCAAAATAGCAGCATAGTGTTGCCGTGTTTCGCATGGTATGTGACAACCATTTTTACTGGTAAAGAAAAAAGTAAAAAAGTAAAGTTACAGCCTATATACGTCCCACTGCTGGGCTCAGGCCTCCCCCTCATTTCTGAGAGGGTTTAGGGCAAGGAAGTGTCCGCCGCGCTGCCCCAATGCGTGTTGGCGAACTTCACATGTCTTCGAAACATTTTTTTTTCTTATTCCTCAGACATGCAGGTTTCCTCACGATGTTTTCCTTCACCGCCGAGCACGTGGTAAATCAGCACTTAAAATTGCAATTAACAATTTCATTGGTGCCGGCGGGGATCGAACCCGGGTTACTCGCGTTCTGTTATATTTCCAGCGAGCGTTAACCACTGAGCTACCACGGCTCACGGTAAAGAGGCATTCTCTAAACTGAAGTGGCAATGAGCCGACCATACAGCTCGAAGATTGGATAACTGATACAGAACAAATATTCTCAAGTGGAAGCCTCGTACCGGTAGATAGAGTGAAAACTTAGTATGACATGCAGATACGTCAAGGGGCGCACATAGCTCAGGACAGTGTTTTGTTTCATTGCGTGAAAGACCGTGAAAGAAAGTGCGTGAAAGAAGATTTTCAGCAGCGGACTTGTGAAGGGCTTTTATTGTGATGATAATGATGATGATAATAAAATGATAAAGTATTCAATTTTTGTCCTCGGAAGTAAAAATGCATCTACGTTTCGATTCTTTTTCAATGATAGATGTAGGTGTCTTATTTTTAATAGATTAGGAGTGAAACGAGCTCACAGTCCACTTGATGGTAAGTGGATGTTGTGGCCCATAGACATCTACATTTATCCTGAATCAATAAATAAAATGCAGACGCGTTGTCACCCCTGAGGACTGAGATGGAATGCCTCGTTTCCAGTAAAAAAGGGCTCCGGTTCTCTACACTCATCATACGGTTCTCTACACTCATCATACGAAACACAGTATACGCTGCTCTTTTACGCTAGTATTTTGTGAGAGCGTGGTCCTTCCCCGGTCGAGTTGACCTATTCGTGCTACATAGCTGCAGTGTGGCTCTACCACGTTTTTCTATGAGCCACAGTATCCACTCACCAAAAGGTTGACGTTACTTGTCATCATAACTTTTATAAAAAATCTATTATCCCGTCGCATATTCCTTTAACGATGCTCCCAAACGGATAAATCAATTTAGACTTTGTTTGTTTTTGTATGTAAGGTAACTTAAATGAGAATGTTCTTAGCTATGATTCAGCTGAGACCATCAGCTATTTTTGTTTCGGTGGTTTTTACAATTTTCAATTTTAGTTAAGGATAATTAATAATAATCAAGTATAAAATGTGAGATCCAATAAATATCAATAAACATGTTAATGTTAAATTACCTCTCGAGACCGGCGTTGTCATGATATTATAGAAGAGACACAATTTATATTAGGTATTGATTTAATTATTAAACAGTGTTATAGCTTCATTACAGTTTGAAATGAATTGTTAATGTTAATTGTCAATTAGTTGCTTGATGTAATAGAATATTACATTTACAGTTTGCAATATTGAAATCAAGGATGTCTTGTGTGTATTTTATCATTAATAACAATACTTCCGTATGTTAATAAAATAATAAGTAAACCTGGTACGAAGTATATTCATATTATCTTAATGTTGTTATGAATGTATTGTAATAATGATCAGACGGAAGCTTTGTATCATAGTTTCTTTTTTAAATAACTTACATAAATAGGAGCTAATTAATTATTCTGCATATATACTATTGGGTATGCTCGAACATATCTATACTAAAAAAGAACATATATATAATTATAAAATATAATTTTAAAGCAGATTTTTCAATATACATATTATTATAAAAAATCTGCTTTAAAATTTGATAATGTACAATTGTATGGGATACGGATATCTTAAAATAAAATATTAATCTTAGTTTATGAATCAGTGCAACAATTCGGTTGTAACTTATATAAGTTTTAGTAAAGATTATTATTAAAAATAACTTCCTAGTTTATGAACCTATTTTATTGTTTTTTTTTTCAATTAAATAGTTTACTTCGAATGTCACTCATATGAATTTGAAGAAAAAACTTCACCACTTAGGTTGTGACAATTACTATTAAAACAACGTTCTAGGTGTTATGGTGAACTTATCATATTCCTTTGACCAGTGAAAAGGAAACTTTAAAAAATGTAAAATTGCATTCTAAAAAAATTAAATAGTATAAAATGTTTTCTTGGAGTCAGGGCATTACTTTTTTATAAACTATATTATCCTAACATAGACTTTATAAGTAATTGGATGCTTAGCGATGAGTGGCTGCGCAGGGGGCCGCAGGTTCGAATCCAGCACGGAAGAGGCATTTGTATGACCTACAAATAATTGTTCCGGCTCTAGATGTTTTATGAAATTTATTATGTATATATAAACTGCCCCCACGTTACAATAGGTAATTCTAATTTGTAAGTAACGTTTTTTATAAGTAGGTAACTAATAAAAAGTTCGCGAGACTCTTATATATTTACAAAATTTAACAGAATCCACAAAGATTTTCTAAAATCATTACATCGCGACAAATTATACGTTTCAGAAAATTAATAAGCAACACATGTCAATTGGCGGCTGAATTACTATAATTATAAAGCAGTAGAGGCACAGTTGACAGTTCCCGTGGTCATTACCTGCAGACCTTGGCACACTTATTGCTGGTTAAATCGACCTATTGACTCGGTTGGAAACGTATTGTGCTAGGTCCTGGGTGGCTATTAATGATTTATTTTTTCTGATACGTAAAAATTCAAATATTAAAAAAGATATCTGCTTATAGGCCTTAAATTATATCATCATTGTTATATTTTTTATAGGATAGGGTGACAAACGAGCACACAGTCTACTTGATGGTAAGTGGTTGCTGTGGCCCATAGACATAAACATCTATCCTCGACTACTAATCAAAATGCAGATGCGTTGTCACCCGTGAGGACTAAGATGGAATGCCTCGTTTCCAGTAAAAAGGGTCTCCGGTTCTCTACATTCACCATACGAAACACAGCAGCATTAACCCACTATTTCACGCTGGTATGTGTTGTTCTTTCCCTGGTCGAGCCGACCCATTCGTGCTACAACTATACCACTAATATAACTGCAGCATGGCTCTTCCACGTATAAAAATATTACATATAATATTAATTTTATAGCCCAGAAATCAACATCTGATTATAGGCCTCACCCATTGGCATTCTTCAGTGACATTCTTTGCCATAAAGCACAGTCCTGAGTCACCTACATCTATTGACTTTTCATTTCATATCACGTCTTCACTCCTCTAGTCATCTAGGACGCTCTACACTTTGGTTACCCAACGTCCTCGTTTGTTTATTACTTCAAATTAAAAAATCTGTTAACGATAGCTGGCGTTTTGGTCTTGTAATTAATATTTTTTATTTACTCTGTAAAAAGTCATTGAATTCAGAGTTAAGACGACACATCGAAAACGCTATCACCGTACTGATCCGAGTGAATACATAATTTCTATAAAAACTTGAAGAAACGCCGTCATAAGGTCTAAAATTGCGTAGCGCCCGCGACGATTAAAAACGCTTAGAAATTGTCAGAATCTTAAAATATTTAAAAAAAATTATTAATTTAAGTTATCAAAATAATGAGCAAGTAAATTACGAATATTGATGTTATGAATATATTTGAGTGATTCCCAGATATATAGATCAAATGATTTCGTTGTAATTTCAACTATAGTGACTTTTTAGAGGTGTTTTCGCAAATAATTATGATCGAGTCAAAATTATACAATCGTGTTTTTGAGCAATCAAAGTCAAGATAAAGACGTAAATTTACCTATATCAAAATCCCACTTTCGTTATTGGTGTCATAGTCCTATACTATTCGATGAAAGGAGGTGCATTTTTTCACATTTTTTCGCCTTAACTCATTGCGCCACCTACCGGAAAGAGCAGAGCAACGTCAACACCAACCGCTATCTCTATAAGAAATATAATCTCTTTAGCTATTTGTTTGTTATTCTGGTAGTAGTACATTCCTGTAACGTCTAATAACCCAATTAGCCAATGGAGCGAGAAATTAGCGCGTTTATACTCATGTTTCATGTGTCAGTTAACAAATGCGTAATCTATACTGATAGCTAAGTTAAGAAAGGGGGGGGGGTTTTTTTTTTTTTTTTTTTATATTTTAAGGTGGGGGGGGGGGGGGGGAGAAAAGGAGAGCACGAACACATTTTTTTTTTTTTTTTTTTTTTTTTTGGGGGGGGGGGGGGGGGGTGGGGTGGGAGGGGTAGTATGCTATATTTTTATTTTAAAAAAAAAAATTTTTTTTATTTGCTGTTGTGTGTTTTTATTGCGTTATGGTTGTAGCATAAATAGGTCGGTTCGACCGGGGAAAAACCACTTTCTCTCAGAATACCAGCGCAAAATAGCAGCTTAATGCTGTTGTGTTTCGTGTGGTGAGTGTAAATAACCGGTGACCCTTTTTACTGATAACGAAGTATTCTATCTTAATTTTCACCCGGGTCTACCCAAGTTTGATTTCAAAAATCACCAATGAAATTGTTAATTGATACTTTAAGTACCGATTTACCACGTGCTCGGTGGCGAAAGAAAATATCGGGGGAAAACTTGCATGACTAGGGAATGCCAACACGCACTTAAGTAACGCAGTAGACTAATTGCTACATAGCCTTTTCAGAAATTAGAGAAGCCCTGTGCCTTTAAGTGGTTCACATACAGGTTGTTACAAAAAAAATATTATATTTTTTTTAATATCTTTTTTCTACTTTCCTGCTCTGTTTTAGTTACAGCCTATCAAGTGTCCACAGGTAAACATATTGCTACATAGAGGAATACTTAGCGTAGTTAACGTTGCTGCTAGGGTTGCCACCTTTTTTTGAACAAATATAGTATTTTTTCCAAAAAAGATGAAAAAGATATAGTACTTTTGAGAAATTCAAGAGAAAAAGTACACATTTATTTTTATTTTTCATGTATTTTTCAATATATATTTGTTTTTGCTCTTTGCTTTGGTCATCAATGATCTAACCGCCTTACCATTAAAATAATTATAGGTCTAAGTAATTTAGATTCATATTAAAATAAATTAACAATTAACTTTTAATTAAATTAATACATGCTCTTTTTCTTTCTTCTTCTAATTTTACATGATTATTATTTGATGATCATTATCATGATGGAAAAAAATCCATAATATTTACTTGTTTCAGACTTTTAATCACAGTTAATATAAAAAAGCGCGACAGTTAAATTAAGGATAAAAATATAGTATTTTATTTACCATATTATTTTTCTATAATATTTAGTACAATTGACTGAAATATAGTACGATAGATCAGATTATAATGTGAATGACTACCTAGATTTGACATGATGTGACACAATAGTAGTTCTATATTTTAATTGCGTTTTATCTTTAATTTTATTTAAAGGGGGATGCCCATTTTCGGCCGTGGAACGCCCAACAATATGCATTTGTTAAAAAAATATATCTTTATTTATGGTTATTAATCGCGGTATTCATTTATCCTGAAAAGATGGGAATATTTTTGCAAAAAAAAGGTACTGAGATGATATATATGTATATATATATATATATATATATATATGTATATTGGTATTAGTATTGCTAATATGCAAACGATGACATGGCGATAAATATTTAAATTTAATTCTATATTTTAATATAGTAAATTTAATTATAAAAAATTTATTTTCATACCATTCATAAATAGCTGAAATAGCCATTTATGAATACCATGTAGCTTTGAAAAAGGGTTCAAAGCACATAAATCTTTGCTTCATTTCATTTCATTTCATTATCATATATTATAGTACGGTTGGCAACCCTGGCTGCTGCCCATCTCCTGGTACAGATTCCCCCTGTCGCCTCCCACGACACCCACGGGACGATATGGGTTGATGGATATTTTTACACGACCACTACACGGTCAATTCAAGCCGATATCCCGCACTTCTATTTACCAATAAATATCACAGCTACAAAGACAGACTTCAAAGGTTTTTTTTATAGGATAGGGTGACAAACGAGCACACAGTCCACCTGATGGTAAGTGGTTGCTGTGGCCCATAGACATCTACATCTATCCTTGATTACGAATCAAAATGCAGATGCGTTGTCACCCGTGAGTACTAAGATGGAATGCCTCGTTTCCAGTAAAAAGGGTCTCCGGTTCTCTACACTCACCATACGAAATACAGCAGCATTAAGCTAATATTTCACGCTGGTATTCTGTGAGAGCGTGGTCCTTCCCCGGTCGAGCCGACCTATTCGTGCTACAACTATACTATTAGTATAACTGCAGCATGGCTCTACCACGTATAGAAATACCGGTTTAAACCGCAGCCAGATGACTAATTGAAACGAAAACGTCAGTGTGTTGTAAACTACAGGAAATGTACTGGGAAAATATTATAATCGATTATTAAGAAATGCCCGGAAATCGTGTCTCATAATTATTCATTTATTGACGTGCGATGGAAAAGGACAAAAGTAGGTTGAAAAGCTTAGAGCGAAAGAAACAAATAACATCATTTTATTGACTTAAATAAGTATCTGGGGAAGCCCTGAATGTACAAAAAATTAAATCGAGCAAAGTAATAAAGTTAAGTGAGTCATTAATGTGAAGTAGTATAGATAAATAGATCACGGAAAACCATAATAAAATATCATAATACTGTATATACAATATGTAACGTAATTAACGCACACTCTCAGACACCCCAATTAGTATATTATGTTATAATCATAATACATACACTGAATTTTTAGTTAAACATTTTTATGCACTGATTATTTATCAAATTAGTTATACTAATTCCGGAAGAATGTTGTGGTCACAGTACAAATCCACGAACGCAAAGACTTTAACTTGCTTGAAATAAAGTTCATTTTTCTTTATTTTTATTGAATGACAGAATTAGTAACAATACAAATAAAACTCAAAAAAACACACAACACACTCTAAAAAGTCTTATTGCCTTAAGTTACGGTCCATTTCAGTTTGTTTTGACTGTACAGATTTAGTGTGACTGTAATTTACGTAGTTTTAATTATTTTTGGGATAAAAAATTATCTATATTAAAAATGATAGGAATTGATTCAGTAAACGATTCTGAAGAAACTACTTTCTCAAAGTGGGTTAATTATGTTACATGTTGTATATGCATAATGTATGTAATATCATAATGTGTCATAGAGTTGTTTCTTGTGGTGAGTGTAGAGAACTGAAGACCCTTTTTACTGGTACAGAGACGTTCTGTCTTAATTTTGGCAAGCGCATTTTTTAGTTTTAGTCTTTATTACGAAGACGTTGCAGCACATGTCCTGATTTGTTTCCCTCTGTCGCCTCTTACGACACCCACGGGATGATATGGGATAGTGGATATTCTTAAACCGCCACTACACGGTAGTTAAACGCTTAAGACAAAAATTAAATCATTTATTTTGTCTTTTATAGTTATAACAAATTGACATGTAATATGAATGCATTATGTACATTGTATATATTTACATATTTAAAACTAAAGTAACCTATAATTAAAACATTTATTTTGATTTAGTTACTAAATAGGGCTATATTTATCTTAATATTTATACGTGTAGTATGTATTTGTATTCTTAATAGAATCAGGGTGACAAAAGAGCACACAGTCCACCTGATAAGTATATGCCTGGTAAGTGTATGCTGTGGCCCTTAATCATTTATATTTATTCTCGATTAGGATTCAAAAGGCGTTTGTTACCCCTGAGGACTAAGATGGAATGTCTCCTTTCCATTTTCAAAAGAGTCTCCGGATCTCTACACTCACCATACGAAACACAGCAGCATTAAACTGCTATTTTACGGTGGTATTCTGTTAGGGCGTGGTCCTACCCAGGTCGATCCGATCCATTCATGCTACAACCACGACATAGTTGCAGCGTGGCTCTACCATGTATAAAATCCTATACGCGTGTAAATTCCATCTTAATCCTCAGAGTTATCTATGCATCTATCATCTATAGGTGTATATACTCGTATCCATGAACTGTAACACCTACATACTATCAAGTGGACTCTAAGTCTGTTTGTCATTTATATTTCATGAAAAAACTAGCGAATCGCCCAGGCTTCGCACGGGTGCAATGTTATAATATGCATGTATTATACATATATATATATATATATATATATATATATCACCAGATGGCGGCAGATACATCATATAGATGGCGCTGTCGGTAGCACGGGCCTTCATCCATTCCAGAATCGGCTTGATGTTGATGTTGACGGCGGATCTTCCTGCTGTGTATGTCGTAGGCTGTCCTTCCATTCGTTGCTGAGGTGGTCTGTCCTGAGCATCCTCATGGATAACACTTCCTTACTCTCTTAACTAGTACAATGTTTCCAATCTTCAGGACAAGGTCTTCTTGACAATGCATCTGCGTTGCTATGATATGATAGAATTGCAGGTGAGTTGCCAGATTTTGAGAAAGGAATAAGCAGAGTATGTATTATTTTTGGACTTACGTGAGTTACAAATTGATACAATATGAATGTGTTCATGCTGAAACTCATTTCCACTTAGGTTTTAATTCCAAAGGCGATCATTATCGTTGAAATGCCTTTTTAGAAAGACGGACAAACAAAAATCTAATATAGAAGGCTATATATATATATATATATATATATATATATATATCATATATATATATATATATATATATATATGATATATATATGATATATATATATATATATCATATATATATATATATATATATATATATATATATATATAAGTTTCTCTTAAATCATTATGTCTATTGATAAAAACTGCATCAAAATCCGAAAGTCAATCCGTAGAAAGAAAATCCGTAGTTTAAAATATTTAGTAGGAGGAGGATAGAGACAAAAACACAAAGTCGTATACTGTAATTATACTGTAATTATATATACTAAGAAATAAAATGAAACACGAATAATGAAGAGTTATCGTATCTCAAAGTCATCTATACAAGGCTGTATTTTTTAACTAATAAGAAAGTGACCTAATAATATCTACCAAATAATACCAAGCAAAAAATATCATAATTTCTAGGGTACAAACACTTTGAAATACAGCTTAAAGCAAGGTTTAGAAGAAGCCGGTAACGCTGGCGCCAGTCCTCAGACAAGCCAGCGCTGGCCTGGCCCGTGTTGTTTAGATGAGGCCAAATGGATTCATGTCATTCCTAGATTATTCTTGTAAATCGTTGTATTAAATTAATGATATAATGAAAATAAAAAAAATAATGTTCATCGTATACCTACATACATCAAATAGGAATAGGAATTGGTACAATATCACTAGTAAAATGTTTGTATTACAAGTTATTTATTCTGGCACGTGGTTTGCGGGGCACGCGGGCGGAGGTCACTGGCGTGAAAAATAGGCAGGCGCTCTGCTTGTCTTGAAAAACTGTTTATACGAGGCCAATAGCAAGCCAGCTCTGGCGGCCAGTTTCACTGGTACCCAGCACTAGCTTCGTCTAAACCTTGCTTAACAATAAATACAATTCAGTGAAAATCTGTGTCTTAACTAGATATCTTAATGCCATCAAAAACATAACTTGTAAAAAACCAAGTCTCGCAACTCAGTTCTTCTACCTTAAAAAGTAGTGAAATCCATGTAATACCAAGTCGGTTAATTTATTCAGTCCCTACTTAAGGGCCCTTCTGTTTTAAATTATTACGTAATTAGCTAACCTAACAACATTTTATAGTGACCATATCAATGTTAAAAATCTTTTATGTTTTAAATATAAAGATTGACTTGGCAATAAATCGCACTAAGCAATATAATTTAATATAATATGTACTACTTGTGAGATACATTGTGTTTTCTTGCGATTGCCAAGTCAATTTTTATATTTAAAACATAAAAGATTTTTAACATTGATATGGTCACTATAAAATTTTGTTAGGTTAGCTAATTACGTAATAATTTAAAACAGAAGGGCCCTTAAGTAGGGACTGAATAAATTAACCGACTTTGTATTACATGGATTTCACTACTTTTTAAGGTAGAAGAACTGAGTTGCGAGACTTGGTTTTTTACAAGTTATGTTTTTGATGGCATCTCATTTCTTTTTGTAGATAAGATAGTCTATATTTTTACTTTCCGGTACCTTCTACTTCCTGAATGCCAACAACGTACCTATCTACACATATTATACTTATACAAGTACACTGATTCATTAACTGCAAATATAACTTTGTAATTCCATATATTTATATAGGATTACAAAGTTATTTGTGCAGTTGGTATATCTAGAAAACTGGACCGAAATTAAAAAGTATTTTAGTTTTTCCTTAATTTATACACTAAACACTAATTGTATTCTGAATTTGAAGCTTCTATGTCTGCTAGAAGTGCCTTAGACTTTTGATGATCGGTCAGTCAGTCAGTGAGTGACAAAATTAAGAAACTTTGAGTAGTTATACTTCTTAAACTACTAGTTCAAATTGAATGAAATTTGAAATATATCATGTTTATACAATGTTTACTCGGAAACTGAAAATTCAGGCTTCTAGTTTTATCCTCTACGAAATTATAGAGGGTCGAAAATGGCCTGAATTGCTTCGAGAAAAGTATGGTACGGCCGTGCCGCTTTTTTGCTCGACTTGGCGGGGGCACTGCCGTGCCCCCAGATATCTGTGTTTCACACAGCAGCGCTCTTCCCCTAAAGGTTATACATTTTACTGTATACAAGACAGATCACTAGTTAATTAGTAATTTAGAGTCGTAGAGTGTAGGTAAGCCTCCTTGTGTGTAGTATGACAGTATGTGAAGAGATATATTCTGCAAAAGATGAACGCCATGGTCTTAGTACATTATGTATAATATGGTACGTAAGGGTAATTGGGTCTTCCGGTTAATGTGGTCACTTTCTTGTAACTCAAAAACAGCCTTGAATACAGTTTTGATTGCATAGATGGCTTTGTGATACAACAGCTCATCTGTCAATCAAATAATAAAGGGTCAAAAGGACGATGCTTTATCAACATCGTTTTGAAAGTTGACATTATTAGTAAATATTTTAGTTGATTTTAGTATGGTGTAGTGTAGGGAGTTGTTTTGAGTAGATTTTTCGAAGTATTTCTAATTATTGCCAAAGCTTTTTTGCTATTGTTTCTTAATATAATAGTTATAGTATACAACTTTGTGTTTTTGTCCTGTACTTCTCCCAGTTATGGTTTTATAGGGCGGCAAAACTTAAGGTGTCCATATTACACTTACGTACCTTAGTTTTTCGAGATAGGGTAAAGGTTGGCTTTATGGTGATAATAAGAAAAAAACTTAAAATTTTATTTCAAAATTAACATTTATTAGAAAACCTCTTTACTTATTACAATAATCAGACTTTTCTTTTCAATAATTATTAATCACAGCAACTTAAATTCTTAAACATTAATAGGAAAATCAGATCAAACAAATCTTTTTGGTGTTGGCAATATGGAGATACGGGGGCAATTTGGTGATACCATATGTGGCAATATGGTGACAAGTCTATTCAGGTGCCCAATCACTGTCATCAGTGCCTGAAAAGTCTACTTTATCACAATTATCACACAGGAACTGTGGCGACTCTGTGCCAGTACATTCTTGGTGGTACCATTTGCCGCAGCTCATGCACTCTACCCATACAGCTCCGTTCCTAAGTGCCACATCTTGGGAGTAGTGAACACCGCAATAGTCACACATCGTACTTTTATTTGATTTTGGTGTTTTCTCTACCTTGACTCTTGGTAGTTTGGTAGTTTACGCTTCAGGTTGCTTTCAGTTGAAGGTCCAGGAGTTGGAGAAGCAGAGGGGACACGAATCGAGGTAACGGTCTCCTCACTGGTAACGGCGACTGTGGTTTCGTTTGATATGGCGACGATGTTTTCTTCAGGACTGTCCATGTTGTTCGTGCTTTGAGGTGTTAAATATCAGGCCTGTGGATTCCGCTTAGCTCGTCGGGTAGGTACTAGAAGAAGAAGACTGTGATACCTCAGGAACGGAAAGTAAAAAGAAAACTGAAGGTGACGCAGTTTCACGATTGACAGCAGAAGCTTGGGCATTATCAGTGGAAGATTCAATATTCTGTGACTGTAGGTCACTTGGCTGCATCAATGATGGGGCAATACTTTCATCAGAATGGCATTTCGATCAAATGGCGCAATGCCAGTTTTTCGAAAGCCCTTCATAATTATTGACGGCTGAAATGCATGCTCGTAGGCTGGTATTAATAGGCAACAAAAGTCAAGCCTTGTTGGAGCACTCGTTGGATGTTGAAGGTTATAATCATTTAGCACTTTAGCCCATGCATTTTTCAGTGACTTGTAAACAGAAACGTCCAGAGGTTGCAGGAGATGGCTTGTGTGACTTGGAAAAGTGAACAGATGAATGCCATTTTTTGTAGCGAAATCTATAACATCTTGGCTGACATGGGTAGAGTGAGAATCCATGATTAAAAGTACCGGTCTAGCTGGTGGATATGAGCTTCAAAATGATGCATCCACTCCAGAAATAGTTCAGAGTTAATCCATCCGTTTTTGGATAATCTCATGATAGACCCTTCCGGAGCACCGTTCGCTAGATCATTGACCATTCGGACACCTTTAAAAATGCGACGCTCCGCTCGCACTACAGCACCCAAGCACCGTTTGTGTGACACCTTTCTCTGCAAAAGTTCTACTGTAAATTACCTTATTTCCAGTTTGAGTGACAATTTTTGACGGTTTTACGACGAACGTTACACCGGTTTCGTCGCAGTTATAAATCCTTTCAGGCTTTTGCAGAATATCCAGCTCAATAACGACGTCCAGTAGCTTTTTATAAAAATCTTCAATGTTTTGTCTGTTAGCAGTAACAGCTCGGCATGCTGCAAGCTTTTCTGGCGTGCGCAATGAAAGCCCGTACCGTTCTTTAAACGACCACCACCAATAAGGCCCAGCTTTACGTTTAGCATCGTTAAACTGGTGATCTTTTCCTGCTTGGACTGCTAAAGCGTAACATTTAGCTTTGATGTCTGTGACGCTGAGACCAAATCCTAGTTCTTGCATTTTAATTATGTAGGAAACAAACTTACATTCAAGGTCGCTGTCTAATGTGAATGGTCTCCCAAGTTTAGGTAAGTCGAAACTTTCATCTCCATGAGTAGCTATGTCTTCTCAAAGTAGACCACGGTATGCCATATTCCTTCGACGCCTTGTACACTGACCAATTATCCTTTATAACTTTCATATAAGCCTCCTTGAAGCGTGAAGAGTCGTAATTTCTGCGTTTCTCGCCCTTCATTTTCCTTTTATTTGCCTTTCCGGACTTGTTCCTGTAAGAAAAATCATCCAATACGTAAGACTATAACCCGGACTAATGAAACACAACCCGATATTTTTTTTAACAGAAAGATACAACATTTCGATCTTCATCTACCCTGAAAACCCCATTCAAATTAAGCTTGAAATAAAATAAAAATAAGCTATGTAATGTTTTTGGTAATTTGGTGATATTTACGTACCGATTATCCTCCATTTTTTCGCATATTTTGGCGCGAAACAAATAAACCGCGTCCGGTAAGGACAGCGACCAGCGGCCAAATGAAAGAAGAGATGAACATACTCGCCTTCAGTTCATTGAATGAACGCAAAACTCGCGCTGGGCATTATAAAGACCGTTGAAAGCAAAATTAAGTCACCATATTGCTATATATCACCATTTAGCCAACCTTTACCCTAATACAAGTATGGTCACCATGTATGTACAATTAATTAAGATACCTGCATTTACAATTTCACAACACAAAAACTAAACTTGATTTAACGCAAGGTCACAGCTGTTATTTACAACACCATAAATAGCTAGACAAATTGATAAGGTTTAATTTGCCGTAACTAAATATAACTAATACCAATTTGTCTTTTTACATCCGGATTAATAGACTGCGTGCCACAAACGACCTTATGACGTAACCATAACCTTAAATGTAAATTCTTAATAACCTCTTTGCTATGTGAATATTCTGTCTAAACTTTAACTATTGTATATAAAACTAGCGCTCCGCACCGCTTCGCACGGGCACGGTAATTTTATATGGATAATATTACCGTGGCACGGGTGATTTCTGAATCCCCACTAAGCACCATCTACCGGGTCCAATTGTCAATCTAAACCATCCAGAGTAACAAAAAAAACTCAAACACACGAAAAAGTATTCGGTCCAACCGTATTGGAGGAGTTTAGTGACAAACACACGTACCGAAGCATATAAGTTTACTTTATATAAATACCTTTTTTGTTATAGAATAAGGGTGACAAACGAGCACTCAGTCCAAAATTGGTGAGTGGATGCTGTGGCCCATAGACATCCATAGATAAAGAATCAAAACGCAAATGCGTTGTCACCCCTGAGGACTAAGATGGAATGCCTCGTTTCCACTAAAAACGGGTGTCCGGATCTCTACACTCACCATACGAAACACAGCAGTGTTTTAAGCTACTATTTTACGCTGGTATTCTGTGAGGGCCTGATCCTTCCTCGGTCAAGCCGACCCATTCGTGCTACAACCATAATATAGCTGCAGCGTGGCACTACCATATAACCTATGGAACTTCCTGGCTAAGCAAATATTTTTTTTTTTATAGAATAAGGTGACAAACGAGCACACAGTCCACCCGATGGCAAGCGGTTGCTGCGGCCCATAGACATCTACATCTATTCTCCATTAAAAATCAAAATGCAGATACGTTGTCACCCGTGAGGACCGAGATGGAATGCCTCGTTTCCAGTAAAAAGGGTCTCCG
Organism: Parnassius apollo; assembly: GCA_907164705.1. Taxonomy (NCBI): domain Eukaryota; kingdom Metazoa; phylum Arthropoda; class Insecta; order Lepidoptera; family Papilionidae; genus Parnassius; species Parnassius apollo. Next base: position 4,653,606 of record CAJQZP010000547.1, on the reverse strand, counting down.
GTTCTCCACACTCACCATACGAAACCCAGCAGCATTAAGCCACCACTCCACGCTGGTATTCTGTGAGAGCGTGGTTCCTCCCCGGTCGAGCCGACCCATTCGTGCTACAACTATACTACTAATATAACTGCAGCATGGCTCTACCACGTAAAAACGTTCTGCTCTTTCTGGTACTCCGGAGTTTTTACAGAGTAAATATAAAATTTAATAACAACTAAACCAAAACGCCACCTATCGATTCCATATTTTATTATTTCCTTTTTTGGCATTAAACCAACATATATTATGAATATGAGTCATTTTGGTCTATAAATATGGAATTTATTAATAACTTGACTACAGACCCACCTATCGGAATTATTGTCTTGACAAACAAAAACTAATTTTGTGAATACTACAGCGATATGTCCACTAATTCAAAAGTTACACGATCACTTACAGATGCACAAACGATTATAATATATTTAGAGATGTAATTTACCAATAATCCATAGGGTAGAGCCAAGCTGCAGTTATATTAGTAGTATAGCTGTAGTACGAATTGGTCGGCTCAACCGTGGAAGGACCACACTCTCACAGAATACCAGCGTAAAATAGCAGCTTAATTCTGCTGTGTTTCGTATGGTGAGTGTAGAGAACCGGAAACCCTTTATACGGGAAACTAGGCATTCGATCTTAGACCACACGGGTGACAACGCATCTGCATTTTGACTCGTAATCGAGGATATATGTAGTTGACTATGGGCCACAGCAACCACTTACTATCGAGTGGACTGTGTGCTATTTTGTTACCTATTCTATAAAAAAATAACTATAGGCTGAATTTCAGTCACGGCGGCCAGGCTCAACGAAGCTTACTATGCCCCTAAGATCGGAACATGCAGAACACGCGCTGCTATTTATTTTAATATTATGTTAAGTCTAGCTGGATTTTTTGGTGGTTTTCCTCATAACAGTGATTTAATCTGAACCAGCAGAAAAAGTATTAAAAGACTTTCAATTAGTATTATTAACAATGTATGTTGAACAAAACATGTTCTATATTGTTAAGACTTCTTTCTGTATAGTTTATTTTTTTAAATATAAGCAGAGTATAACAAAAACGTGAGCATTCATCATATCCTTCATCATCAACAAGTATCATTAACGATCTATGTTAAAAAAAACTTAATCTATTTGACTCGTCTTCTTTCTGTATTGTTTTTTATTTAAATATAAACAGAGTATAACAAAAACATGAGCACTGTTTAAGTTTAAATTCTCTCTGCTCGTGCACAAAGGCTGCTACGGTAGGATCGTTTCACAGTAAATAGGTCGCCAGTAGACTGGTTTTGTTCAGACAATGCATGTCGTAGTAAATGGAGCGAGCTTCCGACGCCGTAAAGCTATGTATAGACGGGCCTCTTTGCTACCTTTTTATAATATAAGGCTGTAAGCAAACATTTCTAGTTCATGCTGAGGTAAATGTTTGTATTTTTCATCATGTTGAAGTGTTGGAAATTCTATGATTCCATTTCGTCCAACGGGTGTCGAAAAATGTGACTGGCAAATGTGTATAGCAAAACCTGCTACAATGGAAGAATGATGAGGAAATATATGTACTGCCATTCATCGGCCTCTAGAACCTCGTTCGTTAATTACCAAGTTGCACCGTGCCCAGGTATAAGCAGAGTATAACAAAAACGTGAGCATTCATCATAACATTCATCATCAATTAGTATTACATATTAACAATCTACTATAATATTTAGACTTCTTTCTGTATTGTTTTTTTTTAACGTAGTGGGGAATAAGGTATAATGCATAGTTACCTTTTACTCTACACTCACAATAAACAGCAGCCTTTGATATACTAAAAACCCTAGTTGGTTTTAAGTACATGAGGTTTTTTGAATATCAATGGCAGTAGCACACATAGCAGCGTTAAGCTACCATTTTTCTTAGTTGAGCAGTTCCATTCGTGCTCAACAATAATGTATCTACAATACTATAAATGTATCTACTATACTAATAAAGCCGTAAGTGCTTTTTACGTGGTAGAGCCACGCTACAGCTATATTATAGTTGTGGCGTGACTGGGTCGGCTCGACAGGGGAAGGACCGCGCTCTCACAGAATACCAGCGTAAAACACCAGTTCAATGCTGCTGTGTATCCATCTTAGACCTCCGGGGTGCAAACGCATATGCATTTTGATTCTTAATCGAAGATAGATTTAGATGTCTGTGGGTCACAGCATCCATTTACCAACAGGTGTACTGGGCTCTCGTTTGTCACCCTTATTCTGTAAAAAATAAAAATATACTACTTAAATCGTAAAATAAAAACAAAGCCCGTAGATTTATTCGTAAAAATTGCAATAAAGATTTAAATACAAGTGTTGTAAGGATTACGATTAATATAATCCATAATCACATATTAATAAGCCTTAATTTTTATTTATTTATTTATTTGTTTTTTAAGGGAAACATACAGTACAGTAAAAAAATACATTATAAAACATAAAATATAATCCTAAAACCAATGAAGTTTCCACAGATATCTAATACATACCACCATACTTGCAACCACAATATGTTTAAAGATTTAAAAAAAATAACTAAATGGTATTTATAATTAACATTAAGTACTAAGCAGTTAAAAGTAATACCTACAATACACACAACCTATAGTGAAGCTACCAATTATAAATTAAGTTTTACAATCTTTTTTATATAACTATTATATTTAAGGTGAAAAATATCTAGTTCACAATATTTTAAGTTAAAATTTTTACATGTACGAGATACAAAATTATTTGAAGCATACTTCGTTTTTACTTTACGTAATGCAAAAAGATGATGCATCGTAATTGATACAATCACAAACAATATAAATAATGTTGATCTTATTAAATAAAAGTTACTGAAAAAAGTAAACATTTTATCTCCTGCTTTAGATTGCCTCTGCTGCCTCTTATGACTCCCACGGGATGATAAAGGGTAGGGGATATGGGACGCTAGGGCAATATGGTTACCGGTTGATATGGTCACTTTTTTGTAACTCAAAAGCATGCAACCTTATTTGCATAGATAGCCTTGTAGATACGATAGCTCTTCATCGGTCAATCAAATAATAAAGGGTCAAAAGGGCGCTGCTTTATCGACGCCACTTTGACAGTTGACATTATAGTAAATATTTTAGTCGATTTTAGTGTGGTATAGAGTAGTTAGCTTTTTTTTTTTAATTTTATTTTTCGAATTGTTCATAATTAATTCAAAGTTTGTTTTTAGTTATAGTATACGACTTTGTGTTGTTGTGTCTGTCCTCGCCTAGTTTTGGTTTTATATGGCGGCTCAGCTTATGGTGCCTCACGTGCTTTAGTATAAAACAAAGTCGCTTCCTGCCGTCAGTACGTTTAGGTCTTTTAAACTACGCAACGGATTTTGATGCAGTTTTCATCAATAGACGGAATGATTTAAGAGGAACGTTTATATGTAGAATATATGCATATAATAATATTGCACCCGTGCGTAGTCAAGGCGCCAGGATTTTAGTATGGTGTAGTGTAATTCGTTTATTTAGGTAGATTTTTTGAAGTGTTCCTAATTATCGCCAAAGTTTGTTTGCTATTTTTTAATATATTAGTTATAGTATACGACTTTGTCTTTTTGTCTCTGTCGACGTAAGTGTTACCTAATCGAAAATTACGCACACTTAATGACCAATGCAACACCATAAGGCCAAAGCCAAGGTTAAAACATAAAACCGGCTGAATGTGTCCAAGGTTACTTTCACTTTTAATTTAAAAAAAAAACAAGCGTAACGAAACCCGCTCAGTCGCCACAGACTTCCGTTCATTCAAATGAGTTGTGTAAGGCAGGGGGAGCAAAACATGACGATAATTAAAGAAACAGTAAAAAATCTAAACATGTTTTAAAGATAATTAAAGATCATCCCACAGTTGGGCACACCACCTCTTCTAAGAATGCTTTGGAATTTGGAACATGCCTTAGCTTGTCTTAGAAATTCTATTCCTGGGCACGTGAGTTATCTCACGGTGTCCGATATCGCTACATGAGATATCGCTGAGCACATTTTAAATAGCCGTATAAAAATTAGAAGTATAAATTAAAAAAAAAAACTTGTATAAAATGTAAATGCGACACTAAAAACTCCACCCCTATTTGCCCTAGGTATGGATTTATTTTTTTTTTCAAATTTATATGGCACTCTCTTAAACAAAAACAATTGGGAACTTCTTCCTTTTCAGTTTCGAACCCGAGACTACATGATCATGATCAATCGCGCTTGCGCAGATAGCCTATAATGAAATAATAATAATAATTTGGTTATTTCTCACTACAAACGACATGAAAGATACACTATTGTTACATCTCTATTTAATAAACCATCTAATGAACGATCTTTATTTATCTACGTCATATCACTCGTATATCATTTGCCAAATAGCAGAATACCCACTAAAGTGTTTTGATATTTTATTATGTTTTTATCTAAAACCTTATTGCCGACTTATATTATATTAGTATTTTAGTAGAGTACATTAGTTAGAAACACTAAAACGAGTTGTACTTAAAGCTACCGTTTACAAGTTTGTAATGTACACTTAAAATCACCCTCGAAAGTATAATTTTAAAAACCGGCTAGAACACATTAGCGACCTTTCAAAGATGCACTTGACTGTTCTGAAATTCAACTTGATTATTTTTAAAACATCCTCATTGAGAAAATAAATAATCACAGAAAAATATCAACACAATGTAGAGTTAATTTTAAATGCAAATTTCAAACCCAATTGATATGCAAGATTCTATATTATTTTTAATTCATAAGATTCTTGAAGCATTCTCATAGACGTCTAGAACCTTCACAGTAATCTATACTGTCAAAGTAGTACACATATACTATTAATTACCTGTGTTAATTTAAAATATCATCATCACTATCATCAGTACAGCTAATGATCCACGGCTGGACATTGACCTCCCCCACGGAATGCCACATAACACGTTCCTAAGCCACCTGCATCCATCGACTATTATACGTGGTAGAGCCACGCTACACCTATATTATGGTTGTAGCATAAATAGGTCGGCTCGACCGGGGAAGGACCACGCTCTCACAGAATACCAGCGTAAAATAGCAGCTTAATACTGCTGTGTTTCGTAAGGTAAGTGTAGAGATCCGGAGACCCTTTTTTTAGTGGAAACGAGGCATTCCATCTTAGCCCTCAGAGGAGACAATGCATCTACGTTTTGATTCTTAATCGAGGATAAATGTAGATGACAATGAGCCACAGCATCCACTTACCATCAGGTGGACTGTTTGCTCGTTTGTCACCCTTATTCTATAAAAAAAGACCCTGCAAATCTTACTAGGTCGTCACACCGTCTGTTGACATATTTTATATATATTTTATACTTTTATGACGAGGCTATGTTTATATGACTGTCTCGTTGGTCCACTGGTCATGAACGCGGTTGTTGAGCATGATGTCCCGGATTTGAATCCTGGGTCAGGGCCAAAATCAGTTATTGAGTTTTTTTGTCAAGAAATTCTAAGTAGTTGCCCGGAATCAATAAGTTGGTTAATACTGCTGTGTACGCACATGACTCGGAAAACGCGTAAAACCGTTAGTACTACGCCTGATCTCTCTTCGATCGTGTCTAATTACCGTCCCATCGCACTATGAAAGTGCGGGAATATAGAATGCACCTGTGTTTTTTTATAGGATAGGGTGACAAACGAGCACACAGTGCACCTGAAGGTAAGTGGTTCCTGCGGCCCATAGACATATACATCTATCATCGATTAAAAATCAAAATGCAGATGCGTTGTCACCCGTGAGGACTAAAATGGAATACCTCGTTTCCAGTAAAAAGGGTCTCCGGTTCTCTACACTCACCATACGAAACACAGCAGCATTAAGCTACTTTTTGTGTTTGCGCATACACTCGAGCGCTACGACTACGAGTATAGGCCTGTACTGCGCTGCGCAGATGGCTAAACCTACATTTTGGTGTGTCTGACCGCCGTGACCAGACTGCGGTCCGAAGGGCGTTATTATTATTATGTCTTTAAATGTTTCGTTATCTAATATATTTTTAAGGCTTAACGGGCTCGAAAATGCTATAGTTAAAATAAATATGTTTGCAGCCATACTCAATCGCATCTCTGTTAGATATTGAACTCTAGAAGAAAGAAGAAAGCTCTGAATGACGTTTTGGGTTATATTAGTTTATCGATGTATAGATAGATAGATAGACAGATCTATACATATATAATGATAGTTGTTGCCGTGATAAATGGAGTTTTGCATCGATTAAGTAATTGAGGAGATTAAACGACTTTATAAGATACTTATAAGCAATCTAAATGCCGGTAACATTGCAATCGACACTACGTCATGATCGTAATGTTTCTAATAAATATCTAACATGCTGAACTTATTAAAACGAATGGTTCCTATATAATTGTTATTGGTCTATTATTATTATTAGTTCTTAATCCTTTTTTTTCTAGTTACGTCTAATAATTACAAGAATTGTTTTACTGATATATTTTTTTCGCGTTTTCTACTTGGTCCTTAGTTGTACGGTTAAAGCAATTTACATTTTTATTCTTAATCGAGGAAATAATGCAAATATATCGGACATCAAACATCAGTTAGTCGGCTTGATTTATTATTATATTATAATGGTTGGCTAAGTCATTTAGGTACTAGCCTTACCTGGTACGCAGTAAATACACTTACACATCCTTTCAGTATTTTTTACTAAATTGAACCCAAGATGTAAGTCGTAGGGCAGAAACTACACATCATTCACACATATTTACACTGCAATAATATTAACGTGCTAATAAATGTTCTTTTCTTTCTGATTGTATTGTGCTCATTTTCTCGCCATCTCGAGGGTAATAGCTGAAAATCAGTGTTTGCCCTCTGAGCAATATTAATCGCTGAGCTATGACCCATTTGTTAAACTGCAATACACATGTACCTACATTTAGATCTAAAGTTTATGTTAATTTTTTTTGCATAATACTCTGCTTTGTATCTAGTTTAATTACTGATTTACGTGTGTGATTAGAAAAACAAATAAACGCTTTATCGATCTATCGATATTATTAAATATATAATGTTGTTAAAGTACGACTACCCAATGCCAAATGATTACGTGGTAGAGCCATGCTGTAGCTATATTATGGTTGTAACATGAATTGGTCGGCTCAACTGGGGTAGGACCACGCTCTCACAGAAAACCAGCGTAAAATAGCAGCTTATAACTGCTGTGTTTCGTATGATGAGTGTAGAAAACCGGAGACCCTTTCTACTGGAAACGATGCATTCCACATTAGTTCTCAGGGGTCACAACGCATCTGCATTTGATTCTTAATTGAAGATAAATGTAGATGTCTATGGACCACAGCATCCACTTACAATAAGGTTAACTATGTGCTCGTTTGCCAGCCTTATTCTACAAAAAAACGTTATTTGTGTACTTACACATAACTGTTTCTGTAGAATCATGATGGGATTATTATTGCTTTTTATTTTTTTTATTTAAGTTTATTTAACGAAATGTGTGAGAACCACCCTACTGTCTTTGTGTTTCGTGTTGTAAGGGGGCGAGGACCGGGGCACTGTTTACTGGTGCTGGCTTAATCAAGAACAGACGTAGACGTCTATAGATTCACCATCACATGAACTGTGTGCACACGTATATCACCCTTGTATAAAAAATGGAACTTGTATAAAACGGGTTAGTATTGCCTGCTTTAGTTGGAACGCCGATAGGTAAAGAATATCGTAACAAAAACAGGCATATTCAGCATCAAATCTTGTACAAGTAAATTCACACGGCTACTCCAAGTCAGCTTCAAGGAAAACATCAAACTGGAAATATTTTATATTTCAAGTTAAGTTACAAAGAAACAAAGTCAATGTTTCTACTATGCAGCAATTATTAATAAAACGAGTTATTTTTATTCAAAACGATGACGTAACTTTAAATTTTGTTGTGAAATTCAATGGCTATGGGGAAAAAGGCTCCCATTTTATACCATATATCAGGGGTACCCAATCTTTTTTTACTGGGACTCTCGTCACAAGTTGTATTTTTCTTACTTATTATTATTATTAATCTTAATTATAATTCATTTGAAAAAACACTAAAATCAATACAAATAATGAGAAGAATGACATTGCGTTTAAATTCTGTGATGTCAGTGCTGTTATCTGCAGTGTTGTTACAAACTTACGTAAAGCTCGAGTTAGATGCTAGAGCGAAGATGAGCTTGTTTCTAGAAACATAACTTTTAAATCGGAGTTGAAGTTCAAGTAGCAAATAGTAAATGATTTTTTTTAATGTCATTAGTATGCGATTAGACAGAATTCTTGCCTCACCGGCACTAATGGTAGTGGATGTTAATTGAAATTTTAGGTGTGTTTTACCTTGTGCCCTACAGTGAAGGTAAACACCGTGGGAAAAACCTGCAAGTCTGCGATAAAAATATTTCAAGGCTATGTGATGTTATTGGACACATTAGACTAGTGCAGTGTGGACTCTTTCTTGTCCCAAACTATCATTAATGTAAGGAGGCTTGTACTGAGCAGATGATCGACGTAAAGTAACGTAACTTTATGTTGATTTCATACGTTTTTATAGCGCTTACGAATGTAGAAAGTCAATAGGCCAACTCCGCTGCACAGACATACGATTTAGTGTCATCTTTATGATTTGTTTCAAACCAATTATTATGATTCAAATTTCTGTCTTCACGCAGCACTTTACAGAGTTTCAAAAATGTTGGCAATGACTGCAACGTCGCCTTAAATAAAAATTCTAGCAGTAATTAATATAATGGTTACAATTGTATACATAAACAGGTTTGTCCGGAAACAATTCCACATGGTATTGCTGCGAATCAATTATGAAAAAATAGAAGAAAATAGTGTTAAGTAAAGAAAATAATTACTTTTCGAAATAAATTACATATTTCATTAAAAGCAAATAATGGTAATGAAGCGAAGTAAGCTGCGGTTGGCAACCCGCCTGGCTGAAGTGGAACTATGAAAAGTATAGGGGACAATCTATGGGGGAGGGTTATGTTTAGAAGTGAACTTGCTACTTATAGTCTAGAACGGTAACGGTTACCTTCACCACAAAGCACGAGGTAAATCAGCATAAAACTCAACATCTTCATTGTTTAATTCATTAGCGTCGACAGGGTTCATCCTCTTTTTGCTCGTGTATTGTGTGATTAGTTAAAAGTTAAAGTTATATCCTACATACGTCCCACTTCTGGACACAGGCCTCCTCTCATTTTTAAGAGGGTTTAAGGGCTAGGAAGTGTGCGCCACGCTGCCCCAATGCGTGTTGGCGAACTTTATATGTCTTCGACATATTTTTTATTTCTCAGACATGTAGGTTTCCTCATGATGTTTTCCCACCGTAAATAACACTTAAAATTGCAATTAACAATTTCATTGGTGCTGGCGGGGATCGTACCCGGGTTACTCACGTTCACGTCACGTTAATCATTTGACCACTAAAAATCACATGCACTCATTAAATACATTAGAATCAATAGTTAATATGGTTAAAATCTAACCTAACGTTCAAAAATGCGTAATGTAATAAGCATCAACATTTTCACGCATATATTGTAGATTTGTATATTGTACAAATTAATATTATTACTAATGTTGTAATGTATTATTTTAAGATGTATTAATGTTAAGAACTTTATTTAAACTGATATTACGACGCAAAATATCGACCTTAAAGTTCGATCAATCGTTTGATTACTACAGTTGATTATCATTGCATATAATTACAGTAATAACTACCGTAAATAATACAATTATCTATTTATCACTGTAAAAATTGTTTAATGAACCGAATCTTTTGTTATAGTAATTTGATCTTTCCGCATCAGCCTCAATGTGATTACGACGTAAGAAAACTTGGTACTCTCGTTGGAATAATTAACTGTCGTAAAACCCACAAGCTGTTGTTTTATTAGTGTTTAGAATGATTTAAATGAGAGTTAGAATATTAAATTATACTGCGCAGGACATTTAAAGAACCACAAACACTAATTCACCAATCTTTATATTTATAGATATGACGACGTTATACGTGATGATTTCTTATATTTAAGCGAACTAAAATACTAGATTTTACGGAATTTATCGCGTATATTTAACTTTTTAAATACCCGACGTTTCTAACGCTTTACAGCACTCATGGTCACGGGAAGGACTGAGATGTTCAACGTCCAGATGTCATAGTTAACCGCGGTTACTATAGATTAAAATTTAACTTTTGTTCCGATCTACACAGTATGAACTTATGGTATCTTGAAGTCTTGCAGTTGTATGCTTGGGTTGGGATTTAATTTTATTTATTATAGGATCCCAAGCAGATGGTAGCACCCAGCCATCTTCTCTATTGAAATTAGGATGTTTTTTGATTTCAATAGCCTCGCGAATCATCCTTGGAAGGAATCGGTGTTCTTTAGCGAGGATTTGTGGTCTATCAAATCTGATGTAGTGACGGGGCGATCCTGTACGTGTTCACAGACTGCAGACTTCCCGGAGCATCGATTCTTCACATCAGCTATATGTTCTTTAACGCGGGTTTTAATTGATCTTTTAGTTTGTCCTATGTAGGAGAGACCACATTCACAATCAAGCTTGTACACTCCTGCATCTTGCAGAGGGACATTACACTTGACTGATGATAAAAACTGACCAAACTTCTTCAGCGGCTTGAAGTATGTTTTGATGGAAGCGCGCTTCAAGATGTAGCCAATCTTGTCAGTGACTCCTCTAACATATGGCAATATAGCACTTCTTCACTCGTTCACTGTGACGTAGGCGCGGGACCCGAAGCTTGTTGTTATCTAAAACTTGCTTGACATGGAAGAGCTCCGCAGCCAGGTGTTTACTGTCACAGATCCCTCGTGCTCTCTGAAACAAAGATTTACCCACGGTAGCTAACTGTGAAGGATGGTGGTGAGAATCACCGTTTAAATATCTATCTGTATGGGTCTTTTTTCTATACACAGTATGGCTCAAGGTGTTATCAGGATTCCGAATTACTAACACATCTAGAAAAGCTAAGGAATTGTTTGCCTCTAACTCCATTGTGAACTGAATTTTAGAATTTATAGAGTTAAGATGATCTAAAAATGCAGTTACTTTATCTAAAGGTAGAATTGTGAAAGTGTCGTCTACGTACCGCTTGTAGAATCTTGGATTTATGGGAGAAGTAAGCAGGGCTTTCTCCTCAAAGTCTTCCATAAATATGTCGGCGACAATGGGAGATACAGGTGAGCCCATCGCCACACCATCTACTTGCTTATAGAACTCCTCCTTCCACAATAGTTAGCCAGATGTAAGGCAGTGTCTGAGTAAAACTGAATATTCTACTAGCGTGTTGTTTTCTTCCAGCCTTCTAGTTACAATTGAGATGCAGTCTTCAACAGGTAAGCATGTAAACAATGACTGCACATCAAAACTGACCATAGTTTCATTGTCTGCCAGATGTAGGTCTTTAATTTCGTTGACAAAATGGTAGGATGTGCTCTTGTATGTCCCCTGAGCGGTGAGAGTATTTTCGCTAAGTGTTGAGCCAATCTGTAAGTTGGTGAATCGATTTGGCTCACTATGGGACGTAATGGAGCATTGGGCTTGTGTGGTAACCCATACAATTTGGTGATTTGGCGCACGTAGGTATTATCCATTTTACGTCCAGATTTAATCTACATCTTGAAGCGTGCTTCCATCAAAACATACTTCAAGCCGCTGAAGAAGATTGGTCAGTTTTTACCATCTATCAAGTGCAATGTCCATCTGCAAGATGCAGGAGTGTATAAGCTTGATTGTGAATGTGGTCTCTCCTACATAGGACAAACTAAAAGATCAATTAAAACCCGCGTTAAAGAACATATAGCTGATGTGAAGAATCGACGCTCCGGGAAGTCTGTAGTCTGTGAACACGTACAGGATCGCCCCCCGTCACTACATCAGATTTGATAGACCACAAATCCTCGCTAAAGAACACCGATTCCTTCCAAGGATGATTCGCGAGGCTATTGAAATCAAAAAACATCCTAATTTCAATAGAGAAGATGGCTGGGTGCTACCATCTGCTTGGGATCCTATAATACATAAAATTAAATCCCAACCCAAGCATACAACTGCAAGACTTCAAGATACCATAAGTTCATACTGTGTAGATCGGAACAAAAGTTAAATTTTAATCTATGGTAACCGTGGTTAACTATGACATCTGGACGTTGAACATCTCAGTCCCGCCCGTGACCATGAGTGCTGTAAAGCGTTCGAAACGTCGGGTATTTAAAAAGTTAAATATACGCGATAAATTCCGTAAAAACTAGTATTATTTCAAGACGTTATACGTGGTAGATCCACGCTGCAGCTCTGTTATGGTTGTAGCACGAATAGGTTGGCTCGACCGGACCACGCTTCCACAGATTACCAGCGTAAGGAGGTCGTGAGAACTAAGATGAAATGCCTCGTTTCCAGTAGTAAGGGTATCTGGTTCTCTACACTCACCATACGAAACACAGCAGCATTAAGCTACTATTTTACGCTGGTATTCTGTGAGAGCGTGGTCCTTCCCCGGTAGAGCCGACCCATTCGTGCTACAACTATACTTGTAATATAACTGCAGCATGGCTTTACCACGTATAAAAGTAGCTTTATTGCTTTATAGTAGCTCTGTTTCGTATGGTGAGCGTAGAGAACCGGAGACCCCTATTACTGTAGATGAAGTATTCCACCTTAGTCCTCAAGGCTGGCAACGCATCTGTTCTTTTTATTCTTATTTGAGGATAGATGTCCATGGCTACAGCATTCACTTATCATCAGGTGAACTGTGTACTTTAAAAAAATTATTTAAATGAAGTAGCACGAATAAACTTACAATGATTGACGTATTTACAATAACATAGTTTTATCTAAAGTTAACAATTAACCATGCATCGTATGAAGGCTGTATAAGAATTGCTGTAGAAGTTATTATTGCAACAATAGGTGCGTCAGCAAAAAAGTTGAGGTCGGTATCGTACGGTTGACAAGTACAATAAGTACTATATACAGAAGCTACACCGGTTTATACTTGAATTACTTTAAGTCAAGGCTAAATAAAGAAGGCTTAGATCAGTATGTAAAACATACTGCTGCTAATTTGTTGACTGTTATTAATTTGTGCTTCTAGAAAATTTCGTACTGGACGAAATCTACTTCAAATCAACTGATACATTCCATCTGTCCACTACAGCCTATAAAACTCCACTGATCATTATAGGCCTCCCTCATAGATTGCCTCATCGGGGAATTTTGCCATAGTTGCCACGCTTGGCAAGCAGGGTTGGCAACCGTAGCTTTTTATTATTTCAAGCTGTTATCAGGAAGATGTGGCTGCCCATCTCAAATAGAAAGCTACGTAGCCACGTCTCCCTTCAACTTTGTTACCTATGAATAAAAATTTGTATACTTAATTATGATTAGGTATATACTGGTTATTTTTTTATTTTTGTTATCATAGAATACTATAATACAATATACAATATACGCAATAGAATGGCTGTCAAACTTATTTTGTACGGGATTTGGCGTCGCCGGGAGCACATACAAGCAATTACGTCGCATTATAACTACTACAAACTCGATTCGATGTGTTGACAGACTGAGTAAATTTACACATTTTAGACTTTTGATTAATGTTCAAAATCATCATTATTTTTTTTTAAATTTTAATACATATTTATATGTAAATAGTGTGCAATTTGGTATTTTCTAAACAATTTGCATGCGAAATTTGGAAACAATTGTTACGTGAAAACACATCTCGTATTGACATTTATACATGTGAATTGACATGTTAGTGACATTTTAATGACACGGGCTCCGCCTACTCCCCCTTTCTATTATGTATGTATTATAGTATTCTATGTTTTTTACTAATATATAAAAGTTAATATCTGTTGGTTTGTTCGTATTTTATGCGCTGCCATACTGCTTTTCCGATTACGACCAAAACTTTGGTGAGCTAATGTGTATATGTAATGTAATGTGTAACGCCTGAGGTTTTTGACAAAAGAAGCATTGTAAATCGTGCCGGGAGCAGCTAATATTTTATTATAAATAAATAAATAGTGAATTCCTCTCTAAAGATCGACTGAGCGTAGTGCGTTAGGTAAAATGTGCAATGTAATGGCTGATTCAGCATACGATAGTTTGACAACAAACAGTCAACCTTAATATAAATAGATACTATGGCCTAAAGACATCAACATCTACTCGCGATTAAGAATCAAAAATCGGAAACGTTGTGCTCTCTGAGAACTAAGATGGGATGCCTCTTTACCACAAAAAAAATGTCTTTATTTCTCGTCATAACCCATACGAAACACAGCAGCATTATTCTGCTATTTAACGTTGCGTTGGTAAATAGTACCTATTGTAACAAGCGGTATTGTAAACTAAGTGCCTGAATTTGACTTTCAATAAAACGAAAATAAAAACGGTCCCCTTTTTCTCTATGCCCTTTTGAATGACCCACGTCTACGACGTGTGTTATTTTGTTATAGAAAAAGTTATTACACTCCTACAAGGTCTTGGTTATTATCCAACAAGTGGTAAAATTAAAATTGTTGTACTACTGACTTCAATATAATAGAAATAAGAATCATCAATGAATTCGAAGTCAATTAATAACGCATTATTAAAGATAACTCAAAAACTACTGGTCAGATATTGATTAAATTTATATAGGACCATACGAGAAGCACCAGCTTTCAGAGACGTATAGAAAAGTTATGAGGAAACACACACAAAAAAACATACTTTCGAATTGAATAGCTCCTGAGTTATCAAATTTTAAACGATCTTTAGGTCATTAGATACAAGGCTTAGATTTGTATGACCATTTTATATTTTGTTTATATTTTGGATGGAAAGTTTTGATTTTTTTTTCAAAATGCAACAATTACGCACTTGGTGGCGCGTGTTGTTAATTTCTGACGTTGCGTTCGTGCATTTATTTGCAATATTTTTGTGCATTTTGTACATTAGTTTTAATTCATATATTTATTTGTACAATGACAATAATATAGTATAAAGTAGTTTAAGTTGATTTAGAGTCTCTAAATCATTTTTGTAAAAAAACTTTCAAAATGTCGCGTTACGGCTAGTGAAATATGGTCGCACTTTGATAAAAAAAGTCAATTTCATGTACCTTGCTGTTTGGAAATATTATCAATAAACGTTGTCTATCGACTACTGGGAACTAAGTTCTCACTCAAGAAAGTTTCCTGCTAACCCTAAGCCTAGTTAAGCATGAAGAATAATCGCCAACTTAAATAATCATTAATAAATAAACTACCTTTAATTGTATTAGTAATTCGTAAAATAAATGTTTTGCGTGGTTTTACAGTTTGCGGTTATGTTTCGGTTGTCGATTGCGCATTAAGTATCAAACTAAAATGCGTACTTACTGTTTTAAATGAATGGATAGAAGTAAATACCAATTTATACTTTAGCGGTAGATAACCGTTTATAGTAAATCGTATTACTATAATTTATTCTGTGGTAGAACCCATTGATAGAAAAAAATGACTGTTTTAAGTAAAAACCAGTTGACACCCTAACAATAGTTGATTATTTCTGTTGAAGCATGCTAAAAAAATGTTAAACAAAGAATTTCCATTACACCTGCAACATCAAGAAGAATGGCGATAGTACAATATACAAAACTACTGAGGTCCACAGTCAACTAATCTTCTTCAATATTAAGTAGCAAACCATTACCACTTATATCGATATCTGAAAAGGTTTTCAATAACGATATGAAAAGTCAATATCGAATATGTATCCGCTGCAGGAAAAACCGGAAAATGCCCAAGCTTAACCTCTTTCTTTTTGAAGTCGGTAAAAAAGATTTTTAATTATAACTTCATAACAGAAGTCATAAAATCAGATTGCGATTATAGTTTTAAAACTCCAGAACTTTAATATCATCATAAAATAAAAATCATTGTATTAATCATTATACACAATAATAAGAGTTCTAAACAGATAATGATTACTACGTCGTGAGTAATTAATTTACATTCAATAGTTCTCTAGCTACTTCAGCGATTATATATAATGAAAACACATTGCATTGATCAGGGTGGCTACATTATGTTGAATAAAACTAATTGCACGGATTTATTGCGTTCAATTTACTTATTTTTAATTCACCAAAATTTTGGGTGATTTTCGCCTTCACAGGGAGGGCTAAAATGTTTGACGTTCTGTCATAGTTATCCCAGCTACCTTCAGGTTTTGAATTTTAATTTTATTTTTTAAAGCACCCGTCGGGAATTAAAAATGACGAAATTAAAAGCAATAAAACCCTTAAAATAGTTTTATTCAATGGAATATTCACGTAAACATAACAAATCATTAGGGTTGCTACAAATTTTAATCGTTAATTCTCATTTAAAAAAAAATCGTTAGAATCAACTACACGCCAGAAATTTTTAACTGACTGCAATCCACGGATTTTATTCGGACGTACAGTCACCTAGGTTGGACATAATATGCCGGAAATCATTTTAAAAAACGAAATGCCATGAAATTATCTACAAGATTATAAGAATAAAAAATTCATTCCAACAATATTTCTGTCTTGTATTATTATTTAATGTTCTCAAGCTCTTAAAACATCCTTAAAAAAGATACTTTCAAGCTTCTTTCAGAATAGATAATCTAGCAAAGACTATAACAGTTAGATGTAAAAACATAATTTTAGAGTTTTAAAAACACTCAAACCCACGCATAGATCATCAACTATGATGATCCCAGTAAACATAGGTACTAACTAAAGAGAAAAAGTGGGTCAAAACATGATTTTAACTTAACATTCACACAGGTCAATCTTATAAAAAGGGGTTTTAAAAAGAAAGAAATGTTTGTATTCTGAAAATAACTTTTCTAGAAAAACCCTATTGTAATGTCGTTACCTTGCAGTGACGATTCAATAGCGCAGTGGCCCATAAAAAGTAAAAAAATAAAGAAGTAAGCTATATTTTATAGGCTATAGACAGCCTATAAAATATAGCTTTGTGTTTGGATGTTTGCCCATATTCCAAAAAATTTGTAAAAAAAACTCGTCCTAAAAATGTTTAAATGCACCTTTACTTTAGTAAAAGTTTCCAAATGCATCATAATAATAACATTGAATAGTGGTAGATTAGAGTTTCACGAGTTCATTTAGAGAGTTTAGATATGTAAAGTTCGCAAACCCAATTTGCTCAGCCTAAGAACATACAGTCGGTCGGTTGTCGGAAAAGCCGACATAATACAACAATAAATTTCTAGGGTTATCAGAACGGGAAGTAATAAAAAATAAAAAACTGAATAGAATCAGAACGGGAAGTAATAAAAAATAAAATACAAAACATTTTATTTCAAGTTTAAACAAATTCCTGTGTATGTGGAAATTGTTAATTATAATATAACATAACATAACATAAACACTCACGCCTGTCACCCAGAGGGGTAGGCAGAGACTACGGACTTCCATTTGGCACGATCCTAACATACCTCTTTCGCCTCCTTTACATCCATATATCTACGCATACATGCTCGTCGGTTAAGGGTACTTCTAACGTGGCCCATTTTCAAAATATCGCCAATTTGGTCGATAAACTTTTCCCTAGGGCGTCCCTTCTCGACTCGGCCATTCACATCTGCCATATAAATTTGCTTTGTCACTCTTTCCTCATTCATTCTTTCTACGTGACCAAACCACCGAAGCATTCCTTTCTTAATCCTGGTCACAACATCATCTTGCATACCACATTTATCTCTTATCACGCAATTTTCTCACCCTGTCATTCATGCTAGGGTGTAATCTGAATGACAGGGGGAAAAAAATTATAATATAATAAACTGAAAATTTTAATTACTTATCTTTAAATGAGAACGAACACACAGTTTTTAACGCACATGTAGTGTGAACAATTCTAATTTATTTGCGTGACAGGACAACCCTAGCGAACAGCTCCCGAGCGAGGAGCTCATTAAAGTCTATTCGGGAACGCGCGTCTTGCCTCACACCTCACCGCACGATTGCCTCGTCTAGACGCCTTTGATGACCAACTGCTAGTAGTAGTAAGACTGTGCAATTTGGGTCAGAGCAGCGTCCTCTTCTCTAATCCAAAACTCTATCTGAAATAAGAGAGATGAGAGAAAAAAATGTAAACTGTAACTTCTTTTAAAATTTACAAGACATTTACGCACTAAAACATAATTTTCAAAATAAAAAATTGTGACAATAATACCCATGGCCATGAAACTGTATTATGAATCTATTAGTCATACTTCAAGAATGTCCTACATTTAATAATGAAAACTTTAAATCATTAAACAGTCTAAGTCTTGTCATCCTCAAGGAAAATAAACTTAATTTCAGATATATTATCATTACATACAGTACAGTAAATATTGTTGTAAATGACACTATACCGTTATGTATGTAATTTAAACAAATAGTTATTATTAAAGTATTATAATATTATAACTTATATATTATTTAAATAATTATTTTAAAAACCAAATCAAAAGAAAAACTTCAAAAACGAAAGATTTTTCGGATTTTTAAAATATATTTTCATTTCACTTAGGACCTTATTTATAAAAAATGTCTGCTTAACAAAAAAATATAATAATAACCATATTAATTGTGACATGTCACGATCTACAACGATCACGATAAACTAATTAATGACAACGGAAACCTACTTTATTTTTATTACAAATAATTAGCGGCAATTCGCAGGCTTTAACTCGCCGATGCGCGACATCTGATTCAATTTATTTAAAAAAAAACGCTCACGTTCACGGCTCGCTGACAAGATTTTTAATCTGTGGGAACAGCGAGTGCAAAATGACGTATTAACCGCGGTGCAAGGTTATTACGCACTTAGTGACAAAAGTATTGAGTAATAAATTCTCTACCATAAACAATTTTACAGTAAAAGTGTCTGTAAATATACCATATATAATAAGGTCAAAGAACTTTGACCAACTTATTATTCGATTATAATTTAAAATCAAATCAAAAGCTTTACTTATTACCGCTAGTGTTAAGCCATAAAGTTGCGAAAGGCCTTCCCTTAGACTGCCTCATACCGCAGTTTTTTTTAAATTAACAGTTATGAAAACACCGGTGCCCATCTCCTGTTTCAGTTCACCTATTTCGCCTCTTACTACGCCCTCGCGATGATATGGGGTACTGGATATTCCTACACCGCTACCGCGTGGTTTATTACTTGTATTATTATGTAATATTATTTTGCATAATATCATTAGTATATAATATTATATTTTAGAATATTATTTATAAGTCCGGGGTTTTGTAAATTTCAAAATGTTCATCATCATCATGACTTTAGCTGTTCACTAATCCACCGCTGAACATACACCAAGTAACCATTGACTTTCTGCACATCTTGCCGGATATTTAATGTAGGATCACTACACTTGGTTTACCGATACGTCACCAGAACCTTTCTTCCCATAAGATGGGTTGTCGATTCATCGAGCTATTATAATATATGCGTGTGAGCATTGCTATGAATATTATCTGTTCCATATTTCATATTTATTCTTACATAGATAACAATTATATGTAAAGATGTACATATGCGTATTCATTTATTTATTATAATGTATTTAAGTAGATATTACATGTATACTGGATGACCTTTTTTACCGTCTGGAATAAAATACGGTATAACATGTGAACGGAGTGCCATGTCATGGGCACTGACATTTTACATAAAATAAAAACAAAAATTTTGAATTAAACGTTTGAAAAAAACATTTTGGAATAATTACTTTGCCCTTTGCCCTTAAGCCTGTGACTCTGCGAAGTGACAAGGTCAAAGATGCCTATAAAATTTATTGTATTATTGCCGTTCGTGATGATCTACGGAACCGGGACGTGGTCCTTCACTGCTGGCCGTATGAGGACGCTCAAAGTCGCTCATGGAGCTATGAAGAGGGCTATGCTTGGGGTTTGTCCGCGTGATAAACTTAGAAATGAGGATATCCGCAGTAGAAAGAGTGACCGACATAGCCCCACGGATTAGTAAGCTGAAGTGGCAATGGGCCGGCCATATAGCTAGAAGAACCGACAACCGTTGGGGAAAAAATTTTCTCGAGTGGCAGCCTCGTACCGGTAGGCGAAGTGTAGGGCGACACCCCACTAGATGGAGTGACGACCTGGTAAGACATGCAGGAAGTCGATGGATGCAGGTGGCTCAGGGCCGTGCTTTGTGGCATACCTTGGGGGAGGCCTATGTTCAGCAGTGGACTTGTGAAGGGCTGTAATGATGATGATGATGATGCCGTTTGTAAAGTAGGATGGATATGATTTGAATTTCGATAAATTTTAATTTATTTATTTATTTAATTGAAAATCTTTGTTTTTATTTTTTGTAAAATATCAGTGCCATAGGCTTCTACTCCGTTCACATGTTTATACCCTATTTTTTTACAGACGGTAAAAAAGGTCATCCAGTATATATGACATAATTATGCATGTATATTTACATAAATTTCTCCTTTTATCATCCATTTTTTTGTTCCTTGCTGCACCGCCTCTTAAATGTCTACCTCTGTTTAGCCTTATGGTAAAATGTAAGAGAATGAATGCCCTATGGCCACGCAAATGCAAATGCCAAACAGTTAATGCACAGATTACTTCTACACTTCATAGCACAGATAAAACAGAGTATCATCTTTTCTTCCACGTACAACCTCTCTGTGGAATAGTTTACCACCGGCGATTTTTCCGGACCGATACGACCTGGGGACCTTCAAGAAAAGAGCTTACTCCTTTCTAAAGGGCCGGCAACGCACCCGCAATTCTCCTGTTGTTGCGGTTGATCATGGGCGGCGGTAGTCACTTAACATCAGGTGAGCCGCATGCTCGTTTGCCCCTTCTTCTATTAAAAAAAAATCATATACGGTGACTTGTCAAACGTGCACTAAAATATGATATTTTAATTAAAATATCAACAAAATGAAAACATCTATAAGTTACAATATGAAAGAATCAATTTCTTCATTAAAATAATACATGAAAACGTATATTTTGTATAAATATAAATAATTTCCGATAAAACCGATTACTACAATCAAATACAAAAAAGGGTATCAAGCACTATCGTCGTAAAAAATCTGTCACATAAGGAGGGGTCCCCTAGCTACGGGACTGTTGCGTTCGTGAAAACAAATTTTATTTATGGATTGGTTTAAGGGGCCTTTTAGCTTAACGGTCGTCTAACTATGTGATTGTTTAGAGGATGTTGGTGAAATTGGGCATAAGTCAGCTATATGTACTTTTAGGTAGCAGGCGCCTCGCAATACTTCTCACAATTATTTTAACAAAACGTTTGAAATGACTATAGACATGCAATATTTAATTTCGTTGTAAGTTTTATTAACACAACAAATTGAAACTGTTATCACGCTAGTAATACAAAAGTTAAAGCCAAGAAGCGTCTAATTAAAACGTTTTACATTACACAATAAAAACTAGTTAAATAATCTTCTGAAGGTTACTTATGACCGATGAACACCGGCGAATTAAACGATATTGACATTTTTTAAGAGTTTAAAATCAGCCTTTTAATGTACACAGAACAGAACGTAATTTGAAACTTTATTCCAATGTGTATTTGAGTTGACTTTATTGAGAAAGAAAATGTACGAGCATACACTCCACTTATACGTACGTTTAATAATGTCGGTTGCGCCGGTGGGAATTTAACTAGGATTTTTCGCGAAATATGAAATCTTATTACGAGAAGGGGATACTTAATAACTCAGGGCGTAATCACGGTTCGTTTCACCCAGGAGCAATAACGCTCTGGTAATTACTACAATGTTAAAATAGAATTTTGCTATAGAGAATTTCCCTTTAATTAACTACTGGCTACTTGTAATAAAATAAAAAAATTTAAAAAGTGATCGCAGAGTCACACTTACATTTATTTTTCTTATTTTTATTGCTTTTCAATAATTAAGGTAACACGTTATATAAGTTAGAGCCACGCTTGCTACCACAAACGAGTGGCAGCAAGATTAGCTCGGCTTGACCAGGATAGCAACGGAAAAGTTGTACTATTAGTATTTTATTCTACTCTATCCTATCCTATTATATTATATTATATTCCATTCTATTCTATGCTATTTTATTCTATTATATTATATTATTCTATTCTATTCTAATGCTGCTGCATTTCGTATGATGAGTGACGAGGACCCTTTTCACTGGTAACGCAATAGAGCCGCGCTGCAGCTATATTTGGTTGTAGCACAAATGGGTCGGCTCGACCGGGGTACGAACACGCTCTCACAGAATACTAGAGTATTTTGTGAGAGCGTGGCCTCCCCGACCGTTGTAAAATAGCAGCTTTATGCTACTGTGTTACGATTGGTAAGTGTAGAAAACCACAGCATGCACTTACCATTCGGTGGACTATGTGTCCGTTCACCCTTATTCTTTAAAAAAAGCGTTCTGCCTCTGATCTCAGGAATGACAATACTTTTGTATTGTGCTTCTTAATTAAGAATAGATGTAGGTGTCTATAGGCCATGGCATCCACTTATCATTCGGTGGACTATGTGCCCATTTGTCACCCTTATACTATAAAAAGCTTTCCATCTCTTATCCCAGGGATGACAACGCTATAGGGTACAGTATCCACTTAACAGTAAATTATGTGCACGTTTGTTGCGCTCACACTAAAAAAAATAGAGGACAAAATGTCGATGGTTCCGTTAATAGTTCACTTAACGCTTTGCGAGTTGACTGATAAGTTTTATTAAAATATCCACTTAACCGCCAACAGTGTCGTGCGAGACAAGACAATAGAACGGCTACACGCGAGCGGAGTCTTTTGTCGAGATTTGGGTCACCACTGTACTCGTATCTAATAAATCTACGCAATTTTACATTTATGGTAAACTGAGCAGATTTATTTAGCTACATGATGTATATTTCATAAAAAAGTTAAAGGTATAGCCTATATACGTCTCAATCGGTCCCACTGCTGGGCACAGGCCTCCTCTCTTTCCTGAGAGGTTTTTAATGCAAGAAAGTGTCTGCCACGCTTCCAATACTTGTTCGCCCCAATACTTGTTGGCGAATTTCACATACCTTTGAAATATATTTTTTTTTTATTTCTCAGACATGCAGATTTCTTAACGATATTTTCCTTCACCGCCAAGCACGTGTTAAATTAGCATTTAAAATTGTAAGTAACAAATTCATTGGTGCCGGCGGGGATCGAACCCGGGTTGCTCACGTACTGCGAAATTTACAGCGAGCGTTAACCATCTGAGCTACCACGGCTCATAGTTACTACGAAACTTAAAAACTGCATTGTCCAAGGAGTAAGTGTTGTCAAGGACCCCGCTTTACCGATGCGCGTATCTTTTAGATGTAATGAAACCACAAACAATTTGGAAATAATTTCTAAAGCAAAGTCATTTCTACACGTTTGAATACTGATTCTAATAACGCGGTAAACGAGAGCCGCAGGGTTTTCGTTACATGCTGTATAAGCTATTATTAACCGATTTAAAAAAAGAGCAGGTCCTCAATTCGACTGCATGTTTTTTATGCGTGGTGTTGCCTCAGAACTTTTTTCTAGTTGAACCGATGATCTTTTTTTATTTGAAAGCTGGTGCTTCTCGAGTGGTCCCATATAAATTTTATCAGGATCAGACCAGTAGTTTTTGCGTTATCCTTAATAATGCGTATTTAATTGACTTCGAATACATTGACGATGTTCTCATTTTATTTATATTAAAGTCGGTTGGACAAAATTTGTAATTTTACCAATTGTTTTACATTAAAGCAACACCGAAAATTTACCCTGAAATTGAATTTTGGATATTGTTACTTTTTGTAAATAAAACACTGTATAAACTTAAAGCTGAATAATTAATATTTGGGCGTTGAATGTTAGTAACAAAAGTTCGGGCATTAGAGCGAGTTCCTAAGTTTACAATTTTACAAAGTCAATTAGTATTTCGTGTAACTTTGGAAAGGCATTTAGATAAATATAAAATTCATAGTACTTTACGTATAAACAGGTCAAGATAATTAAAACTTGTTAAACATTTATTGACGCGCGTTTACAAGAGCCCGAAATTGACCTTGTGAATTACATTGATATGGCTTTGAATTGACTTGTACTAGGAAGAGAACAAATATGTGGCAACCCAGTCCTAAAGGCTTGCGAAAAATTTCATTGTACACAACCAAACCCATTTCATAAAATGGGAAATAATGGGAAGTAATAATGTAGAATAATGGGAATTAAGGTTACAGCATAAATACCGGTAACCAAAGTGTAGGTCGAGTGACGACCTGGTAGGACATCCAGGAAGTCGATGTATGTAGGTCTTCAGAGCTGTGCTTTGTGGCATTCCTTATAGAAGTCACGTGTGATGAAGTGACGTGTGATGGGCTGTAATAACGATGATGATGAAGCGCGTAGTAAGTGCCAAGCGGTGAAGGATAATGTCGCGGGGAAGCGGCATAATAGAAACTGTAGTGGCATCAATTTTGCCGTACCGAGGACATGTGAAGTCTACCACCGCACATTGGAGCAGCTGACTAATTGCTTTAAATCAGAGAAATGAGACAAGGTCAATGCCTAACTCTGGAAGTAGTATATAAAGTGTAACCTTAAATTTACATTACAGAGCTCGTTATTTAGTCAAAGGTACGCGTACCGCGTGACCAATATAGAGCTTTTGATAAGATTCAAGGTACGCTAGGGTTACTAGGCGTACTATATAATATAGTATCTGACTATATTATAGCAACAGAAGCTTCATCATCATTTGTCCAGCATCCTCAGGAAGTTCTGCTTCTATTTTGTCTGGTAAGTGCACGTGGTCGGAAGTCAGTATCATCATCATCAGTATGCCAAGCCCCCCCCCCCCCTCCCATCAATATGGTTGCGGAATTAAATAAGAGACTACCCCATGAGGATTCCAGCACCCCTGGTAATGGAGAATCCCAAAACTATAAGTTTTCATAAGTGATAAGTTTCAAGGTAGCCTAAGATGTAGTGATAGAGTCACGATGCCTCCCGTGTTTGTATCACGACACGACCAACAACGACGAAAATAAAAGCGGGATTGCTTTTATTTTATCCTAATACAAAATGTTTTTTTTTTTACATTTTATTATGACTAGCTACATGGCCTTCAGCCGTTAATACAATTTCAAAATTTGAAATAGAAAGTACGAAGGGATCGAAAATTGCTTCCAAATTTCGTTACGGTTCCTCATTTAGGTTAATTCTCCAAAGTTTTCAGGTTACAATTCAAAGGGAAAAGTTTACTTGGCTTTAAATACACAACGCTGCGAAGGCTTTTTTATTTTTAAATATTTTTTTAAATATTAAAATAAAAAGTACGTCGATCATAGCATAGGACAAACAAATTACATCTGCATGATGTCTTTTTACCGAAAATATAATAATAATATTGTCTTCGCTCTAGAACCGGTAAATTGACACGCATCATGGCACAAAATAAGTATAATTCTCTTTGAATAAAATCACTTATACCCGGCTACCTTCAGTTCACCGGGCTAACTATGAAACAGAAACAGAAACTTTTTTATTCAATGTAGATTGTAAACAATACTAATTGAAAGTCACTTTTTTCATTTACCACTGGTTCCCAAAAAAACCTCTGTCCTGGGAAGAACCAGCAAGAAACCCAACGGGACTATTTTTTTTTTTTAGCTTACAATCATGTACGTTACAATTAACAACACAAAAAAAATTAGAAATAGCTTGGTAGCGATCATCCTTCCCAGGGGTTATTATCATCCATAAATTCCTTAATATTATAATAACCTTTTTTATACAAACCTAGTTTAATAAAGTTTTTGAACTTTGTGTATGTCAAATTTTGTATGACGTTGAGACGTCAAACATCTCAGTCTCCCCCGTGACCCCCGTGACATGCTGTAAAACACCCGAAACGTCGGGAATTAAAAATAAGTTAAAAGTAAGTTAATTGAACGTGATAAAATATGGATTTTATGGAACTTATTGAGCGATATTTGCCCGCGTCCGCAGCGCTACAGGGACTGCGACACCTAGAATATAAAAATGTAGGTATAAGACTATGTTATCAAGATGCCCTCTATGACCGGGGTGCCAACAGTTGTTGCGGCTACCACTGCACCAGCGAGTGACAGTTTAATTTAAACTTAAATTTGCATCGTACAACGTACAATTTGCTATGCAGATTAGATAGTGGTTACTTACTGACGTAAAAGGTCTAAAGTCTTTGCTAAGCAGGATTCCGTACTCTTTAATAAGTGTCATAGATTTTTTCACTTTTTAAATTAACACTGAATCCGTGCTAAATTCTAATGACTAACTAACTTATTAGTTACTTTCAGAACAAATAAAGTTAATAATTATTGAGTTTATTATTAAGAGCGATGGTAGATGTGAGAGAGATTAAATGGTAGATTCGCCGATAAATTGATTACAGTTTGGCGAAAGAATTGTATTAATAATGTAAATACCTATCTTTGAATAAATAAATAAATTAAAAATAAAAAGAGATGAGGGTAAATAAACGTATACCTTCAATTTAGTCAGCACTAATAAATCGATAATTCAATCACATCCTTGGCGGTGATAAAAATATATTGACGGTAACTGCATGTCAGTGAAATGAAAAAAAAAACAATTCGTGGGCATGGTGAAGTCTCATGTTGTTCCGTGGGAGTTGTAAGAGATGACGAGGAGGATAAGAGATGAGGAGAGGGAAAACAAAATAGGAGAGAAACAGCAGCGTTTTCCTATGATGAACTAACAAACTGCGTTGTTGTGTTGCTAACCTGACTACCAACCGTGACTACCGTCGTATCTGTAACGCTTCTTTTTGTTGCAGATGGTTATACCCATCTTTTTTTAGATTTCCTGTAGTCACCTCTAAAACACCCAACGGAAAATCAGTGGTGAATTTCCTAACTTCACCGTCACACTTGCATCACCATCCATCATACTAACTCTTTATTTTAAATATTGTAACGAACTTAAAATGTTGACTATCCCTTACTTTAACAAAGTATTAACTATCTATACGCCTATTTCCTTCTATTGTCATTTGTATTTCTTGCATGCGGGTATTCACGATTTTTTCTACCACTAGGGCGGCTCCACTCAGGAAAGAGGTGAAACATAGTACAAGATTTTATAGCGTACGAAGTTATTTTGTTAGAAAAGTGTAGAGATTAATGTTTCTTTTCGTTATATCTTATACTTATAGTACGTGAGGGTAATATGGTCATCCGAATAATATGGTCACTTTCTTTTTTTTCTCTTTATTAGGAATAACAAACAATTGTACAATATAATCTTATTATTAAACACAATACTATATTCAAGCTTAATAATCATACAATCAACACCGTTATCCACATATTACCACTGGGTCTATGTACGTAACAATTAAAAACTAAAATATAATGTTCTATTAAAAACGACCCGTTCACCAATAAATACAGAGAAAAACAAGCTAATTTACATATATGCATGTACATGTGCACGCATATACATACAAACATATTCATACACGCACATACACATATATAGATAATACACAGATGTGAAAAATTAAATTTAACCTAATTAAGCAATTACATTAACTTGCATCAAATTCAGATAGAACCTCATACACAGCTTTTTTATATCTAGAAGAAGTTAATCCAAAGATATCTATGTCATTAAATTTGTTGTTGTATAATTCCATTATACGATTTATAGGTGCACGTGCACCTGCATTTGTTTTACTTGGTTTTGGAGCGAAAATTTGATGTGAATGTAGCTCACGTATACGATTCGAGCGACTAGGTATACGAATGTATATTTGATTGGTGAGTTCATTACAATCAAATTCGTTATGGCAGATTTTGTAAAGCAAAGTTTGATCCAAGAGCATCCTTCTCGATTCTAAAGAAAGAACACTAAATTTTCTTAATAAAAGTTCATAACATTCATTAGAATTACTTTTAAAGCATTTTTACATTGTAGATTTTAAAAATTTTCGTTGAACACGCTCTAACTGTAAACTATATTTACTATATATTGGACTCCATATAACTGATGCATATTCAACCTGTGATCTTATTAGAGATTTATATAAAGTTAAAAATGTGGTGGGATGTTTGAAGGAAGAACATTTCCGCATAACAAAATCATAAAGCTGAAAGGCTTTATTGGTTATGTGCGTTACGTGTTCATCAAAGTGTAGTTTAGAGTCTAAATACAATCCTAGATCCCTGATTAAAGATACCGATTCCAACGAAACACAGTTTAGTTTATAAGTGTATTTAATAATATAAATTTTTTTGTGAAAGTGATATGTTTGCATTTTGATGTACTTAAGTGAAGTTTATTTTTTATACAGTAGCCTTCCAAGCGATTTAGGTCTTGTTGTATTTTGTCACAATCTTCGACACTTTTGACACTGTGATAAATTTTAAGGTCATCGGCGTAAAGGAGAAAGTTAGTAAAACGGAAACAATCACCGATATTGTTTACAAATAATATAAAAAGCAAAGGCCCAAGAATAGAACCTTGCGGTACGCCTGAGCTGATATTTATGATATTGGATGAGAAACCATTAATCACAACCCGTTGAGATCTGTTTAGAACGTATGATGAAAACCATCTTAACAAGTTTCCTCGTATTCCATTAAACGCTAATTTCGCTAAAAGTATATTATGATCAACCTTATCAAAGGCCTTAGAGTAATCAGTGTAAATTGCATCTACTTGCAGACGGTTATCCATGCAGCGAAAAAAGATAATTTGTGTAAAGAACAAGGTTAGTTGTTGTCGATCGCTGTTTTACGAATCCATGTTGTTCAGGTATAATTATGTTATGTAATATGGGATAAATTTGCTTATGTATTAACCTCTCAAGAACCTTCGGTATGGTTGATAGCAAAGATATAGGGCGGTAGTTAGAAACGTCGTTTTTGCACCCACTCTTATAAACTGGTGTTATATTAGCGTTCTTCCATATCTGGGGCACAGTCCCTTCACTAAGACATTGGTTAAATATAAGACACAAGGGAACACTAATAGCTGCGGCAGAGTGTTTGAGAATAAATGGTGGAAGGCTGTCAGGTCCAGGTCCCTTGGTAACATCGAGTAATATAAGCTATAAGAATAAAAATAATAAGAGATATTTGAAATAACCTCAGAATTGGGATTAGTAGACTGGCTACTATAATTCTCTTGCTGTAACTGCTGTCTATTTTCATATACGGAGCTGAAAAATTCAGAAAATAATTCACAGATACCCTCCGGTGTATCAGATTTTTTATTTTTATAAGTCATTACGTTAGGTATTCCGCTTTTACCTTTTCGATTATTAACAAAGGACCAAAATAATTTAATGTCCTTTTTAAGTCCTTCTTCGATGGAATTAATGTAAGTATTGAAGCAATCAGCACACAGTGTCTTAAATCTGTGTCGAAGCAATGAAAACTGGGAATAATCCGCTTTGTTATTATATTTTTTCCACCTTATCCAATATTTTTCTTTTTCTTTAAAAACGTGAATGAGGGGTCGAGAAAACCAAACTGGAAAGTTATTACTTTTTGATGAACGAAGCGGTACATATTTTTTAATAATTTCATAGATGTTTTCATAAAATATATTAACTGACTCTTCAGCAGTTAGCCCTTTCATAAGAGAATACCAATTGATCTCAGAGATTGATTTACAAATGGTGGGATAGTTCGCTTCTAAATATTTGAACCTCTGAAATGACGAGTGAGCCATAGATTTATACGTGTGGCTTAGAGATATAACCGTGTAGAAAGCTGGATGTAGACGATCCAATGGCAGTAACGGGTTTGAAGGCAGCTCACAAACACAATTATCGTCGTTAGATAAAAACAAGTCTAAAATTCGGCCCAAGGGGTTTCTATTGGTGTTTAATTGTTTGAAGTTTAATGATGATATAAAATTCAGCAGTGATTTGTCATTACTGGTAAGGTTGGGGTAAGAAGGTGTAGATGTTATATTTGATACCGTTTGATCACTGCCCAGCCATTGTAGATTGGGAAGATTGAAATCACCAACAACGTACACGTGCTGATAATTAATTTCCATAATTTTGTTACATAAGGATGTTAAAAAACTTTCATATGTTAAAGCGTTCATATTAGGCGGAATATAGATACCGCAGATAATAGTACTATGACCCTTTTGACTATTAAGACTGAGAAATACATCATCAATACAAGGTGAAATAGGATAGTCGTATGAACCTATTAGTTCGTACCGAGTAATGGGCAACCCTCGACGCACTGCAATCAAAACTCCACCACCGTCCCGTTTACCTGTCAAGACTCGCTCTCGGTCGCAACGATGCACTACATATCTATCATCTATGAATTCCCTATCTCGAATATTCGGAAGTATCCACGTTTCACTTAATATAATAAAATCATAACTATCTGATAATATATTTGTATACAGAGTATTTAGTTTGGTTCTTAAGCCCCTGCAGTTTTGGTAATATATTGCAAAACGATCAGTCATCATCTTTGTTTATTTTTAATACATAAGTATTACTTACACCTATTAAAAAGGAGAAAGAAACAAAAATAAAAAAGTAGAAAAAATACGAGTATAAATAAAGTAACAGACATACTGAGACTAATGCATTCTATTCTTTTCCAATTCAACAAGAACAAATATGGCCGATTGTGTATAATAACTATTAAATTACAAAAATTTGCACAGTTATTTCCAATCAAAGTTTGCAAATAAATTATTAAAAGTAAATTAACAGTTATATTTATTACGCAATGAAATAGTATTTCATAATTTTGTGTTTCGTATTTGTAAATCTCATCATGTATTATGTAAATTCCCGTAAAAGAAATAATTTTAGTTTTCATTATAAGTAAGTAAAAATAACAAATATTGCTTAATAGTATTAAAGTGTGTTCAACAAATAAAAATAATAAATTAATAACGCTCGTTAGGTATGTTAGACAGTGTAACTTGCAAATAAGATTAATACGCTTTACAACATATATACGAGTATTATAATTATTGCTGTTAATTTGACAACAAAGTATTTTTAAAATAGAATATTGTTTGTAAAATATCGTAAGTAAATTCTTTGAGTAACAAATAAATTGCCGGTAGAAAAATAATAATTCATAGCGCAAGGCAAAGAAGTGTAAACAACACAGTGTAATGAAATGTTTAGAGATGACACTAAATAACATAATACTTTTTGATAAATACCTTTGAATAACTTCTTCGAGATAACAAGTCAATGCAAATGGAAATGAATATACTAGTTTCAGCTGTGTACAAGTAGCAGTAAAAATTAGTTAACTGGACAATTCTTCGATTTGATTTTTGAAAGATCTTCACTAGAACGAATGCTGAGAACAGGAGAAGTATCGTTTGCACGCACCAAGATGCTGCCGTGCTTAATCCAAGTGTATCTGAAACCATTCTTCTTAGCAGTTTCCCGAACCTCACGAAATAAAATTTTTTCTTTTTAAAGTCAGGTGCTCATTAAAATATAACTTGTGTATAGTTCCGGGCATTTGCAGTTTTTCTGTCGTTAAACTTTTCTCCTTGCGAGCTGCTGAAAGAAAGCTATCGCGTAACATCCGACTCGCAAACTTAACAATAACATTCTTAGGGCGCCCACTTTTAGGATTAAACTGAGGTACACGATGAATTGCGACTCTTGTAATTCAAAAACTACAGCCTTGTTTACATTGATGACTTTGTAGGTAATACGATAGCTCTTCGTTAGTCAATCAAATAATAAAGGCTCAAAAGTGCCCTTCTTTATCGACGCCATTATGACAGTTGATAATATAGTAAATATTTTAGTCGATTTTAGTATGGTTTTTTCAAGTAGATTTTTCGAAGTTTCCAATTTCTTGCCAAAGTTTGTTTCCTATTTTTTCTTAATAAATTAGTTATAGTACACGATAAATTTCTATGTACGTATTTTTGACTCTGTCCTGCTCCTAGTTTTGGTTTTATAGGGAGATAAAGATGACTATACTACTCTCACGTACCTTGTTAGATTATAAATGACTTAAACAAACTACTGACATTCCTAAAACTAGAGGAATTAGAAAAGTATAAAATAATTAAAAATTAAAGAATATAACCTGAAGACATTGATTTGCGTATGTACATATTATGTACGCTAGAAACCGAAAACTTTTAAATATAACGCAGCTTTTCAACGATGAATTCAACTAGCGATATCTGGCGTGCGTAAGATTATTTAGGCATTATTAATGTCGTTTTTGTGGTTCAGGTTGTAGGTACTAATAAACCGTAGATTTCTACTAAAATCAACTTTAATATCCGCCTCCCGCCTACGGAGCTCGTTTTTAATAAATTGCGCGTAATAACGCCAATATTAACCTTGATAATCTCCCGGCTTATTTTAACCTCGACGGGAGACCAATAACCGTCATCTGCCCACATTGAACTAAAATCTATTACCAAATTGTATTACTGTCTATTAATTATAACATGAGTTCGGTTTCACTAACAGTGTGTAAGTTAATTAATACAATCAGGCGTCACTTTGCAGAAATCCATTATATTAAAGTTGGTAAGTAACCGTGGTAGCTCAGATAGTTAGCGCTCACTGTAAATTTCACAGTACGCGAGCGAACAGAGTTCGATCCCCGCCGGCACCAATGAAATTGTTAATTGCAATTTTAAGTGCTGATTTACCACGTGCTCGGCGGTGAAGGAAAACATCGTGAGGAAACCTGCATGTCTGAGAAATAAGAAAAAAATTCGAAGACATGTGAAGTTCGCCAACACACATTGGGGCAGCGGGGCTGACATTTCCTTGCCCTAAAACCCTCTCAGAAATGAGAGGAGGCCTGTGCCCAGCAGTTCGATATATATCCTAGGCTGTAACTAACTAACTAAGGATTACTTCGCCCTTATCTGCTTAATAAAATAAAATGATGTGTCTTACCTAGTTTGAAGAGCACCTCCCTTAAGCGTACTTCAATTTAGGCTTACGGGGGGCCAGAGGTGCCCTTCAAACTAATTGAGCAGATATGGGCGAAGTAATCCTTACCAACTTTTATAATCTGCAAATTGCTTTTTCGTGTTTTAGAATAACAGTAAACGCATTAATTGTAAAAGAAATAAACAATTGGTATTATTTATAATTATAAATAATAGGTACCAAAACTTACATGTTGCTATGTAAGTTTATTGTGAGGACGTAAGAATTTATCGCAAAACTGGATATCAAAAACCGCTAAAATTCTCTATACTTAAACTATTCAATTTAAACTTCAATAATTTGTTTATAATCTCTTTATTAGAACAAGCTTAGTGCTTAAAACAGTAATTAAAAAACCTGACTGCGTAAAACAGTTTACTGAAAATGAACAATTATTTTTCACATTAATTACACGATTATATAAGAACTTTATCACAGCTTTAATATAAGTTTTGAAAATTTAAGTGAGAATGGTTGCTAACCAACTTTAAATTACGATTCAAATAAAAATAAAATAATAGAAAACCTAAAGATATTTTCAAATACCTATTCAATGATACCCCACTTGACATATTTCCTCGATTTTCATTTTTTATTTTTCACAATATGGCGTCTGGTTGTTGCCATATTTTTTTAAAACGTCTTATTCATCAGCTGCTTAGAGCCCAATGCGGAGCATAATAAAGCAAAGCTACTAGGTGGTGTATGTAAGGCAGCAGATAAATTTTTTTTCTAAAAATTTTACTCCCACACTAGGAGTTTCTCCTGTATCATGGAGGCAGTTTACAAACATAAATGGCACATTACTAAACCACTGCGCCACGGAGCTGTCAAAAATGATTGAATTTTGATTACTTTCATGTCTTTGGTGACGCTCTCAAGATTAAGACAAATCGATTGACGTAAGAATCATTAAAATCGGTCCACGTGTTTAGTCTCTAAAGCACCACAAGGATACATTTTATACGTGGTGGAGCCATGCTGCAGCTATATTATGGTTGTAAGATTTATTTATTTGACGGCTACGTGGCGCAGTAGCTTAGCAGTGAGTTATAGCGCTGAGGGCCGCGGGTTCGAATCCCGCACGGAACAAGTATTTGTATGGACTGCAAGTAATTGTTCCGGGTCTGGATGTTTGTCCTTGTGAAATTTATGTTTGTAAACTGCCTCCACGATACAGGAGAAACTCGTAGTATGTGGGTAACGTAAAAACAAATTTATAGAAGAAATAAGAATTGGTAGGCTCGAGCGAGGAATACCAGCGTAAAATAGCAGCTCTATGCCGCTGTATTTCGTATGGTACGTGTTATAGTGAACTGGTGACACTTTTTACTGGAAACAAGACATTACATCTTGGTCCTCAGGGGTGACAACGCATCTGCATTTTGATTCCTAATCGAGGTTAAATGTAGATGTCTATAGGCCGCATCTACTTAACGTCAGGTGGACTGTGTACTCATTTGTCACACCTATTCTATAACAAAAAAGACACATACGTTACACTGATAAACACATTACCCACCATGGCTTCGCGCAGTCTGATAAAAATAGACGCTCTTAAAGGAAAAAAGGTATATACCTCAAAGATTTTAAATGGTAGGATTCATTTTCTGCCCAAATAGGTATCACCATCTACTTATGCCGCTAAAAATCAGTACGTGCACTGCTGTGTTTCGGTTTAAAGGGTATATAGAGCCAGTATAATACGTAGTTGTGCGGCATTCCATCTTATTCCTCTAAGGTGACAAAGCATCTGTAGCCGTCTCTATTTGAAATTACTTACAGGTGTCCATGGACTCCACTTACCATCCGATGGCCTGTAAGATCGTTCGACATTCTAATTTTATCAAAGAAAAACATCCCTTGTATTTAAACTTTTTGATACTGTTATTTTTTATTATTATTAACCAGTGCTTGATTATTATCTCACGTGATGGTACTGTTTCTTCAAATTGTTATCAACACAAATTGAAATAATTTTCTTATTATTAGAAATAGAAATTTATCAGAAATATAACTTGAAAATACTACGCGAAAACTACATGTCATATAATCTTTATAAATAACGTAGCATCCAACATTATCATCTTCTCGATATTTAATTTTACTCAAAAAGCAATATCGATATCTTTTTAGGTAAGTAAAATCGACTTGTCACTTTTTTATAGAACAAGGGCGATAAACAAGCATAGCATAATGCTGTTTTGTTTCGTATAGTTAGTCCAAAGAACCGGACATCTTATTTAACAGGTAACGAAACATTCTATTTGCTCATCAAGTGTGACATCGCATATGTATTTTGGTTAATCGAGGATAAAGATTTACGTGCTACAGCCACACTGCAGGTAAATATAGTAAGTAAATTGAGACTTTTTGAAAAAATCTGATAACTCTACTGATGGTAAGTGATGTTGCTTTTATTTTTTGATTAAAAATCTAAATGCAGATGCGTTGACACCCC
Source organism: Parnassius apollo (assembly GCA_907164705.1). Classification (NCBI taxonomy): domain Eukaryota; kingdom Metazoa; phylum Arthropoda; class Insecta; order Lepidoptera; family Papilionidae; genus Parnassius; species Parnassius apollo. The sequence goes on along the minus strand of CAJQZP010000547.1, from coordinate 4,617,960 downwards.
TGAGAACTAAGATGGATGCCTCGTTTTCAGCAAAAAGGTATCTCCGGTTCTCTACACTCACCATACGAAACACAGCAGTATGAAGCTGCTATTTTAAGCTGGTATTCCGTGAGAACGTGGTCCCTCGCTGATCGAGCCGACCTATGCATGCTATAAATAATATATATATACTTAATAATATAGCTGCAATATGGCTCTACTACGTATAATTTTCAATAATTTTTTGTTGGTCTTAGGTCGAATTGTCATTTCGGGAACTCTAAAAATTACAACACCGCTGTCACCACTTTACGTTCTCACGTCCGTGTCTAGGTCTAGGTGAACGTAAACGGACACATTAGAATGCTAATCTTGTGTTCATAATGCTTCGGAATTCGTTTTTTTTTACTCGCAGACCGTTCGTATCCGGCTGGCGATTGATACATTTGCCAGGTTTCTACACACGAGTAGTTACATAATCGTATATTTAAAACGCCTTTTTACTTCAGTTTGTCCATACTTAAGGGGAAATATAACCTCAAATGGCTTACCAAGATCCTCCGTTATGCCGAAAATATTGCAGGATTAATTTTGAAATGAATATGTGGTAAAGTTGAGGATTAATCTTAAGGACTATGTTAGGCGAAAACATGATTCCGTAAAATTTTCTCGATAGAAAAAAAATCCAAAGTTACCTCCAAAATAAACAATAAGCCGCTGTTATTCATAAAATACTTTAAATAAGATCATGAAACTTTGCATACTAACTGAACTAACTATAAAGCAGTACTTATGTTATTTACTTTTTTTTAAATAACATTATTTTCACTGTAAAAAGAAATTACCTAAACCATTGGCCTCCTGAAGTTTGATTCCTGCCGCCCGGTCAGTTTCGCTTCGGCCTTTGAAGGGGAGGTTGTGTCGCTTACGATCAGAATACACATTACGCAACAGGACGACGTAAAATTAAAATGGGAAATAACCGTAATAAAAATAAGAAGCGACTGGGTTGGCGTTAAGAAACAGGCAAAAATATGATAAACCTAATGAAATAAGTATCTAACGACCTATCTACTTACAGTATTAGTGATTACAAACATGTAGGTACATATCATACAATGCGCGGGGAAGTGGGGGCGAAATTAGAATTTGAGCTGACTTACTATATCCCCTTAAGATGCAAGTTGAGTACAATCAAGATACAAAACTATAAACTGTTATTAAGAACTTAATTATAATTGAAAAGTAATAAATCTAAATTCATTGATACTAATATCAAATGTGTTTGATGTACAAATACCGGTGGCGTAGGAAGAAGAGGGACTGCTAGAGGGGCCAAGGTCACAGGCCTTTTTTTTCTTTTCTTTTTCCGACATCCAACATAAAACTAACGCAATCACACATGTAGATACTTAATACCAAAACAACCAGACACTATATAAAAACAAATAATTTCTAGTTTTGTACAGATATTACTTATGATTTTAACCCTCACCCACAACCTGTTACATAGTAGCTTTATCCCCTAAAAGTAAAAAAAATCATTAGTAAAGTTATCGTAACACCTACAAAATAAAGCTTCATAAGTTAGTGCTCCCTACAAGGCCCTACATCCAAGTAATAGGGCCTTATAGAGTCCTTGATAAATGTAACAAACACAAGGTAGCGTCAGCTATAAATTCCTGTTAACCTTTTCCCACTGTTAACTAATTGATTCAATTTGCATGACTTTTAAGCTATTAATTGTTAATTTATTGTCAGTTTATAGTTTGTTTATTAAATTGATGATGCCACAACAAATTTATTAATCTGTATACATACATATAAAGAAAATTGAAGGTTCTCACTGTAATCAACACATTTATACAACATTGAATTGTTTATCTCTAATAATAACTGTATTATCAAGCTTATTTGCATGCCAATAAGAGAAGTAATAAAAGGAGAGCATGATGATCTTCCATCCTCTGGTGTGCTCGATTGTCACCCTTATTCTATAAAAAATATACCACATTCATTAATACCACATATATACCACATTCAAAAAATATACCACATACATTCATAATATTATAGATCTCAAATTCTTATTGCAAATTTAAGTTAAAATAGATAGTTCTAAGAATGTCAAAACTCTACATTCGAAGATTAATATACTAAGTTACTTTTGTCCAATTCTTAATTTATGTGATCCTCTCACTGTTGATGAAGCTCTTTCATATCCACATACTGATCAGTGGAAGAAGGCCATTAAGGAGGAATATGATTCCTTAGTAAAGAATAAAACTTGGTCACTGGTAGATTTGCCGTCAGGTAAGAGAGCCTTGCCATGTAAATGTGTGTTTAAAAGTAAGACAAACGAGAAAGTAAGACAATTTATTGAAATATTTTTATTTTGTTCCAGAATAAGCAAAAATGTTCCAAGGAGGCATTTGGACGAAGCTGCAGGACTACTACAAATGGTACGTGCTGGGTTTGGTCTCCGTTGGCTACATACTTGGAGAACTAGGGCATTATCTAATAGGTAAGTGATCTGTAAATATACATATTATAAAATATTTTAAATATTTCTTTCACTTATTGAAGTTTCTTACTAGTTTCTTGCTTTTAAAATCTGAGTTCTTGCCTTATCTCCATCCTTATCACGTCGAATGTCGATCACTGGAAATTCATATATTTTTTCTTATTTATTTATTTGATTAATAATAAATCTTTACACAGAATAGTGCGAATAGAAATTGTAATTACGTTATCGAAAAGATGTGAATCCTTTCCCCTAAATTAGGTAAAATCTGTATTTTCAGGCGCTCAGTGAGTCTGGCGAAGTTTAGACCGTTCAACCAACAATTCGGACCATTTAGCTCAAATTGGCGAAGTCATAGCACATTCAAAAAATGTTGCACTCTAGTTAATTTACTTTGTAGTAGGCAAAAAAAACACGCTCGAAACGATTGAAAAGGCTTGTTAATATTTTTAACCATGAACAAAAACTCCTATCTAAATAATAAGTCCTGTGCTTTGCTTGCAATAAAGTTTAATAAAAAGTTTCGCGCTGCTTTTTACTGATTTTAGATTTATAGGTTACGTCGAAGGTCAGTGTCATGGCCGTCAGTAGCAGTTAAATGTATTTTTTGCTTAAAGATTACCTTGAAGTTTGACTTATTAATTTAACTTGCTTAAATGAATGAGATAGGATCTAAGCTGTATTATTGTTTAATCGATAAGATGTAAATGTAATTGATAGTGTTGTCAATTCGGCTACGACATACAAACGTTTACGAATGAAATATGTTAATGTGATATGGATCACGTGTAGTATAGAACGCGTTAACCGTGTAGTGGTGGTGTAATAATATCTACTACCCCTTATCATCCCTTGGGTTATCGTAAGAGGTGACAAAGGGAAACTGAAACAGAGGATGATGTATATTTTTATATATATATATATATATATATATATATATATATATATATATATATATATATTTTACAATTATTTTTAATTTTGCATTAACATATTATGAAATTGATCTATCAATAAATACTAAGTACTAATAGGGGAGCCGTGGTAGTATGACGGACCAATGAAATTGTTAATTGCAATTTAGTTTGGGGGACTGATGTGAGGGGGGGGGGGGGGTTTTTTTTTTCTAATAGGGTAGGTACGTATTATTTTAATTTTGATAGCTTTTAATTGATTAATTTATTTAGTTCAAAAAATTCGTTATTTTTTTAGTACCGAAAGTTTATTTCAAATTAGTAGTTCTTTGTATACCTTATACTACACAATATCCAGCTAATCCTTCTACTGATATTCGATCAAACTATCCTGAAAGACTTCGTACAGTTGCCTTATATCAGAAATCTAGACTTGACATGGTGTAATCGATCAACTGTCGAATATAATATTGGCATTAAATACCTAATAGTTACCGAACGATAAATCCCTTCAGTTAGGTTATTTTATAATAATAGTTTAAGAAGTTTAAACATAATTTATATTACAGCAATGATGTATAATTTAATGGGAACAAAACGCAGGTTTTATCCTATTTAAAACGCAGTACAAACAAGGAATGAAGTGTTAACAAAAGTTCAGAACGAAACGGAGAAATAAGGAACCGGTTAATACCGCTTAATAGCGTTTCTGATGCTAGAACCAGAAAAATCTTTTTTTATAAAATAAACATGACAAACGTGCACATAGTTCATCTCATAGTAAGTGGATGCTGTGGCCATCTACATATATCCTCAATTAAGAATCGAAATGCAGATGCGTTGTCACACCTGACGACTAAGATGGAATGCCTCGTTTCCAGTAAAAAGGGGTCTCCGGATCTCTACAGTCACCATACGAAACACAGCAGTACTTGCTATTTGACGCTGGTAATCTGTGAGAGCGTGGTCCCCTCCCTGGTCGAGTCGACCAATTCGTGTTATAACCACAATATAGCTGCAGCATTTTTTTATGTACACTGCCACCCATAAGGCCTAAGATGGAATGCCTCGTTTTCAGTAAAAAATCTCTCCGGTTTTCTACACTCACTATACAAAACAGCGGAATTAAGCTTCCATTTCACGCTGGTATTCATGGTAGCGTGTTCCTTTCCCGATTGAGTCGAACCATTCGTACTACAATCATAATATAGCTGTAACAGCGTGACTCTACGACGAATAGTAATAGATTAAGCTAAACTACCTAACGCCACGAACGTTTTTATTAGACATATTATTTCAGTAGATGGCCACACACGTTGCCATATTTCTTTCGCCACACAGATGCACAAACTTTGTAATTTAAAAGAAAACAAATGCCCCAATATTTATTACCTTTTTTGTTTTCAGAAATAAAATGACAACATCTGTTCATAAATTATAATGCGCGTTAGCAAGCCTCAACTAAAATCTCACAATATTAAAATTGAAATCGAGAAAAATCCATTGTTATATTCAAAACTCTGTAAAAAGTCTGTTCGGTGAGAACTAAAAAAAAGTAGGGATCTTTAACTTATTACAAATTGCGGCCCGCTAATGATTTTTGCTGACAGATAATAAAAAAACAGCCGCGTGACGTCAGCTCTCCCGCCCGACCGCGCGTTTGACAACAGCTACGAGCCCGTACCACAAAACTCTATCACGGTAATACTATATTACCGTGACTCTATGCTTGCGGCGATCACACACAGATTACAAGACTAAGGGTCGGCGCACACCAAGAGCAGAGCAGAGCAGAGCATTTTTTTAGAACACTAAAATATTAATTTTATGACCATTGACAGACAGTGCAAAATTATATACACGTCCAAGCTTGATGCTCGACCATGCTCGAGCTTGCAGGATGCATGTTCGAGTATGCGCGAGCGCGCTCGCACTGCCTGCGCCCGCGCTCAGTATTGCCGCAGCGAAAAAACTGTTTGGATATGTGTTTAGTTTATACCTATAAGCACGTCACATAAGTCGGAATCATGGACAAAGAAAATTTCATAAGTTTGGTGCAGCGTTTTGAGTGTCTGTACAATATATCAAGTCCTACATACAGCGATCGTATGTTAAAAGCCAATGCTTGGGAAAGAATCTCCACGTTGCTTCTATACTATTACCTATACTGTTTTTCTAATTTTCTGAAGTCTGATTTCATTAATATGTGCTTCATGTTCCTCTTCCTCTGCCAAAAGGGCGATAATCACCAAGTCTCAATCGATTATATTGAATACGTCTATCAATGTCGGATTTTGGCATCAAATTGTTAATGCACGCCCCCCTAGCAACCCAGAGCACTTTCAATGGATCTTGCTCACGGAGGCGCGCGGATGCCGCCTGCATGGTCGAGTAGTCAAAATTTTGCTCGAGCATGCGCGAGCATTTTGCAGTTCAGTCTGCGCTTACCCAAAAGCGATAATCGCTATTACGATACTTCTTCATAATATTACTCAAATCTCGCCCAATAGAATCAAATCGTCTATACGAGACGTAGTAGAGCCATAGTGCAGCTATATTAGTAGTATAGTTGTAGCTCGAATGGGTCGGCTCGACCGGGGAAGGACTACGCTCTGACAGAATACCAGCGTAAAATAACATTTTAACGCTGCTGTGTTTCGTATGGTGCGTGTAGAGAACCGAAGAATCATTTTACTAGAAAGGTGGCATTTCATCTTAGCCCTCACGGGTGACAACGCATTTGGATTTTGGTTCGTAATCGAGGATAGATGTAGATGTCTATGGGCCACAGCAACCAATTACCATGAAGTGGACTGTGTGCTTGTTTGTCACCTTTATCCCATCAAAAAATCTATTAAATTAATCGAGGGCAGGAAATTCAGCTATTTTTTAAATTCTCCTATGTCCTGTTCTTCCCTGAAAATATTTTTTCAAGAGTTGTTAGAGCCCCCTGCGCCTGTAATATGTTCCTGTCGTGTTACTCATGATATATACATATATGTATATACTCGTATACCTCGTATACCTTCTTTGTATGCTGTTATTCCACATTTACACTTTTAATAAAGATACTTATTAAAATATGTGTAATTTACATAATTTATAAATTTATTCACTGATACTTGACAACAATAAGGAATTGGTAGCTGCGTATCTACTTCCTTGTTAACCTAGTTTATACTTGTTTTTCCTATTTTAAATTAGATTTAATACCCGCCAGAGTCCTTAAGCTATGAATACAAAGCCATAAATATATAATGATGTTTGATGAGTCCACGAAACTGTCATTGGCCCCTCCCACTATTACTTATATGTGTAAAAATAAGATTCAGATCAAGCCGCCTTATATATAGGCTTATAATTTTTTTTCTGAAATTTTTAAGCCCACAGACACATCCATCCATCCATTCCAGCCTATTAAAGTCCACTGCAGAACATAAGCTTCCCTATAGATTGCCTCATAAGGTAAGTATTTGACACGCTTGGCTGGCGAGTTATTTATTTTATTTATTTATTTAAAAACTTACATGTAACACCTGAAGCTAAAGGGTACATAGGGCGGACTTAATGCCACGTGGCATTCTCTGCCAGTCAACCCTGGGTGCCAAGGACAATTGTTGGCAGGTGCGAATATAATACATAAATAAAGTGTACATACATTAATTTGGTTGGTTAGCAACCACAGTTATATATTTATTAGTTTTTTATTAGGGATTATTAGGGACTGGACATCTCCTGGTTTGTTCCTCGCTGTCGCCACTTACGACACACACGGGACGATAATTTGGGGTTGTGGATGTTGGAAATATACAAGATCTCTCTATTATCAAGTTTAAATATTTTATTAAACAAACACTATAAAAAGGCTTATTATAAAATGAATACATGGTTGATAATTATCCCCGGGAATGAGGTGGTCGCTTCGAAAATATTTCTAAAATAAATTTTGTAGATATTTTGTAACCATTCACATTGTAAAATTTATTTTTAAAAGAAGGTCCCGCTGGGTTTCTTCCCAGGACAGAGGTTTTTTCCGAACTACTGCTAAAGTAAAAAATGACTTTCAATAAGAATTACATGTAATCTATATTGAATAAAAAATTATTCTATTCTATCATATTCTAACACCGCCACTACAAGGTCAACATTTGGTCTTTAGAACGTTCCTTGGTGTATACAAATTATTCGTTCAGCTTTACGACATAATTTTTGAACCAGTTTTGGTTTGTATAAATGTTCCTTTTAATGCGAATTCTGGATTATTAAACGTCGTAAAAACTAATTCGTTTTTTAAATGTAGAATCTAAAAGAATTAATGAGTCAGTCGTACAAAAAGTCGTTATATGCCGACACAGAACTGTGGTTAGTAATTTTTAAAATTTCTACTAATCACATTTTTCTTATTCGATCGAAATCGACACTGAGAATTTTATATGTATAGAATTTGTTGATAACTTGACTCAAGCACCACCTATCGGATTCCAGTGTAACTATGAACCTTCATCTCGGTAAAACAAATAGAGATTTTTTGTACTGCAGTTATAATATGGTTATAACATGAATGGGATTTTTTAAGAATATTCAAGAATATAGAGGCTTGCTAAAACGTTAATTACAATTCATGAACAGATGCTGATTTCCGAAAATTTAAAAAAAATAATATTTTTGCATTCGTTTTCATGACAAAGTTTGAGCATCTGTGTGACGTATAAAAACCATCCAAATGCGTGTCGGCCATGCATAATGTGGGGTTGCGTAGTTGCCCGTAACTATACGTGAGCTTAGAAGGGACCTTCTTGATAGTATGCGCATATTAAGTGAGTACGCGGTTTAACCGCAACCACGACTAAAAATGGGCTCAAATACGACCATGGGAGTTGAGTTGACTTATTTCCAAGCAGACCTATAGGGAATGGTATTAAAAAAAATTAAAACTTTTCTATTTTGAAAATAATGCAATCTACATATTCACATGCGAAATCCGTACAAAAATGGTGATAGTTACCTATCCATCTATTAGTTATCGGCGTTACAACCCTAAGATAAGCATAACCGTAATGAACTTCCCGTAATATCGTATCGATATTTTGAAACAATATCGATATATATCGCGTGATAAATACCAATATATCGTCATATATTGCATGACGCTTGAACGAAGAAAAAATAAACGACAACAGCATATAAATTCTTTTGTAGCTGCTGTTGTTGCTTAATATTTTGTTGATTAATACAACTTTTAAAATATATCGATATATCGGCGAATAAAAATATCGAAAATATACATATATATATATATATATATATATATATATATATATATATATATATATATATATATATTTGGCATATTGATGTTTTTTACCCAAACCAACCGCATTAAAACTATCCTGGGGATCGCCTGCGTAAACCGCATGGTACTCATGTACTACGAATGAAACTGTACGAATGTGTAGGTCTACAATAAGTACTAACTAAAAAATAAGCTAAAGTTGTGTTGTCAGGATCGATCTCTTGGCGATCGATCCTCACTGTCTACCTTTCAAAGGAAAACGTAAAGCAAAGTACCAACAAGTTTTTTTGTTATTAATTACCTACCTTTCAAAGTAATACATAAGTTGTTTTCATAAAGTTTACAGTAACCTTAAGAAGTTACAACGCAACTAGTTTTAGGGCATTTATGAATTAGGCGACTATTACTCGTTAACTTGTTAAGTCTTCTTCGTTATATATAGGCACTACGATCCTGCATTCCTTTAACATTTTCAAAAACAGCTGTTTAGTTGTTAGAGAGGGGGGACACATAATTCTAGTAAAAAATACCACTTTTAAGCTAAATATTTCGCAAATGGACCCCTGAAAATGTTGAAAATGTGTTTTTAAGATATCTCCAATGATACCCCACACGATGGAATAGACGGGTAAAAAAATCTATGTATGGGACACAAAACCCAAAATAAAAAATGTTTTTTAAGATTTTATATCACAACTTGGTAGGTATCATTAACATCTGTAGCTATTCAAAATTTCTGCTTTGTCGCGCTTAGAGTCTGAGAAAAACCACGGACGGAGAGACATGGTAAAACTATAAGGTTTCCTTGTTGTTTAACTATAGATCTCTAAAAAGTATGGCAACCTGGGTAGTCACAAATACTGAAATAACATATCTAATAATAACGTTTGAGCGGTTGTAGTAATAAAATAAAAGTTCCCATGACTTTCATTTTTCTTTTCTTATACGTGGTAGAGCCGCGCTGTATGTAACGGTTATAATACGAATGGATTGGCTCGACCGGGGAAGGACCACGCTCTCCGCAATATCGGCGTATAATAGCAGCTTAATGCTGATGTGTTTGTTTTGAGTGTAGACAACGGCAGGAGCTTTTTACTGGAAACGAGGCTTTTAATCTTAAACCTTAGGAGTCACAAAGTATCTCCATTTTGCTTCTTAATCGAGGATAGATGTGAATGTCTATTGACCACAACATCCTTTTACCACCAGGTAGACTGTGTGCTCGCTTATCACACATATTTTATTTAAAAAAGTTTATATTGTGTGAATATGATCTCCATCGGTCAAATCATTCAGAGGTTACACGGTTACTAACAGACGCACCAACGATTATAGGTATCTATATAAAGATAATAGACAATTATATAATAAAAACCAAACTAAAAGGAGAAAACTTATTCTTTACAACAGCAACATCTACCGGGTCTCACTATAGTGAATAACCATCCAGGTGATCCCATAAGTACCCCATAAAAATTTCATAATTATTGGTCATGCCGGATAGAGAGATCGGAGGAGAAAAATTACGAACACACGCACAACGAAATTATATTCTTCACACGGGTGATTTCCGAATCTCGACAACGGCATCACCTACCGGTTCCAATTTAGAATCTAAACCGTCCAACATTAAACTTCGTCTTCATCTAACGCTTTTCTGTGCCTAGACAGACCGTCCTTGAAAAAAATCCCTAGATTCGCAAATGACAGTGGGACCTATATAAGTTGTTACTAACTTATTATAAATAAATAGTTTTTTTATAGAATAAAGTAACAAAAGAGTTCACAGTCTACCTGTAGGTATGTATATGCAGTGACCCATAAATACCTACATTTATTCTCCATTAAGAATCGAAATGCACGTTTTCATTCATGAAACAAAGATAGAAAGCCGTATTCAGTAAAAATAAAAAAAACCTAAACAACAGGCATTAATCATGAGCTGTGACGATCCTGATAATTATTTGAATTTATCCCGGTGATCCGGATCGTGATGCCAGGATAAAATTAATAAATTATTGTATTGTCGTCGGTCACTCCTTGATATGAGTGCAAATGTTCAATTCAAGTGCAAATTCAGAAAAGTCAATCGGTCGTCTGGGTACTTCGGCAAAGTTAAGTCAACAAAAATTACAATAAAAGCTTCCATCATATAAATAGATAGATAGATGAACGCGAGGCTGATAAAAGTTAACGTGTTAAAATGTCCATTTATTAGATTATTTGTAACATAATAATTGTATATTTGTTTTTTTCTAAATTTTATAATCATTCATTTTTTAACAACTTTAAACATACGTAACCTTTGATATTGCATGAATTAACATAAGGAGACGCTATAAAATGCTGCTGATTATGGGCCTCATTAGCTCGTTACCAGTAGGTAAAAGGGTATACGATTCTCTACACCTACCATACGAAACAGCAGTATTAAGTTGCTATTTCACACTATTATTCAAGTTAGTGTTATATTTCTTTTAATAACAACACTCACGCCTGTCACCCAGAGGGGTAGGCAGAGACTACAGCCTTCCATTTGGCACAATCCTGACACACCTCTCTCGCCTCTTCCACATTCATATACCTACGCATACATGCTCGTCGGTTAAGGGTCCCTTTTGCCCCTTTTATGTAGGTCGCCAATTTAGTCGACAAATTAAGTAATAATTTACGCCTTGCCGACTCTGCCGTTCACTTCAGCAACATAAATTTGCTTTGTCACTCTTTCCTCATTCATTCTTTCTGCATGACCAAACCACCGAAGCATTCCTTTCTTAATCCTGGTCACAACATTATCTTGCATACCACACTATTCTCTTATTACACAATTTCTCACCCTTTTTTTTTTTTTTTTTTTTTTGCATGGGGAAATGCCTACGCATACCCGCCTCGCGGGGGCAAGGACGGGTTATGTCGGACTCGCACCGACTAAAACCCCATGGTGTTCCACCTTTGTCGCATATTGGCAGGGCTACGGGAACGCTTTCGCACTCATCCGCGGCCCTACTAGCGCCTGCCGCCCCATGGCAGCACCTCCTCGGGAGAGGAAAATTCCTCCCCGTTCTCCTTCCCAGGTAAGGCGCACCAGAACACATGGCGCGCCTTCCTCCACGGCCTCCAACTACGTCTGTGCAACAGACGCCCCCGCGTCCGATGCACAAAGGCCATGGGGCCAGGAAAAACGAGCACTTAGAAGTACTAGCCTTCCCGACCCCATCGGCGGATCTGGTCTATGGCTCCGCCGCCAACCAAGATTCGGCTGCGGAGGGTAGGGAGAGCGGCGCCTCGCAATACCGACAATCCTCTCCCCCCGCAGCCCCACCACCACCGCATCAACGGTGCGGCCCCGTTTGAGTCGCGAAGGATAGGGCGAGTGGCGCATCGCCATACCAACACTCCTCTTCCTCCGCGACTCCACCTCGGCTGCAGCGGTAGAGGGTGCGCGAGTCCCCACTCGCTGCAGTCCACCAGCACACATCCGAAGTGGGCTCCCCAAGCCCACTCGGAGCGGCCACCTCAGGCCGGCCCTTCACCTCGGGCCAGCCACGTGGGTTCCTCTTTGTTCACCGTGGGAGACCAAGCCACGGCTACTAAGCCCCCCCCGCCACGACAAGGCGGGAACCCGTTCGGGGGGGACAATTTCTCACCCTGTCACACAGATTCAGCCCTAACATACTCCTTAACGACCACATTTCTACTGCGTTTATTCTACTTTTCTACCATACCCAACTTTCACTACCGTACGTTAAAGTAGGCACTAACACAGCGTTGTAAATTGTCACTCTCTTTTAATAACAACTTCTTTGTTCTTCTATAGGTACGACATCGAAAGTGACGGCAGACGATCTGAACTACGGTGACTACTCGTGCATGCTGAATGCGACGCATCTGAAACTAACCCAACTGCCCGTCGTGTGTGAAAAAGTTAACTCCACAGAATTGTAAGTATTTTGTTATTAATATAACCGAAGTGACAAAAGCTTGAAACCTCCCGATAACATCCACACCATCGGGATGCTTCCCCACTGTAGGTTTAACAAGTTTTCTTCCGCGTACGACCTCTCTGTGGAATAGTTTACCATCGGCGATTTTTCCGGATCAATACGACTTAGTGACCTTCAAGAAAAGAGATTACTCCTTTCTAAAGGGCCGGCAACGCACCTGCAATTCCCTTGGGGTTGCGGTTGTTCGTGGGCTTCGGCATCAGGTGAACCGCATGCTCGTTTGCCCCATCTTCTATGGAAAAAACTTACAGTTCACCTGATATTAAGCTATATATTAATATATATATCCTTTATGACAAGAGCCATAGCTGGACACTGTTGTCTTAAAAAGCACATTTCCATACTGAGACTAAGCAACTCAAGGATGTGCCGGTTATGTTCCATAACGGAAAAAAAGACTGATTGAATCTGATTGCGGGCCCTTAATGCGCAAACATAACACTCATCTGGGAAACTATCTACTCCGCCCAGAAGAAGTGAAATTGCTCACGGCTAAGCAACTCCTTCTATTCATTGAAGGCATAGGGCTTAGCAGTGAACTATAGCCATAGCAGTGATCACAATAGATATTTTAGGTCGCAGTGGCGTGGCGGAGGCTAATATTCAGGAGTGACTACCAAAAATTAAAAAAAGAAATTGTGCCCTATGAGGCGTTCTATGGGGTAGGGTGATGTTCAGCAATGGAATTTGATAGGCCGTTATGATGACGATAATGATGATGAAGATGATGAATTGTGATTGACATCCGATTGACAAAAAAGTCAATTATCTCTTATGAGATTAAAAAAAGTTTTTAACCAATACAAAATTTACAAAAATTACAAATACCAAGAGCCGATTGACACAATACAGACTGTGTCAGCCGACATCAAGATGATTAAGATCCATTGTCAACGTTGTTGTTTTAAAACCCATTCGTTTTAATTGAAAGCGTTTAATTGAGCGATGAATCATTCTGGAATGTTCATTAGTGCAAACAATGACAAGCGCGAAATTATTAGGTCGTTTTTATAATTGTAAATAATTTATTATGAAGTTGAATGGATGTAGAATAATTATGAATAATTAAGTGGCCTACTTCTATCAAGTAGACTATTTTTTTATTGCTTAATATGGCAGCTTCATGGCTAGGGCATACTTTCTCATATTGACACCTTGTACTTTAAGTTAATTATATCTCCTTAATACCTAAAAATACTCCTTAAACTTTATGAAGTATACGGTGTATTTCGGTCAATTTGAAGTGTATGTTAAAGTACGAATAACTGATGATAGTTTTTAAGTTATGTATAATAATGCATATTTAATTGACTTCTACTACATTGATGATGTCCTCATTTTATTTATATTGAAGTCGGTTGTACAATTTTTTTAATTTTACCACTTGTAAATATATTATATTACACTTTGATCAACCAAATCTAAGAAATAAATTTTGACAACTGTCAAACTTATTGCACCAAGCATGCCAACCAAAAAATTGCAATGTACAATATTCGATTCTTAACAAAATCGATATCGATTATTTATAGTTGGTAATCATCTACAATTTGGATTGAATAATACCAGAATAAATTAGAAACGGATAATTTAAAACAAGATTTATCAGTTTCTTCGTATTTGTTGTTGCTGCTTATTTCTAGGGACAAAGTTATAAAAATTTAAGATTGAAACTAGATTAATAATAATGTAATTTTTTCTACCACTTTTGTCCAATCATCCTTTGTGACATGCTTTAACGAATATAGAAGAAACAGTTCAAAAAGTTAAAGCCGAGTCACAAAATAAGAATACAAACACAAAATCACAAAATTACGCACAGTAAGCTCCCGAAATGGCGGGAGATTGAAATTACGTAGTGGTTTTTTCAGCGCGGCCTTGTATATGAGTTTTTTTGCCTACACAAATTTACATTGACAAAGTAAAAAAATAAACTTGTTTTATTCATGATTCATGTAATTTAAGGAATTTTAATAATTAAAATTTAATTAAAGAAATAATACTTACATTAAAAAAATTAATAATTGGATTATTTGAATATTTTTGCCATCCAAACACTACGGTAAGGTACATAGCGACATATCATTGAAACGACGTCAAGTAAATAAGTTGAATACTGGTTATTTTTTAATATTTTGCTTTGTTTGAAAGATTTGAATTTAAATTAGTGATAAAAAACTATGCCCGTTGTAACAAAATAGAGATAACTTTATAATACTTCGGATTTACGTAAAAGGATATTTTAAATAGTGTGAGTACGCTTGTACAAAGTTATTGCGGAATGATTAATGTGAAACGTCAAAAGGTATTTCTTAGATTTGGTTGAATGTAAGTGCTTTAGTGTCCCACGGCACGAAGGGGATGAGGATAAATTATTGACGGTGAAAGAGGAGATAGTGACCCTTCTGAGCTTGATGATTGTAATTATTATTATTTTTCATCCAATCGATCTGTTTGTTATCCTTAATATTACGTATGCACAAATTTTTGAAAACACTCGAAGGTCTTACAAACATGTGACATAAGTCTTGTTTACAAATGTAACCTGTTATATCGACCTCGAAAATCAATTAAATGTGTATGGAGACTTTACAGCGTAACTGTGATAGAGTTAAAAAAATTAAATGAGGTCAAGGTAATACTATGTATACTGTTATTTTTATGTATTCTGAGGCAATATTCAAAAATTATGAGATTATCATCAGATTATGTAATAAATAATAAGTTGATTTCAACAATGTCATCGATTTAACCAATCGTAATAACAATTTTATGATGACATATGAGTTTGTGACGTGGTCCATCACTGCTGGACGTATAAGGTAGCTCAGGGTCGCTCAGCGAGCTATGGAGAAGGTTGTAATTGGAGTTCCCCTGCGTTATAAACTTAGAAATGAAACATTCCGCAGTAGAATCAGAGTAACTGACATAGACCAACGGATTAGTAAACTGAAGTGGTAATGGGCCGGCCATTCAACTCAAAGAACCGACAACCGATGGGGAAAAAAGTTTCTCGAGTGGCAGCCTCGTAACGGTAAGCGAAGTGTAGGGCGGCCCACCACTAGATGGAGTGGCGACCTGGTAAGATATGCAGAAAGTCGATGGATGCAGGTGGCTCAGGACCGTGCTTTGTGGCATTCCTTGGGGTAGGCCTATGTTCAGCAGTGGACTTGTGAAGGGCTGTAATGATGGTGATGATGAATAACTATTTTCGGGTTATAGATTTTGTAACTGATATGTAGCAATTGCTAGGGGCCATGCGCTCGGGTTAAATTCCACACGCAAGCAACCTATACGTGTCCAACGCCGGCACCAATGAATTATCTAATTTCAATTTTAAATGCCGATTTACTACGTGCTCGGGAAGGAAAATGTCGTGAGGAAACCAGCACGTCTGAAGAATAAAATATTCAAGGACATGTTGTTAAGTCCGTTAAAACGTATCGGAGAAGTGTGACGGTCAAATTGCTTCGTAATTCTCTAAGCATGGTCAGTTAACAGTTAACTGATAACTTATACAATCATTAAACACTTGTTACAAATATCATGTAGTTCCCGTTAAATGCGTTATCACAATCAGTATTCAAACATATGGGCGTTACTTTACTTCGGAAAACCCGACCAAAAATTTTTTTATCAAATTTAAATAATTTTTATTTGCCGATTGTATGTGAGGTAATATACTCCTGCATTGGCCGAGGTGTAAGAGTATTTTTAAAGACCCTGCTTTATCGGTGCTTGTCAGTTAGAAGTAATAAAACCACATCCATAGTCCAAGACCATCATAATTATCACACTACGTGTGTTATAGTATAGTATTAGTAATATACTCGTAGTTTTAGCACGAATGTGTCGACCAGGGAAGGACCACGCTCTCACAGAATACTAGCGTAAAATAGCAGCTTAACGCTGCTGTTTCGTAAGGTGAGTGTAGAGAACCGGAGACTCTTCTTACTGAAAAGGAGGCATTCCATCTTAGTCCTCACGGGCGACAACGCGTCTGCATTTTGATTCGGATTGGAGATAGATGTAGATGTCTACGGGCTGGAGCAACCACTTACAATAAGGTGGACTGTGCGCTCGTTTGTCACCCGTATCGATAAGAAAAAACTTGGCATGCAATTGTCAACCGTAGTTTTTATCATTGTTATTACTTACGAGGTAGAGCCATGCAGTTATATAAAGGTTGTAGCGCGAATAACTCGGCTCGACCTACGAAGTACCACTCTCTCACAGAATATCAATGCAATGCTGTGCTCTGTTTCGTGTGGTGAGTGTAAAGAACCGGAGACCTTTTTACTAGAAACGAGACATTTCATCTTAGTCCTCAGAACGCATCTTCATTTTTATTTTTGCCATATGATCTTCTTTACTCCCATTCTTAGTATTTAGAGTGACAACGCATCTATCTATATCGTTCAGTTATATTAATTATAATCCGACACGACGAAATGCGAGCAGTTACTGATTTTTATTCTTTTTATAAGCCATTGCTTGACCACTACCCCACTTGGTGGTAAGTGGTGATGCAGCCCCAGATGCTAAATCGCACTGTCTTAGCGTAACAAAAACCTATTCACCTTTGCTTGAAGACGTCCAGGTTGAATTCTGACGGAAAGGTAGACGCCGGCAAATTATTTCAATCCTTTTCTGTATTTAAGACCTTGAAATTAGTTCCGCTTTGACTTTTGTGTGACCTTGGTTTGTCCGTCACGTGTCAAAGTTACCAACTATTGAGTAATTAATTCACCTTATACACGTCATTTAGAAGTGATTACATTGTTAAATTAACATATAATTACGTATACAAAGTGGCAGCTTAAAAGCCAGACGTCCAATTTTAATTCCATTGCAAGCGGGTTTTTTTTATATAGTAGAGCGATAAGGGTGACAAACGAGCATCACCTGATGGTAAGTGGATGTTACGGCCCATAGACATTTACATTTATCCTCATAGTTACATACGAAACACAGCTGCATTAAATTGCTATTTTAAGATGGTACAGAATAAGCTGTATATATCTGTCGAGGTATCTTCAATGAGAAAACGTGTCTCCGTCCTACCACATTATGCCATGGGTGTCTTAAAAGGCAGAATGATACAAACCAGGAGATTGGAAGTAAAGACTAATTAATAACTTTGTATATACTATAAGTAAGTAATACCAGCGTAGCAGTAGCTTAATGCTGCTGTATTTCGTATGATGAGTGTAGAGAACCGGAGACCCTTTTTACTGAAAATGAGGCATTCCATCTTAGTCCTCACGGGTGGCAACGCATCTGCATTTTAATTTGTAATCGAGGATAGATGTGTATGTCTATGGGCCACAGTAACCATCAGGTGGACTGTGTGCTCGTTTGTCACCCTATCCTATAAAAAAAAAGAAAAGAAATTAAAACCTAAACAACTGCCGTGAGCAAGCCGCCTGCCATACGTGGCAACTATGGTTAAATCCGCACTACGAGGCAATCTATGGGAATGGCCTATGTTCAGCAGTGGATTTTTAATAGCCTATATTGACGGCATTAATGAATTGGGCAAAGAAATTTTATTTGTCCACAAAATGTTTCATCATCATCATCATCATTACAGCCCTTCACAAGTCTACTGCTGAAAATAGGCCTCCCCCAAGGTATACCACAAAGCAGGATGCTGAGTTTTTTGCATCATATTAATATTTATTTTTATTAGCAAACTTTACTCTTATACTTATCTAATTATCATACTTAACATTAGCAAACTAGACGCTTATACTATAAACTCCAACTCTACTGAATATATCAAAATTAAAAAAATAACAACGTGAATAAACACTAACAAAAACACAGACAACACCTCATTTTAATACCTGCATAGCTAATCGTTCCGTAATCTAAACGACTAGGTATATTCTAGTTCTTAACCCGGAAACGCAAATATAAAAAGTATAATAAGTATTTATTGTGACAGCTCGTGCAATTTATTATTCCATTCAAAATACGTTTAAGTGAAAAAGTAAGATTGAGTCACTCCTGTCCCGCGACTGATCGTCTGTGCTGATGACAAGTGGTGGCAGGAATTGGTAAGAAATATCGCATCCACCCAGAGGGTCTCCTACTCAATAAAGTATTTCTAGAGCTACTATAAAAATATAAATATATAGGTACTAATAACTTGTTTTCGTGTTTTATGTTGTCTTTGGTATTTTACAAATCTTAATATTATAACGAAAACTCTTTAAACGAAAGAAAACACTCGGTCCCTTGAATTTCATAATAAATGTTTGGTAGAGCCACACGCAGCTATATTATGGTTGTAGTACGAATAGGTCGGCTCGACCGGGGTAGGACCATACTCTCAAAGAATACCATCTTAATACTGTTATGTTTCGTATGGTTAGTGTAGAGACCCGGAGACCCTTTTTACTGGAAACGAGACATTCCATTGTGGACTACAATCAGGGGTGACAACGTATCGGCATTTTGATTCTTAGTCGAAGTTAAATGTAGATATCTATGGGCCACAGCATCCACTTACCAAATAAGTGGACTGTGAGCTCGTTTGGCTTCCCCATTCTATAAAAAAAATAAGTCACTGCGCCTCGGAGCTGTCAAAAATTATTATATTTCTAAAAGTTATTATATTTTTTACAGTACATATTGAAGTGTAGCGCAGCTAATTAAAAAAAATAAGGCTACGGTTTCATTGTCACCTGTGAGGACTAGGATGTAATGCCCAACAGTCTGTAGTAATACCGGCTCTCTATGTCCTTCACAGCAAAACACAGCAGGTAGCACAGCTATTTTGCGGTAGAAATGGGTAAGAGTTTGATACTTAAACTGTAGAACTCCTAGTGAAGGTCTAGGTGGTTGATTAAATAGAAAAATGAGGTCGTTTAGTCTTTTGTTGATTTCCCTAATTGGTTTTTGTTACAGTGACTAAACATCGACTACAGAGAGTTCAATTTTTTGGACGTAATACGGGTTATATAACATCTTTACCACACAACAAACAAAAGAAATGTGATAAATAATGATCACTTTGTTTGTTAATTTCTTTTTAATATTAAGAAAGTGCTTTTTGATTTTTATAATATAAACTTGAATTCTTTGCATTAGATGTGAGTCCCTAACCCTGAATGGTACCCGGTACTGCGAATGGGGCCACAACGGTCTGGGGATCGACTATCAGGTGTTGGCGGGGCCAGCGTACATGGCGGTCTTCACCGTCGTGGGGGTCATCATCGGAGTGGTGGCTGACAAGTAAGTTATATTATGTATATAATATGATTATTTACTTTTAATGAGTTTTAAAACATGTTACATTTCTTTCTTCAAGTCTAACGTAGAAGCTAAAAAGAGAAATTTATCGAAGCATATGACCTTTGCTTCGATAAATTGCTCTTTATGCTGCTTATTAGCAGCGACAAGTTCAATTTAAGAGAAAACATTCTGTGCTGCCATTCGAGAACCTTTGATGAGGATGAGAGGTATAAGAGATAGATTGAAGACTACAATTTAATTTCTCGTGTAACAATGATGAGACATGCAAGAAGTCAATGGCATCCATTAATGAATGGTGACAGAATTAACTCAAGTCGTGTTTGACAACGTATCTGCATTTTGATTTTTAATCGAAGACAGATGTAAATGTCTATGGGCCACATGATCCACTTATCATCAAGTAGATTCATACTTATTCAAACTTATTGTAGAATCTTTATCTAATGTAAAATAATTTTCTACCCTTTCAGATTCAACCGGGCCCGCATTCTCTCAGTTTGTACTTTGGTCTTCGTTATCGCGATCCTTCTTATGGGCACCGTAACGGAATATTGGCATTTGGTGCTCCTCCGGATGCTTATGGCCGCTGGTGAATCCGGCTGCAATCCCCTGGCCACTGGTATACTGACGGATCTCTTCCCGGAACACCAGAGAGCGTTGGTGCTGTCTATCTTCAACTGGGGGATATACGGCGGATACGGCATTGCATTCCCTGTGGGAAGGTACATTCCCCCATTGAATGCTTGGGGTTTGGTGAGTAATTATTGATTTTTTCTATGTATTTTTAGTACCAAAATGTGTGACTAAATATATATTATATTATACTGATTTCTATGTTTATCTCTGTTTACTCGAAGCTTAATAATTGACAGAGAAATGTTGCTTCAAAAAATATTGCAATCCTTATTTATATAATGATTTCTTATATTTATGCATTAAAATTATTAAATCCATTATCCTGCATACAATTTTTGAACAACCTTTCAAACCTTTGATCTATAATTGAACCTACACCTAGAAAGTGTCAGTTTTACTTTCACCTATGCCGACAGTTGGGACAAATGGTCCTACTAGGTAAGTCCAACTTCGACCGAGAGGTCAATCCACTGCTCGTCAGGTATACCTCAAAACTTGAAAGCAACATTTACAACCAGTGCGTTTCGCCAGTGATGACTTATAGGTCTCAGACCTGCTCCTTCACTGCTGGCCGTATGAGGAAGCTCAAGGTCACTCAGTATGCTCGACGTTCCTCTGCATGATAAACTTATAAATGAGGATATTCGCATTAGAACCAGAGTCACAGACATAGCCCGACGGATTAGTATGCTTAACTGGCAATGGGCCAGCCATATAGCTTGAAGAACCAACAACCGATGGGAAAGCAAGGTTCTCGAGTGGCAGTTTCGTACCGGTAGGCGAAGTGTGGGATGACCCCCCAGTATATGGAGTGACGACCCGGTATGACGTGCAGGAAATCGATGGATGCAAGTGGCTCAGGACCATTTTTGGGGGAGGCACATGTTCAGCAGTGGACTTGTGAAGGGTTGAAGCTTTTTCTGAGCCAGTGGTAAAAGAATAAATAACTTTTAACAAAGGTTCCTTGTAATTATATTGAATTAAAAATTAAATATCTCAATTCTCTTCTAAACAAATCCTGATAATATTGTTTTTATTCCTTCATCAGAGCTGGCGCGTCTGTTACTATGGAGCTGGTATTGTGGGTATCATCATTGCTGTACTCACATTTTTAACACTTCGCGAACCGGAAAGAACGACTATTGGTGAAGAGGGTAAGTTTCAAAATCAAACTCAATAATATTTTATTTTTCTTTACATACATTACGTAAACAGTGGTAGAGCCACGCGGCAGCTTTTGCTGTCGCATGGATGGACCGGCTCGAATCGGGGTGGTACCACGACCTCACAGAATACCAGCGTGAAGTAGAGGTTTATCTCTGCGTTTCCCTTGGTAAGTGCAGGAGGCTGGAGTCCCAATTCCCTCCCCCTTAACATGGTAGCAGAATAAAACAAAAAACGACCCCAGGATTAGGGTTAGGGTAGACCAGGGTTAGGGTACCAGCACCCCTGATGACGGAGAATCCGGGGGGCAAACTTTCGCTCGTGACTAAAACTGCTCGGGGCAAGCGGAACAATAAGAACAACGTGACCCCTGTCACGCTATCCATGAATTTTTGCAGCATCATTGGACTTCATTCCAACCTTAACGCTGTCCACTACCATCTGGAGACGGCTTGCTATTTTTAACCGAGACTGAGGTGTCCTCTTCGGCGGATAATTCATATCTCTCCTACTCGGGGTACAAATAAGAACACTCCTTTGTAAGGGTAAAGTTTTTGTGGGGGTAAAGTCTTATAAAGTTTTGTAAGTATACGTCGGAGAGGACATCTGTTTTCGACGCCTCGGCAGCCTTGAAGGTACGGATCTATCCACCCTATGGCTGCATGTAGAAAGCGACAACAATTCCCACATCTACGGGTGCGTCTATAGATCCCATAGCGGTAATTCCGAAACAGACCGACTCATTGACCACGTCCTGAAATGGCAATGGCTGCAGGATCCTTGCTACAGCAGACCCCATCCGCAGAGATCGTGCTTCGTGATCGTCCTTCCTTCGAGAACCTGTGCATTCTGATCTCTCGCCAAGGCTGTCCAAGGGAACTTCTATCAGCCATCTCTTCCATCAAAAAGGAGCCGCAAAGGAGAAAGCCGATCTGTTAGGCTCTCTCTTTGTGTCCAACTCGACTCTCTACGACGGGATGCGGTGTGAGTGCTCTACGCCGAATGTGCTGTTTAGACAACGCTCAGTTAACAAAGCACTCCTCTCCCTAGACGTCAGCAAGTCGAGTGGGCCTGATGGAGTCCCTCCCATTGTGCTGAAGACTTGTGCTCCGGAGTTGACACCGGTTTTAACGCGTCTTTTCCGGTGATTTAAAAATCAGTTCCATATGAGCTATGTTGGTATTGTTGTATATTACAACTATATACATATTTGGTTTCAGGTGCTGTAAGCGCAAAAGCACGAGATGCAGCTCTGGAATCGGGCAAGAAAATCCCTCAAATTACGATCTGGCGTGTCATTGCACAGCCCAGGGTGTTGCTGCTGTGTTTAGCTGCTTCCATCAGACATAGCGGTGAGTTACATAGTGATAATTAGAGGCTGGGAGGTGTACCATCTTTTTCCTCAGAGGTATAACGCCTGTGTAGCCTTTTTTGTTTGGCTCAAGGTGTCCATGGACTGCACCAGCCATTTACTATCAGATGGACCGTGAGTTTGTCTATCACTTCAGCATTACAAAATATAATTTTATTCTTTGAATTTCACTACATTAAATTAAAAGTACTAAAACTTCGATAATATCGCGTTGCAGCAGGCGAAATGTCGATTAGCGATATTAACTAACCTTTAATATTAATATCGAAAATCGGCCTGGAGAGCATAATCGATTAAAGAAAGAAAATATTTATTTCATCACATACCAACAACACCATCAACACATCATTTACCTACTTAGTTACTAGTGATGAAGTAGACTTTTACTTCTGT
The DNA here is from genome assembly GCA_907164705.1 of Parnassius apollo. NCBI lineage: Eukaryota > Metazoa > Arthropoda > Insecta > Lepidoptera > Papilionidae > Parnassius > Parnassius apollo. Next base: position 4,594,418 of record CAJQZP010000547.1, on the reverse strand, counting down.
TTCCGCAACTGCGCAACTTCTGCACGCTTTTTGACATCCGTTCCAGCTTATGTTTCCGCAACTTTAATACTAGAAATATTATCGGAACTGATGACGAAATAAAGTCCATCCTAGGTCATCATCAATAAGGAAATTACAAACGTTAGAATGGAATGAAAGAATGGTAAGAATAAATACGTGGTAGAGCCTCGCTGCAGCTATATTATGGTTGTAGCACACATGAGTCGACATGACCGGGGAGGATCACGCCCTCACAGATTACAAGCGTTAAATAGCAGCTTAATATCGCTGTGTTTCGTATGGTGAGTGTAGAGAACCGGAGACCCTTTTGTACTCGAAACGAGGCATTCCATGTTGGTCCTCAGGGGTGATAACTTTTCAACAATTCTTAATCGAGAGTAAATGTAGATGTATATGGGCCACAGCATCCACTTACCATCAGGTGGACTGTGTGCTCGTTTGTCATCCTTATTCTATAAAAAAAAGTATGAATGAAGAATGAAGAAAAATAATGAGAATGACAATCTATTTTTGGAGACACAATCTCATATTCAATAATAGATAAAAGAAAAATGACTCTACATCCCCTCTGCATCCCCTTAAGTGTTGGATATTATGCTCACAAATATCGCAATATTTTGCCGTTAGTACCAGTACTCATCAGCTCCTTCTAGCAGCATCGCCAGTGAGCAATTACCTAGTGTAGCTGGTCTTATCTATGAAGAACACCTGAATAGATTGTTAGATGTAAAACCGGCCAAACAACTTTTCGTAAAATATAAGTTACCGCTACTTACGTTTGAATATAAGTCTGTAGAAAAGTCGTGTCTGTAATTCTAATATTTTCTGGTGGAAACTAGACGCGGGGCTAAATAAAGGACACTGAAGCCAAATTAGTGGTTTTTAGAATTGTTGTCTTTCTGTCCGTTTGTCTTTCATGATTCACGCAAAAACTACTAAACAGATTTCTATAAAATCTTGCTAAAGACTCGAGGCAACTTATAGGCTACTTTTTATCCAATTACGGAACTTTAAAAAAGGAGGCTTAAGTATTTTCCTCCCTTTAGATGTTAATTTCTATTTTATATGTTTGATGTATTTTTTTAAATAAATAAAATACTTATAAATAAAGCCTAAAATTGGTTTTAACCGTTGCGTAATAAATTGAACTACGCCGACAATCTATGTTTCACTTTTACAAAACAATGCCATCTAACGTAAAATACAAAAAGTTTTACTCAACTGAAGTTAAAATACAAAACAGTTTGCCTTCAGTTGCTAATAATGTCCTCCAGACCCAATTTTGACCACGGCGGCCTGCCTCAATGGAGACTCGCCATCAGCGCATGACAGGATTATAGTACCCAAGTGTATGCGCAAGCACAGGTGCACTGCATATCTCACTCTAATAATCCGATAGGACAGTAAACCGACACGACCGGAGAGAGATCAGGCGCAGGACCAACTGCTTTACGTGCTTTGCGAGGCACGGGGGTGAGACACCGCCAATTTCCTGACTCCGGGCAGCTACTGAGAATTTCTTGACGGAAAAACTCAATAATTGATTTTTTGGCCCGACCCGGGATTCGAACCCAAGACCTCATCATCAGCAGTCGCACTACTACAACCACTAGACCAACGAGGCAGTCACCGCCGAAGCTGCGGTTCGCACAGACGCCTGCGATTTGCTACAGCGGGCGGGGGCTGTACTTCAGGAACTTTGTCAATATACCTGTTTAAAAAAACGGGTTGTGATTATGAAAGCCCTTAACTATCAAATCAAATCTATACCTGATTTAGATTATATTCTGATTTTTTGTTCTGAATAACGACTTTATTTTTATTAGGGGCGCCTTGTTAGTGCCTATACTTGCACATGTTTGCAAATTTTAACAATTCGTTGTGGTGAAAATATTTGAGCACCTAGTTTTTAAACTTATTTACCTAATTAGCACATAAAAAGTCTCCAATTTTATCTTTTTCTACATGCAAATTCCTGACTTTGCGTTTCTGACGAGACACAATTATATTTTGACAGAAGCGGAATAATTAATAGATTCTACATCACTTTATGCCTAATTTATGCATAAATTTTCGCGGCTTTGTTCTGCGATGGAGCCACCCCAGTCGCACCTCAACTTATTGTGGCTGATTATTAGAGCGTAAAGTTTTGGTATAATAGCGGCATCTACTTACTGCTAAATAAACTAATAATGAGTAACTAATCAAGTTAAATACAATTCTATTAAAAACTTATTGTTGCAGCAATAAAATACTGTGAGACTTAAAATATCCAGACCGGTAGCCACTGTCGGTATGATTTATCATAATTGACAATTTTAGCAAAATTACTAACAAAACTGTGCACACAAAACTGTGATTAAGTGAGAAGTTCTTTAGCTGAATATGTTGTGTGTCTAACGGCAAAGCAATATTTCACCAATTTTTTTGTATCAAGTCCGATATTAGTAATTAAAAATTAAGTAATTTTTATCCATAATTGATGGAAGAGTTCGTTATACCATTGACGCAGTCTGTTTTACTTTTAATTAGTTTGTTAGTTTTTGTTAGGTTTGAAATTACATTCATATTTTCAGAAACTACTTCGGTTTCATCATGAGTAAATGAACAGGCTCTTGCGAGAAAGTATCTGCCATAAATACTAAAGAAAGCAAATTTTAAACATAGGTTTATTTTTATTTTAACTGCATCGATAGAATCTTGAAAGTCATCTGTCAAAGCCGGTGATCGAACCGATCCAAACGTAAACACCGTAGTACGTAAGCAACCCGAATTCGATATAAGTATGAAGTCGGTCATCTCGTGTTGGAGTCAACTCAATCAACTCTTTTTTGTCTTAAAATTCGCTGCGACCTGTGCACAGTAGTGGGATGTATCTAGGCTACTACTATTTTTAATAGGGCTATCCACTGCTGATCACAAAAGTAAGTAAAGTAAAGTTACAGCCTATATACGTCCCACTGCTGGGCACAGGCCTCCGCTCGTTTCTGAGAGGGTTTTAGGACAAGGAATTGTCCGCCGCGCTGTCCCAATGTGTGTTGGCGAACTTCACATGTCTTCGAAATATTTTTTTTCTTATTTCTCTGACATGCAGGTTTCCTCACAATGTTTTCCTTCACCGCCGAGCACGTGGTAAATCAGCACTTAAAATTGCAATTAACAATTTCATTGGTGCCGTCGGGGATCGAACCCGGTTTGCTCGCGTACTGTGAAATTTATAGCGAGCGCTAACCATCTGAGCTACCACGGCTCTGCTGATCATAGGCTTCCACAAATTGTGTATTTGTTAAATAGGCCGGATATGTGTAGTAGCGCTATAGTGCTGCCAGCGTTTCAAGCGTGAATAACGCTTGATAAGCGTTTTTAACTTTGAGCTGTTATCAGGACGCTGCTGCCACTTATTTCCTGTAACAGTTACCCTCTGTCGCTTCTTACGACACCCACGAGACGACATGGGGTAGTGGTTCCATTTTACCACCTCTTTATGGCTAATATATTTCTACTCGCGTTCAACAATTGAATTCCCCCCATAGATTGCCAAATAAGTTGGATAATTCCCGTATTTACCACGCTTGACAACTACATATTTAACACGCTTGACAACTACATATTTTTATTATTTACCACGCTTGACAACTACATATTTTTATTATTACCACGCTTGACAACTACATATTTTTATTATTTACCACGCTTGACAACTACATATTTTTATTATTTACCACGCTTGACAACTACATATTTTTATTATTTACCACGCTTGACAACTACATATTTTTATTATTTACCACGCTTGACAACTACATATTTTTATTATTTACCACGCTTGACAACTACATATTTTTATTATTTTGAGCTATGATCAGAAAGACGCTTAGGAAGACGGATAGGATACGGGTGACAAACGAACACACAGTCCATCTGATATTAAGTAGTTGCTGTGTCCCATAGACATCTATATCTCTATACATCTATATCTATTCTCGACTACGAATCAAAATTCAAATGCGTTGTCACCCCTGAGGACTAAGTTGGAATGCCCCGTTTCCAGAAAAATGGGTCACCGGTTCTCTACACTTACTAATGCTTCTCTATACATTAACGCCGTTGGTGATATTAATGCAATTCTGATAAACTTACTTATGTGTTTCTGTAGCATATTATATTGCCAAATGTCAACAATTTCCTACGTCCAATATAGTAAGAGATACCGAGGTGTGATCCATTTTGCTAATTTTAGCACGTAATAGTGTTATTGATGTTTCTAAATTCAAGCCCACGCGAGTGAAGTAGCGGGTAAAAAGCTAGTATATCTATATATGTATAAAAATCACTTGCTGTCAGTCTCGCCAAAACTCGATAATGGCTCGACCGATTTTGATGAATTTTTTGTTTGTGTCCCAGGATGCTTTAAAATTTAATTGGACCCGATATCTAGCGCTGATGTCGAGATGCAGAAATCACCCGTACAAAGCCGGAGTGGATCGCTAGTTATAATTAAAATTATATATTTGTAAATAATGGTACTTTTTACATTGTTTTCCTTCAACGTTTTGCGCGTTAAATGCAGGTTTCATGACGATAGTGATACTAGGTCGTAGTTATGATTTACCTTCAGCGCCGAGTACGTGTTAAATCAACGCTTAAAATTGCAATTAACAATTTCGTTCTTGCTGGTAGACAAATTTTAGAGCATTTCTACGCACTCTAAAATTTAGAGCGAGCGAATAAGCGTTAACCATTGATCTAACACGGCTATCACGTGTGTACATGTTTCATTAATATTTATTTATTTATACTTAATGCATAAAGAAAAACATATGTCGGACTTAATGCCATAGGTCATTTTATCCCAGTCAACTATCAGGTTAAATAGATATGCCGGAAATCATATTTAAAAAATTAATTTCGGCAATATTTCTGTCTTGTATTTGTATTTAAAGTTATGAAGCTTTAGATAATATTTATTCTGATAGATGTGATATTTTTGTTTTAGAATCAGTTATATTGAACGGGATGTTTGTTTACAGGCGGCATGTGCTTCGCGTACAATGCGGACCTGTTCTACCGCGACTACTTCCCCGACGTGGACTTGGGCTGGTGGTTGTTCGCCGTCACCGTCGGCATCGGCTCCATTGGCGTCGTCGCCGGCGGCGTCATCTCCGACAAGTCAGTGCCCACTGCATACACTACACATGTCTACATTTTACGTGGAAGAGCCACGCTGTAGCCACATTGCAGCCTCTACGTGGTAGAGCCACACTGCAGCCTCTACGTGGTAGAGCCACGCTCCAGACTCTACGTGGTAGATGCCACGCTGCAGCCTCTACGTGGTAGAGCCACGCTGCAGCCTCTACGTGGTAGAGCCACGCTGCAGCCTCTACGTGGTAGAACCACGCTGCAGCCTCTACGTGGTAGAGCCACGCTGCAGCCTCTACGTGGTAGAACCACGCTGCAGCCTCTACGTGATAGAGCCACGCTGCAACCTCTACGTGGTAGAGCCACGCTGCAGCCTCTACGTGGTAGAGCCACGCTGCAGCCTCTACGTGGTAGAGCCACGCTGCAGCCTCTACGTGGTAGAGCCACGCTGCAGCCTCTACGGGGTAGAGCCATTCTGCAGCTTCTACGTGGAAGAGCCACACTGCAGCCTCTACGTGGTAGAGCCACGATGTTGTCTTTACGTCCTAAAGTCACGTGGCAGCTATATTATGGTAATAGCATGAATGGGTCGGCTCGACCGGGGAAGGACCACGTTCTCACAGAATACCAGCGTAAAATACCAACTTAATGGTGTTGAGTTTCGCATGGTGAATGTAGAGAATCGGTGACCCTTTTTACTTTATACGGGGTATGCCATCTTAGTCCCCAGAGGTGACAATGCATCTGCATTTTGATCCTAAATCGAGGTTAAATATAAATGTCTATGGGGCACAGCATCCACTTACTTTTAAACCTTAAAGACGACCAAATTTTCAATCAAACGGAAAGAGAGACGACATAGATATGTATATTTATATTTATATATCCCAACCAAACGAAAATTATTATATTCTTAGTAATGAACAAAAACGCTCAGAGCAAACACTTATGTATACATATTTGACTAGTTTAACAAAACAGCAACAATGGCAACATTCACCATAGTTGCCACTCTTAGCAGTCATATTGGCAACTATAGTTTGTTTTCTAGTTGATATTAGAAAGGCGGGGCTCTATCTACTCAATTGTTCCCTAGGTAGCCTCGTATGGCACCCACAGAACAAACAACATGGTGTAGTGGATATTCTGACACCGTAGAGGCGTATATGGTCTATTCTCTAGAAATAATTATTCGAATATGAAACGTCATTTTAGCTCATTGAGCTAGTATGTACTACGTACTAGAGGCGACACTGCCTTCGGCTACTCTGTTCGACTCAACTGCAGTGCATACACTGCACTTTAATCAGTCACTCGCTAGGCGCTTGTAGAGTTGACACGTGTTGTCTTGATTTTAAAAAAATCTCTTGATAAAAATATGCCGTCGTGTGTACTTAGATATTGCACAAATAATTCAAGAAATGTCATTAAAAACCAAGGAATTACTTTTCATCGGTTAATAAGATACTTAATCAATAAAAAAGTATTATAGATTAATAATAAAACAAATTATTCCTAAGACGCCATCTCGTGTCATGGAATATAGATTATTAAATTAGCATGTTCAGATGCGACATTTCTGTGGGTACTTAAGTATAGGATGAATATATTAGTATACACATTTTTTTTAGTAGAAACATTTATAAATTATTATAATTAGGCAAAATTTTTCATGTTTAAATCTGCTTATTGTTCTTTTATTTTATTTTTAGGTTTCCACATCAAAGTCAAAGTGGTATAAATTCGTCCATTTTTAACACTCGTGTGCCCAGCATTTATGAACGACTCTTATTCTAATTTAAATAAACATATTTGTAATTTATATGTTATGTTAATAAGTATGGTTAAACATACATTTAGTATGTTTTTTTATATGTGACATAGATACCTTTTAAAATATTCGGATAAAAATATCATTAAAATGTAATTGTGATATAATATTATGTAATAGTATATTAAATAAGCAAATATAATATACAAAATAAATAACAAAATTTAAATATTGTTCTCGATATAATTTACCTATTTAACAATACAATCTACTATTACCTACGGGTCATTCTACCTATGTTTATTCTATGATAAAAAAAACAACCGCGCGAACACAGAGTAGCGCACATTTTTTGTTTGAGATAGCTGTTCTAGTACGTAAGTACATATTACTTCAATGTTTTAGCTCATTTTATTTTACTTATTTCTTTTTTTATGTTCAAACAGGTTCGTGGCGAAAATGGGTGTGAGATCTCGAGTGTTGGTGCTGGCGTTGTCACAACTTATAGCCACATTACCAGCCTTCGGATCGGTTGTGTTCGCTCCGCTATGGGCCATGATCACTCTCGCTATTTCCTACTTCTTCGGTAAGCTTTTTCATAATACAAATAACAACAGTTCATTTGTAGACATTGACTTGTTACTTAGAAAGTTTTTTACATGCTAGAACCACGCTGTTATATTATGAGTGCAGAACGAGTGACTTGACGGTCACACAGAATACCACGGTCAAATAGCAGCATAATGCTGCTGTTTTTCGTATAATAAGTAATGAGATCTGGAGACTAATTATAGGTACTGTAAACAAGGCATCTTAGGATAGAAATGTTAGTTCTCAAGGGTAGCAATGCACCAGCATTTTAATTCTTCATAGAGGATAGATGGTAAGTGTCACAAGGCCAAGCATCCACTTACCATCAGCTGAACAGTGAGCTCGACAAACGAGTACCCAGCAAATGTATGATGTGGCTCATACACATTTATATCTGTCTGCGATCCTTCGATAAATGCAGATGTGTTGTCAGATCTTCTGAAGATTATAATGGAATGCCTCGTTTCCAGTAAAAAGGGTCTCTGGTTCTCTACACTCATCATACGAAACACAGCAGCATTAAGCGGCTATTTCACGCTGGTATTCTGTGAGAGCGTGGTCCTTCCTCCGTCGACCCGTTCATACTGAACCTATGAATTTTTTGTCAACCTTTTCGCTTAACTTGGTTGCTAATCATCATCATCATCAAACCAATTTGGTTTAATACTCAAAGATTCGTTAACAATAAACTGTGCACGAATATAACAGCAATGTTTTTAATACATTGCTAAGCCTTACTAAATTACTTCTAGTAACATAATTAATCTCTAAATCTAATTAAAAAAATTTAAAATTAATATTGAACAAAAAAAATTAAATAACCAAACAATAAATTGAAACAAATTAAATATTTTTTGTATTATTATTTTACCTGCATAACAGTTAAAATTCATCATAAATGTTCAAAATTCTAAAAAATCATTAAATAATAAATAAACAAAACCCAATCAAAAAAGTTAACTAGTAAATGCCATTGTATTTCTTTTACTTTTTTAATATTCAAAGCCACCGCTTAGTTACAATCCCACCTGATGGTAAGCGGTGATGTAGCCTAAGATGGTGAAGTGCACTGACTTAACAAAAACCTATTCACTCTTGCCTTGAAGACACACACTGTAATCGGATGGAAAGGCAGATAGTGCAACTTATTTCACTCCTTTTGCTGTACGCATGATGAACGACGTAGCAAACCGTTTGGTTCGAATGCGTGGTAACTCAACAACGAAAGGGTGGAGACTGGCCGAACGTCTGGTTGTCCGATGGCGGAAGGGAAAGGGAGGAATTAGATTATGCAATTCCTGCCCACACTCTCCGAATTGCATCCTGTAGAAGACCGAAAGGCTGGCTACTTTGCGTCTGTGTTCGAGGCTCGTAAGATTGGTTTAAACCAAATTCGAGTCACCAATAAACCTCGTAGCACGCCTTTCCATTGAGTCCGAAGCTGCAAGGTGGCATTTTGCTGCACCAGCCCATATATTGCCATATATGGCTCCATGCATGACGTATCGCCCTGGCGTAATATCCCGGCGTGAAGTATCGCCGCACCTTTGCAAGAACTTCTAGCTTCCTTGCAATTCGGGCGCTTCATTGAGTCCAAGACCAAGTTCAGATTTGAGGATATCTCAACCCCCAGCAACTGGATGCAGTCGGTACACCGACCGCCTTCGGCCGACCGATCGACGAAGAAATGTGTCACTGGAATACATTCCAGTGACACATTTCGGAAAGAAGGAGCTAAGGTCAACTGGCTCCTTTTTGCAGTGAAGAGACGCGCTTGTGTTTTGGAAGCGTTGAATTTCACAAGATTAGCATCGCCCCATTCGAAGACTGCCTGTAGAGTGAGATTCACACGCTCTACCATAGCTTCTCTTTTGGACTGGATTTGATCCCGACTGCCAGCAGCCATCAACGACGACCCGTAGAGACCTTTCACTCAAGAATTATTATTATTTATTCTATCTTTATTCTTTAATATCCATAATTAAAATTTATAATATAAAAAGCACTAAAACAGCATGTGTGTGTGTGTGTGTGTGTAAATATTAGTAACATTTAGAGCATTTCTAGTATTTTCCTTTATAAAAAATCTAAAAACATTAAACAGTAATTTAATTGATTTCTCTTACAGCTGAGATGTGGTTCGGTATAGTGTTCGCTATATTGGTGGAGATCGTGCCGCTGTCCGTCCGTTCTACAACCGTCGGAGTGTTCCTATTCGTCATGAACAACGTTGGCGGGAACCTTCCTATCCTAGTAGACCCCGTGTCAAAGGCTATCGGCTATAGGGAGGCCGTTATGATCTTTTACGCCGGATTTTATGGAATCAGTAAGTTACAAGTACATTATATTCTATTGACTGCCTCTAGTGATAAACTTATGAGGTCCAGGGTTGGGACAAAATTAGTTTTTGGATTTTCTTATTTAGAACCTACCTACACCTGCAGCACCTGAATTAGGTACTCTGATGGTGATGCTGCGGGAGCAAGCTCGTCGGTTGGAAGAGCAGCTGAAGCGCGGACAGGAGGAACAGGCCCGCCGACAGGAGGAACAGGCCCGCCAACAGGAGGGTAGTGCGGCCAACAGCACCGCCCAGCAGCAGCAGGAAAACGAGTAAAAGCCAGAACTGCGGGGCGGGTGCTGGCTGATGTTAAAAGAGCCCCAAGGATCTCGATCTCACAAACCCATGATGGGAACAGTCTAATCATCAAGGGCGAGGTCAACGGAATGCCGTGTAAACTGACCATAGACACTGGAGCCTCTCGTACGGTTGTTAGTTCCCAACTTATAAGTCAGCTCCTTGGGGACTTCGCATACAACCGAGAACGCATTAATTTGGTAACAGCCACTGGTCAGCGTATACCCGTCGGTGGAGAGAAGGAGATGGAGTTAAAGCTATGCAACGTGATCTACCTGCATAATGTCATCGTGGCTGATATACTGGACGACTGCATCCTGGGCCTAGACTTTATGAGTAATAACTGTTGTAAGATCGACGTTAAGCAAGGTGTTTTGAAATGTGGACAGGAGGAACTTTTTATGGAAGGTGCGTTACCAGGGAACGTGTCTCAGTAGTAGCCCGGACTCAGGAAGTTGGTAGTGTTTCACCCTCGTGCTAGTCATGTCGATCTGAGATCGATTAATCGTAGAATCGATTTCATGCGCCAAAAAGATCGATTTGTTAAACGATATATAGAACTGAATCGATCTAGTGAAGCGATATTTCACCCTATAAAATCGAAATCGAATCTTTTTCTGTTTCCATAAGAACTATAAAATTATTTACAATTAGTTGAATGCACCCAAACTCGTAAACAACCAATACAAAAACTAGCAAAACTGATGCGTGTGCGTAGTTTCTTTCGCCTCTTCTTAACGGATTAAAGAAAAAAAAGAAGTTAGGTTTGTAATCTGTACTTTGTAAGAATTTGAAAGTAAATCGAAAAAAGATCGATTTTTGAGAAATTGACCTTTTAGACCTCGAACTTTTTGTGAATCGATTCATCAGATTTCGATTCGAATCGATTTAAAAATCGATATTTTTCGGAAAAAATTGAAATCCCTACCCCGTGCTTCGGAAAACACGTAAAGCTGTTGGATATGTGCCTGTTTATTTACTATTGTTTGGCGATGGAAGGAAAAGGAGAGATCTCCCGCCGGGTAAGATGTTCAGCACGGGGAGCGGTAAATGCTCCAAGTGGTAGCTATTTTTCAGATGTTTATGCTGTTAGCCTATGCGGCTCTTACAGCTTCATCAGGCTGACTGCTACTGGCTGACTCAGGGCTCGCGAGCTAATTAGCTCGTGGCCTAGAAGACTAATTAAAGAGTAATTCATTATTGAAATAGAGTATTTATTAGTATATAGATAATATCGATGTGTTTTGTTTGTGGCGCGACAGTAGCACCGCCGCTATTAGACAGTGTTTCTTTTAAAACGGTAATAGGTAATAGCTTAGGGGCTAAGGGCGAGTAGATTTCATAATACGTCAGCATCCCGTGTTTGATCGCCGCTGGCACCAACGTAATTGTTTATTGCAATTTTAAGTACTGATTTACCACGTGCTCGGCGTTGCAGAAAAACATCATGAAGAAACTTGCATGTCATTTGAACATCCATTAAGATACATTGGAGCAATGTGGCAGACTAATTGCTCATTAACTCTCTCAGAAATGGAAGGAGGTCTGTGCCCAGCTGTGAGATGTACATGTATCTATATACGGTGTAACTCTAAGAGCTCCTTGCCACCTAGGAGTGTTTTTAAGTCTGTGCTATTTTTAATTTTCTAGTAATTATTAGGAAGACACTGCTGCCCATCTCCTGGTTTCTTTCACTCTGTCGCTTTTGACAACACTCACAGGATAATTTGGAGTAGTGGATATTCTTACACCGACGCTACATGTTGTAAGGGTTCAAAGCAGCGAAATACATTCTTTTAAAATACCAATTTAAAATTTAGTTTTTCTCTGTCTACTGTATTTTACGACGTAAAAGTCTCAAAACTACCTACCTACTTAATAAAAGAAGAATTGCCCACCCACGGGATAAAATAGGATCGTAGTCTTAAAATTAATTCTGTTTATAGGTAGCATCCTCTTCTTCCTTACCATGTTCCTCATGGATGGACCAGTGGAGAGTCAGCCTGAATCAACGGTCAAGGCCAGCGGCTTAGACAACAGAGCATTTAACCAGGACGAACTTCCGGTTCGGAATGGCGGCAGAACTCTACCTACAGCCCCCATGGACGACAGTAAACTATAGAGCTATCATTGAAGACTATATGGTGACATTCCTGGTGCTCTAGCTAGCTAACTCGCTTCAGTCGATTGAAATCGTAAAAGAAAATCGATTTCTTAAATCGATTTCTTAAATCGATTATTGTTAATTGTATTGTGCGTAATTTATAAACCAAATATTGTAAGTACATTTTTTTAATTATACATCAGTGTGAACATACCACGCAAAATTTATCTAAAATCAACATATCTAAGATCGATATCGATATTATAAAACTCGATCGATTTTTAGATCTTACTGTATGTACTGTTTCAGATATTATAGCTTTATTTAATAATAAGCTTCAAATATTCTGAAATCGAAAAAACAATCATAATATCGTTTTCGCATACCTTTATCAAAAAATTCTATCTATTCCTGTAAACAAAGTTATTTGCATTAGGTACAATATATTTATTTAATCATTAAAATGATTGTAATAAACTTCAATCGAAGAATAATTTTAATTGCCTGTGCTCTTTCAAAATCACAATATTTCCAAAACAAAGTATTACCATACTGCTTTTTTTTCTTCATATTATTATCTGTGGAGACAATGCCAAGCCGTTCCTGTTTATTTGTTAATGTGGATTATCCATTAGATGTAAGTCGTTGTAATTTAAAAGTACAATTATGTGTTAGTTAATAAGTTTTATATTTATTAATAAGTAACACTAGCACTATTATAACTTATTAATTTCAGTACAACGAATACAAATACCTGTTATTTCTGTATGTGTAAAATTATATTTGGATTTAACAAGGACTTTTTTAGAATATAAACTTAAGGCTGAACCAGAACAGAATTCCCTGTGCATTAATTTTTTTTTTTAAAACACGTGACATAAGAAAAATTGGTAATGGACAAGGAACAACTTATAAAAACAGATGTAAAAAATATTTGTCCAAATGATTAGTACAAACTTAATTAATATTTTAATTACAACAGAATTAAAAAAGTTATTTTACTTTCACAAATGCCAGTCTGATATTTTCTATACAGATAAAATATAATATGTATTTTATATTTAAACTAGGAATGCCTCGATACGCCTTTTTGCCGATACGATACCGATACCGATGCTCTTACAAAATACGCTTATTGAATTCACAAATGAAGGTAAATTAAATAAAACACAAGTCAGGTTATTATTTTTATTAATTTAAAAACAACAAATAACAGGACAAACTAAATAAAACCATTAAAAACTATATAAAGGTTGAGATTAGTTAATAGTTTTAGTAATTAAAATTAACTTTAATCAGATTTTTGTTTGAACAACAAATCTGCAAATCTGTTTGAATAGGACCTGCGATGGAAAATGGCCTCTCAGATGCGATAGAACTCATTTGGAAACTAAAGAACCCCTTCGCCATTTTTGTCAAGTTTGTGTATAAGACGTCATTGCGCTAGAAAACGAACGGATCTGCGCCACTCGGTATATTAGGAAACCTTAGACATCTCTCTACTTGTTCTTTGAGACAACTACGGCTCAGAGTAGACAGGCGAATCAAGGAAACAAGACACAGCACAGCATAGTTAGTTCATGCCTCGTTAGCAAGGAAATAGACGAGATAACACGCGCGTTTTACATTACATTTTTAAAGCGCATAATTTTAAAAGTATCGTTGAATTGCCCATAAAAATATCGCCGATACCGATATATCGACAAACTTCGAGTATCGTCGATATATCGGCGTCGGTATCGCTATCGGATGCATCCCTAATTTAAACTTACTGGATTAAAAATGTGCAAATTTAAGCAGTTCAAAATGTGATATTGATGTTTGTACGTAATTTTATATTTAATTATTATTGTAAATAAATCGTTTAATGTTGCAAAATAATAGTTTTATTAAAATCCTTAAATATCGTTTTATAATGTGATAAAATGAGAATAGATATAATATAATACATACGGCGGCTTGTGATATATTATTATAAGAGTCCATGGTCCAAATATGAGCACCTCTGAGAGATGATTACACTTTTGTGTCATTCGCTGTAGAAACTATCCGTCCGTGGAATCCTCGTGCGGTGAAGTTTTTAAACGAACTGTACCACTGTACAGTACCTACAATAACTCCGCGACTAGTCGTCGCTGCAGGTGGCAACAGTACTGGTTCTTTTCTTGGCATTACACCGCGTGGAGTAGGACTGTATGATCATTTTTGTTTTTTTTATTATTATAATAAATAATGCTTGTTATAATAATAGTGACCGTGAAATATGATCCACTACCCGATATCGTCCCGAGGGTGTCGAAAATGAAACAGCAGATGGGCAGTATCATCTTTCTGATAATAACACAAAATAATGAAAAATTGCGGTAGCCAACCCGCTTGCCATGCGTGGCAACTATGGCAAAATCCCTCAAGGCAGTTTATGAGGGAGACATATGTTCAGCAGCGAACTTTTATAGGCTGTGTGGGATACATAGAAGTGCAAAAAATTTATAGAAGTGAAAGTTGGGAGTGGCAGAAGAAGAACAAGAGTAGAATAAGTGCTACAGAAATGCAGTCGTTAAAGAGTATGTAAGAAGTGAATCTGAATGATGAGAAATTGTGTAGTAAAAGAAAAATGTGGCTTGCAAGAAGATGTTGTGACCAGGATTATGAAAGACATGCTCCGGTGGTCTGATCATGTGGAAAGAATAAATAATTGTAGGGTGACAAAGCAAATTTATATTACAGAAGTGAATGACAAAGTCGGCAAGTGACACTCTAGACGAAAGTTTATCGACCGAATTGACGATATATTGAAGAATTGGGCACATCTTTAAAAGTTAAAAGTACCTGCAACCGACGAGCATGTAAGCGTAGATATAAAGGATTTTTTTGCAATAACCGGCCAAAGCAGAGAAGGTATAAGAGGTCAGAATAAGTAATATAAACAAATGGTGAAGAAAATTTTATTAAAAAAAATTGAATAATTCTGTACTTTTTATCTTTTAAATTCAAAATGAGTATAAGCATTATTTTAACTGATTTTACTGTGCACCGCATTCATAAGGGTCAATCGTAGGGAAAAGCGTTGTTGCCTATAAACCACATTCAATTTGGGATAATTTCAAATAAAAATAGAAGCCTTATTTTCTCGTATTTTGAAAAACTGCAATAACGGTATATCATTATAACAATATATATTATAACAATAACGGTATATATTTGAACTTACGTTTAAAATTTGGCTACTCTTTGAAAAATGATCTTGTATATGAACGTGAATGAGTCGAGAGGGGCATGCTGGTGTCGTGCTAAAGGGAAGTATTCTAGTCTCCGTAGTCTTTGCCAACCCCTCCGGGTGACAGGCGTATGTGTTTATGTTATACTATGTTCAATAAATATAATAATGAAAAAATACAATCATTCACAAAGAAATCGAAGGCAGCTCACGTTCTGTGGAGTGTTGTACGAGCGTCCAGAGATAACACAAATCTATCTTCTATAACGGCTGGAGCCGTTACATTCCTTTTTCTTAAAGTTATTATAAATCTTTGTTTGACTGTCTGAGCTGATGGTGAGTGATGTAACCAAAGTTAGTAAAACGCACTAACTTAGATTAACAAAAGCCTACTTAGCCACTTAAGCCTTGAAGACACCTACCCAATATTGTTTGTTATGAAATGGAAGGACATAATATGCTGGCAAATTATTCCAACGTTGCTGTAAATATATTTTCAATTACATTAATTTAAAAAAAATTAAAAGAAACTGTTAGGTAAATGTTATTTTCCTGTAGAATATATTTTTATAAATATGTAGAAGAGTGATACTGATAAGTAAACATACGGTCCACCTAACAAGTGAAATGCTTATTGTGGGCCACGGTCTTCTTATATCGTTTAAAAAAGCAGATGTGTTGCCACCAATGAGTGCTAAGATGGAGTGTCTCTCGTTACTGGCCTTGCTGATACAACACGTTGTAAAGCCACGCTGCAACTATATTATGGTTGTAATACGTTACTGGCCTTGCTGATACAACACGTTGTAAAGCCACGCTGCAACTATATTATGGTTGTAATACGTTACTGGCCTTGCTGATACAACACGTTGTAAAGCCACGCTGCAACTATATTATGGTTGTAATACGTTACTGGCCTTGCTGATACAACACGTTGTAAAGCCACGCTGCAACTATATTATGGTTGTAATACGTTACTGGCCTTGCTGATACAACACGTTGTAAAGCCACGCTGCAACTATATTATGGTTGTAATACGTTACTGGCCTTGCTGATACAACACGTTGTAAAGCCACGCTGCAACTATATTATGGTTGTAATACGTTACTGGCCTTGCTGATACAACACGTTGTAAAGCCACGCTGCAACTATATTATGGTTGTAATACGTTACTGGCCTTGCTGATACAACACGTTGTAAAGCCACGCTGCAACTATATTATGGTTGTAATACGTTACTGGCCTTGCTGATACAACACGTTGTAAAGCCACGCTGCAACTATATTATGGTTGTAATACGTTACTGGCCTTGCTGATACAACACGTTGTAAAGCCACGCTGCAACTATATTATGGTTGTAATACGTTACTGGCCTTGCTGATACAACACGTTGTAAAGCCACGCTGCAACTATATTATGGTTGTAATACGTTACTGGCCTTGCTGATACAACACGTTGTAAAGCCACGCTGCAACTATATTATGGTTGTAATACGTTACTGGCCTTGCTGATACAACACGTTGTAAAGCCACGCTGCAACTATATTATGGTTGTAATACGTTACTGGCCTTGCTGATACAACACGTTGTAAAGCCACGCTGCAACTATATTATGGTTGTAATACGTTACTGGCCTTGCTGATACAACACGTTGTAAAGCCACGCTGCAACTATATTATGGTTGTAATACGTTACTGGCCTTGCTGATACAACACGTTGTAAAGCCACGCTGCAACTATATTATGGTTGTAATACGTTACTGGCCTTGCTGATACAACACGTTGTAAAGCCACGCTGCAACTATATTATGGTTGTAATACGTTACTGGCCTTGCTGATACAACACGTTGTAAAGCCACGCTGCAACTATATTATGGTCGTAATACGTTACTGGCCTTGCTGATACAACACGTTGTAAAGCCACGCTGCAACTATATTATGGTTGTAATACGTTACTGGCCTTGCTGATACAACACGTTGTAAAGCCACGTTGCAACTATATTATGGTTGTAATACATTACTGGCCTTGCTGATACAACACGTTGTAAAGCCACGCTGCAACTATATTATGGTTGTAATACGTTACTGGCCTTGCTGATACAACACGTTGTAAAGCCACGCTGCAACTATATTATGGTTGTAATACGTTACTGGCCTTGCTGATACAACACGTTGTAAAGCCACGCTGCAACTATATTATGGTTGTAATACGTTACTGGCCTTGCTGATACAACACGTTGTAAAGCCACGCTGCAACTATATTATGGTTGTAATACGTTACTGGCCTTGCTGATACAACACGTTGTAAAGCCACGCTGCAACTATATTATGGTTGTAATACGTTACTGGCCTTGCTGATACAACACGTTGTAAAGCCACGCTGCAACTATATTATGGTTGTAATACGTTACTGGCCTTGCTGATACAACACGTTGTAAAGCCACGCTGCAACTATATTATGGTTGTAATACGTTACTGGCCTTGCTGATACAACACGTTGTAAAGCCACGCTGCAACTATATTATGGTTGTAATACGTTACTGGCCTTGCTGATACAACACGTTGTAAAGCCACGCTGCAACTATATTATGGTTGTAATACGTTACTGGCCTTGCTGATACAACACGTTGTAAAGCCACGCTGCAACTATATTATGGTTGTAATACGTTACTGGCCTTGCTGATACAACACGTTGTAAAGCCACGCTGCAACTATATTATGGTCGTAATACGTTACTGGCCTTGCTGATACAACACGTTGTAAAGCCACGCTGCAACTATATTATGGTTGTAATACGTTACTGGCCTTGCTGATACAACACGTTGTAAAGCCACGCTGCAACTATATTATGGTTGTAATACGTTACTGGCCTTGCTGATACAACACGTTGTAAAGCCACGCTGCAACTATATTATGGTTGTAATACGTTACTGGCCTTGCTGATACAACACGTTGTAAAGCCACGCTGCAACTATATTATGGTTGTAATACGTTACTGGCCTTGCTGATACAACACGTTGTAAAGCCACGCTGCAACTATATTATGGTTGTAATACGTTACTGGCCTTGCTGATACAACACGTTGTAAAGCCACGCTGCAACTATATTATGGTTGTAATACGTTACTGGCCTTGCTGATACAACACGTTGTAAAGCCACGCTGCAACTATATTATGGTTGTAATACGTTACTGGCCTTGCTGATACAACACGTTGTAAAGCCACGCTGCAACTATATTATGGTTGTAATACGTTACTGGCCTTGCTGATACAACACGTTGTAAAGCCACGCTGCAACTATATTATGGTTGTAATACGTTACTGGCCTTGCTGATACAACACGTTGTAAAGCCACGCTGCAACTATATTATGGTTGTAATACGTTACTGGCCTTGCTGATACAACACGTTGTAAAGCCACGCTGCAACTATATTATGGTTGTAATACGTTACTGGCCTTGCTGATACAACACGTTGTAAAGCCACGCTGCAACTATATTATGGTTGTAATACGTTACTGGCCTTGCTGATACAACACGTTGTAAAGCCACGCTGCAACTATATTATGGTTGTAATACGTTACTGGCCTTGCTGATACAACACGTTGTAAAGCCACGCTGCAACTATATTATGGTTGTAATACGTTACTGGCCTTGCTGATACAACACGTTGTAAAGCCACGTTGCAACTATATTATGGTTGTAATACGTTACTGGCCTTGCTGATACAACACGTTGTAAAGCCACGCTGCAACTATATTATGGTTGTAATACGTTACTGGCCTTGCTGATACAACACGTTGTAAAGCCACGCTGCAACTATATTATGGTTGTAATACGTTACTGGCCTTGCTGATACAACACGTTGTAAAGCCACGCTGCAACTATATTATGGTTGTAATACGTTACTGGCCTTGCTGATACAACACGTTGTAAAGCTACGTTGAAACTATATTATGGTTGTAATACGTTACTGGCCTTGCTGATACAACACGTTGTAAAGCTACGTTGAAACTATATTATGGTTGTAATACGTTACTGGCCTTGCTGATACAACACGTTGTAAAGCTACGTTGAAACTATATTATGGTTGTAATACGTTACTGGCCTTGCTGATACAACACGTTGTAAAGCTACGTTGCAACTATATTATGGTTGTAATACGAATGGGTGGGCTCGACCGAGAAGGAACACGCTCACAAGGAATAACAGTGTTAATAGCAGCCCCTTGCTGCTGTTTCGTATTGTGAATGTGTATAAAATCGGAGACCCTGTTTACTGGAAATAAGGCATTTCATCTTAGTCCTCAGGCTTCAGAGCTGATAACGCAACTGCATTGTGATTCGTAATTAACTATAGACGAAGATATCTATAGGTCACGGCATCCAAGTGGAGCACACAGTCCACATGATTTATTCATGCAACCATGTGGACTGTGTGCCTGTTGGTCGTAACGCTGTTTACGTAACATTCTTAACACAGATGACTAATTTATGTTTGTTAATGAGATTGTACTGAAACATCTTGACATTTGTTTATTGTATTCTTCATATTTCCGTTAAATAAACAAACACACTGTGTGCCGAGCGATGAGCACACTGCATCGTTAATTAATTGACATAAGTCGAAATCAAATTAAAGATATTCTAAAATAATCAACTAATTTGAAGCACGAGACACTAATGTAAATAGATATGAATTATGGTAAACATTGAGGAATAAATAAATAGGGTATTTTTGTGATAAAATTATCAAAATGTTGTTCATTATTCTGTTATTCGCATCTGTGTGTTCAGAAGAGAAAAAATATTATTGGACTCCAGCGATTGAAGGTGGAGTCGATGGAAAATTGCTTCAAGTCCACATCGTGTATAGACATGGACACAGGGAGCCCAGAGCGTTTTACCCACGAGACCCACACGCTTCATCGCCTATTTGGAAGAACGGACCGTCCCAATTAACCATCCTGGGAAGGCAGCAAAGCTACCAATTTGGCCAGAACCTACGAACGAGATACCAGTCCCTGCTACCGAAAGAACGCGCTTGGAAAACGGTTAAAGCTTCTTCTTCGGACACTGTGAGGACATTAATGAGCAGTTCCGTGGTATTAGCGGGTCTAATACCTCCTAACTCTGAAGACATATGGTCGAATATCACGTGGCAACCAGCCGCAATACACACAACACCATCCGACTTCGACAACGTATTAGTGTCACATCCACACTGTCCGGAATACGATTACCTCCTCAATCAGCTGCCGAACGTAAACGACACTGAAACTAAATTGTTATATAATCTACTGACCAAGTACACTGGAAAACAAATAGCATCATCAAAGACCTTACTAAATCTTTACACGTGTTTAGAAATTGAAGCGCAAGCCGGTTTAAGACTCCCGAACTGGACACAAAAAATTTACAAAACTATGGAAAAACAGGCTGCAAACGCCTTGCTGCGATCCACGCAAACTTTGGAGTTGAAAAGGTTACGATCTGGGCCGTTGTTAAAAAAACTAATAAACTTTAAGAAGTACAATTCGACGTACAATATTCACCTCTATTGCACTCATGATACGGTTGTTGGTAGTTTGCTTGGGTCGTTAGGTTTTGAGTTGACAGAACCTCCTAATTTTACATCAGCTTTTATGGTGGAGTACAGAGAGGTCGATGGGGAGATTCATGCACAGTTTTGGTACAGCAGAGGTCCTGACGGAGAACTGACACGGCTACGGTTACCTGGTTGCGGCATACGATGTCCTTTTACGGAATTATCCAAACTGGTTGAACCTTTAATTCCGAGAGACTGGACTGAAGACTGTACTATGTTGGAGTACAAAAGGTATCTTGTATCACAGCTACGGTTTGTTTTCGCAATTAGCGTACTTATTGTGTTGATAGGATGGTGTATTATTAGTAAAAATAATAAGGAATCTTATGAAGTATTGTAAATGAAAAAAAATGTTTCATAGTATCTATTGTTGGAAATATTATTACGATGGAACGAAAATTTGTGGTTATTTTTTTAAAGAATGATGGTAATTTTTTCTCTTTCTCAGGCTTACGATATTTATTTTTAATTATTTTTATAGAATAAGGGTGACAAACGAGCACACAGTCCACCGGATGGTAGGAAAGTGGATGCTGTGCCCCATATATATCTACATTTATCCTCAATTAAGTTATAATTCAGATGCGTTGTCACCCTTCAGGACCAAGATAGAATGCCTCGTTTCCAGTAAGAAGGTTCTCCGGTTCTCTACACGCACCATTCGAAACACAGCGGCATTAAGTTCCAATTTACGCTGGTATTCGGTGAGAGCGTAGTGCTACCCCGGTCCAGTCGTGCTACAACCAAAATATAGCTGTAGCGTGGCTCTACCACGTATAAAGTTCAGATATATGGCGGTATAATCATCTCGCTTACTTTACATCTCAATAAGAATACTCAGATCGGCGCGGCGGTAGGAAACAACGTCAAATCCTATACCTTTAAACGAGCAATTCTTGTATATATATATATATATATATATATATATATATATATATATATATATATATATATATATATGTATATAATCGTAATCTCGGAAACGGCTCCAACGATTTTCATAAAATTTTGTGTGCAGGGAGTTTCGGGGGCAATAAATCGATCTAGCTAGGATTTATTTTTAGAAAATGTCTTTTTGTCCGTGTTTTTAGGCAATGAAAAACTGCTACAATATCGTTAGAATAAGAAGTTAAATTTTGATAGTTTATTAATGATTACAAATAACTTAATTGGTATATTGGGCGGTCACAAAATCGTAATATCATGGTTCGAGCCCAGACCGAGCGACCGACTTTTTTTTTAATTTTTTTTTTCAAGTTCGTTTTTTTTTTTTTGAGAAAATCTATTTTTTTCGAGCCCTTTTTTTAGTATTTTTTAAAAACACGAAAATTTAAAATAAGCTAATTGCACTCATGATTTTTTATTTAAATAACCAGTTCAGTTTTTTCTATTATGTCGCTAAGATCAAAAAATATTATTCGTATTTCATCAGTATGTAATTTGTATCTAAATATAATTTCCAAAACACACGAATTAAAAAAAACCGTGCGAAAAATACCGAGCAAAGCTCGTTCAATCGGGTACTGTGTTAATAATAACGGCAAGTGCGTAAAAATATCGGCAAATCCCTCTTATTACGCTAGTTCAATTTCCGGGAGCGTTTATTAGAGGGTCAGGTGTCACAATTTCTTCATAAAATAAGTTCCTATATAATATACAAAATAAAGGAACGCTTTAGGACATAGGCTTATTTCTGTAGTCAGCAACGCTTTTCCTATATTAAGTTTGAAGGGACGTCATCTTTGACTTCATATTATATTATACTAATTTTGGTTAACTTGCTAATTTCACGACGTTTTGCAAACCGTTACGGATTCTATCACGCAGAGAAACTCCGAGACATCACACATTTTATCTTAGTCCTCACGGATGTCAACGAATCTACACTTTTATTCTTAATCGATAAATGTATATGTCTATGGGCCACAACATGCACTTACCATCAGGTGGACTGTATGAGAATAGGGTACATTTTCAGTAGTAGATTTGCTATTCAAAATATAGTTGATTGAGGTGGTAGGACTCCATTCCTGCATGCCGTGGAAGTAGCTACCTTACCTATTGCTGCGGTAAAACATGTGTGTTGCAAAGGAGTGGAATAGTATGCAAAGATCTGCCTTTCCATCCGATTGCCATGTACATGGCAAGCGGATGGGTGTCTTCAAGGCAAGAGAGAATAAGCTTTTGTTAAGTTTACCATCTTCTGCTAAGTACATCACTATTTTGCATCAGGTGAGATACTATCTAAGCAGTTGATTATAACCGTTAAAAACATAAATCAGATCCTTTTTTCCGATTTGAAAAATGACGTAAGTCTGAACAAATACATTCTTTTACTTTTTTTATTTATCTACACACAACAAGATAAAGAAAGTCTTATAGTAAGTTCGTACAAAGGTTCTACTTATTCCATAATTTGCTGAAATATCTTCAAGTAGACCCATTAAGGAAAATATGTTAAAACGACAAACTTAGCGCATACATTACTACTACTAATAAATAAATAAATAATATATTATACAAAATGTTTCGTAAATTATATTATTATATATATATATATATATATATATATATATATATATATATTTAATATAAATATAAACTAATAGTGCCTCGTTGGTCTAGTGGTTACAGTAGTGCGACTGCTGATCATGAGGTCCTGGGTTCGAATCCCTAGTCGGGCCAAAAAAAATCAATTATTGAGTTTTTTTGTCAAGAAATTCTCAGTAGCTGCCCGGAGTCAGGTCTTGGGCACTATAATCCTGTTCTGCGCCGATAACTAGCCTCCGTTGAGGCAGGCCGCCGTGACCGAAATTCGGTCTGGAGGACATTATTATTATTAAACTAATACTAATATAATAAAATAATATATATATTAATTTACAGGATACAAAGAAATTATCTCTAACTTTTCTTAAATACCAATAAAGTTTCGTAATTTCTTATATTAGGCGGTAGTGAATTCGTATGTAGTGAATCGGTTTTTGTAAAACTGACAGACATCCTCCTCTTACCTATTTCTGGCGTCAAACAGCATTGCCTGCACAGCCGAGTTCCGCTCTGAAGGGTGTAGAGCCAGTATAATTAAAGACTTACAGGCCAGTACAGTTAAAGGCTTACAGGCCAGTACCATTAAAGGCTTAAAGACCAGTTCAATTAAAGGCTTACAGACCAGTACAATTAAAGGCTTAAGGGCCAGTACAATTAAAGGCTTACAGGCCAGTACAGTTAAAGGTGTACAGGCCAGTACCATTAAAGGCTTACAGGTATTACCTTAGTCCTCAGAGGTGACAACACATCCGTATCCTTCTTTGTTTGAAGTAGGCCGCAGGAATCTTGGACTACAATAGCAAATCATCAATAACGACCATCAGCTGGACTGTAAGTTAGTTTGCCACATTGGTTTATTAAAAAAATATCACAGTACTATCGCGAATTTTAATATGAGACCGATTTCGTAGATATGTCTAAAAACACTCATAATGCAATAAGTTCGTAAGCTCCAAATCAATAGTATGCGTATTTTTTTATAGAAGAGAGGGGGCAAACGCGCATGCGGCTCACCTGATGGTAAGTGACTACCGCCGCCCATGATCAACCGCAACACCAGGGGAATTGCAGGTGCGTTGCCGGCCTTTTAGGAAGGAGTACCTATGTAAGCTCTTTCCTTGAAGGTCCCTAAGTCCTTTCGGTCCGGAAAAATCGCCGCTGGTAAACGATTCCACAGAGGAGTCGTACAAGGACGAAAACTTCTAGTAAAACATACGGTGGTGGCCGCCAAGCATCCAGATAGTATGGATGGTATCGTTAGTTTTGTCGTGATGTGGCTTCTGAAATTAATCCGAACAAACCCTCAGAGCACTCCCCGTGGTAGATGCGATAGAAAATGCAAAGAGATGCAACATCTCTTTGCAGCGCCAGTGAATCGAGCCGATCGGAGAGGACACGGTTGTCGACGATTCGAGCCCCTCTGGGCTGGATGCAGTGAAGTGGAAGGAGCTGGCACTGGCGAGCCTGGGCCCAGAGATAGAAACAGTATTCCATGTGTGGCCAAACCTGCGCCTTGTAAAGTTGCAGACGGTGTGCCGACATGTAATACTGTCCCGCTCTACGTATGAAGTATCAAAGATATTAATTAGTCTAAGTAGTTTTAATTAATAACTCCTAATAAAGCTCATATTTTATTATTGTTTTACTATAGTCATATATTATTATGTACTAGAGATATATAGAAGATACAGGTAAGAGCATTTTATTTTTATTGTTTTGTGTAATCTATTACATTTTGTCTTTGTTTGTTTTTTAGTGTGTTAGCTAGTGTGATGGCAGTTTGGCAATAGAAAGCATTACTAGCTTTTACGTTATATAATTTTAATTATAGATACCATATTATTTATTCCTATCGTTTAGGTCTATTATGTTCATTTATTTATATATTCTATTACATATTATCATATATGAGTTCCGATGACGATTCCTTATTTCTGCCCATGAGTATTGTTCAATTTCAAATGACGCTAGGAGATCTTGTGCAACATAATATATTCGATCAATACCGCTCCTTGTTTAATTTTTGTCACATAAAAATTAAAACTTTTACACAAAGCGTACCTAGTCGCTATAGCGATCTTATTGAGGCTTTCTCTGACGCCGACGTTCATGCCGTCTTGATTTCGGGGACTTGGTTTAAGCCCCATCTTCTTTCTACTACTTACCCCCTCCCTGGCTTCACTTTGATACGCAACGATCGAGTTTATAGGAGAGGGGATGGGGTCGCTATATATCTTCGTTGTGACTTCCCATATAAAATTCTAGCTTCTTCTTCCCCCTATCATACTGCATCTGCAGACTTTATTTTCCTTGAAATATGCATAAAAGGAGCTAAATTGGTACTTGGTGTTGTCTACTGTCGCCTTCTGTCGATTACTTCTCCAGTCTCGAAACGATTCTGGAATCCTTGGGGTCGGAATACTCACATCACATTATCGTGGGCGATTTCAATACAGACCCAGGAGGTCTGTATTGAAAACTCCCCACTCAATCCGTTCCTCTAAGCTCCTTCAAATTGTCGAGTCGGTTGGCCTTCATGTTTTACCTCTACAAGCCACTCATCACAATATTGATGTGGAGGATACCTGACTTGACTTAATCCTAAACCTCCAGCTAACACTCTTCACTTGCTATTGGAGATTGGATGTTGAGAAGCTTTGTATGGATGCATCCAAAATAAACTGGAACAGCGTGGTTGCTGCACCCAATATCTATAGACAAAAAGGTTGGGGCTTTGAATGAACTATCCTTGGACTATATGACTTACATGCTCCTTGGGACGCACTCCCTCTCGAAGTCAGAACCGCTAACAATCATTACGTGTTCAAGGTGAAGGTTCGGGAACACCTACTAAATAAATTGGCAGAATTATAATAGTAACAGTTTATATATATATCCCCTCAGACCCCTCAAAATTCTCGTGCAGTCGCATGCGCCCGGCAAATCCCGAGCGGTCGCATGCGACGGCACCCACCCGCAGCACTTAAAACCATTGAAACTTATATTTGGAGACTACTTTTCTATGAAGAAGTTTGGCATTACAAAATCTATACAAAATTCTCTATATAAAAGTCTGATTTTAGTTCATTACAAAAAGACTATTGTATTTTGATAACAAAAACAAAACATACCAAGCGAATGTCGGCAGCGCGAAAATCACAATTATTTCAATATATATTACTCGAAATTATTTACGTAAAAAAATAAATTATATTCACACAAAAACTATCCTTACAATTTTATTAAAATTTTAATAAAACGCTATACTAAAACACTAATAAAACACTAGAAAAATAAAAAAAATCAACACAATAACATTCACGCGAAAATGGCGTACGAAATAAACGTAGATTATAAATAAATATTCATAGAATAACAGTTTTTTATTGCACTAGAGGATAGAGTATTTCATATTGATTATATAACGCCAAAATTCTTCATAGAAAAACAGTCTCTACATATAAGTTTTTTGGGTTAAAGTGCTGTGGGTGGGTGCGACCTCATGAGACCGCCAGGGATTTGTCGGAATATGGCCGCGGTCTCATGAGACCGCTTGGGGGCTGAAGAGATATATATATGTATATTTGTGCATCTTTAAAAGTTTATGCACATCTGATATTATAATGTACATATTATAATATCAAAATAACTAACTGAAATAATAAATAAATTTTATTATCTTAGTTATTTTAGGTATTCTAATATTAACTTTTCACGACACCTACTTCATTCTATCTCTACATCACCCCAAGGTAGACTGGTATTAAGTCCGCCTATATACCATGTGTGTATATAAAGCTTTTTTGTACCAACAACCAACTTAGCCACTTAAATGCTAAAGAGCTCTTAAGGTGTGTGTCTGCAGTACCTTAAATTAGTCCCAAATTAAAATTCGCGACTGCACTTAGAGGTAACAACGCATTTTTGGCCTTATTTGTTGTCAATGATGAGCTACAGCAGCAACAAACTATGCTAAGGCATTTATCAACTAAACGTTGTCATAACATAAGATTCAACAAAGCAATAAAAGTCACTAGCAACATTAACATGTAATTTATTCGTGTAAGAATCATTGACATCGAATAGTCAATTACCAAATGAAGAAAACATATCTATGTCATACAGTATTTTATTCCGGTCACCTATTTTACCATTTTTTTCACATGGTATAAAAAGGTCAGTTCATTATCTCTCTCATGAGAAAAATCGTTAATGTACGGATTTAATCTCAAATTTCAAATGTTTAATCACGCTACGATATTTTTTGTATATAGTACGTGAGGGTAACATGGTCACTTTCTTATAACTCAAAAACTACAGCCTTGTTTGCATAGATGACGATGATGTGATACGATAGCTCTTCATCGGTCAATCAAATAATAAAGGGTCAAAAGGGCGATGTTTTATCGACGCCATTTTGACAGTCGACATTATACTAAATATTTTAGTCGATTTTGGTGTAGTGTAGTGTGACTAGTTTTTTTTTAAGTTGAGTTTTCATTTCAAAGTTTGTTTGTTTTTTTATATAATAGTTATAGTATACAACTTTGTGTATGTCTCTGTACTCCTTCTAGTTTTGGTTTAATATGGCGGCAGAGCTTATGGTGACCGTATTACCCTCACGTACCTTACTAATATTACAAACTGCAATCACTATCACATCCATACAGTCCGTACGGATAAAGAATGGATGTGAAAATGGGGTTAGAAATGGCGGCCGTAGCAGCCCGTACCGTCAACATGCACAGTATCAATTGTGAAAACCCGCTAATAACAGTATACCATTATAACGCTATATGATTCGAATGATTTGAAATTTCGTATTAATGATAAAATATTTGAAAAGAATTGTATACTCAAGTAGGTACATTAATTTTAAAATAACATTAATAGCTAGCGACCTGCTCTGGCTTCACCCGGGTGGGATCTAATTGACGACTTAAGAGGAAATATGCCAACTTTAAGCCTCAAATGGCTTAGCAAGATCCTCCGTTATGCCGAAAATATTGAAGCATTAATTTTGAAATAAATATATGGTAAAGTTGAGGATTAATTTTAAGTACTATGTTAGACGAAAACACGATTCCGTAAAATTTTCTCGATAGAAAAAAAATCCAAAGTTACCTCCAAGCCGAACATTAAACTGCTGGTATTCACAAAATACTTTAAATTAGATCATGTAACTTTGCATACTAACTGAAGTAACTATAAAGCAGGGCTTATGTTTTTTTATTTTTTTTATTACCATTATTTTCACTGTAAAAAGAAATTACCAAACCTATCGGCGTCCTGAACTGTTCCCTGCCGCCTGATACTCCCACTCCTTGAAACTATTTCACACTTGAAAAAAAATTAAAAAAAGTCGGTCAGTCGGTCTGGGCTCGAACCATGGTATTACGATTTTGTGACCGCACAATATACCAATTAAGCTATTTATTTGTAATCATTAATAAACTGTCAAAATTTACCATCTTATTCTAACGATATTGTAGCAGTTTTTCATTACCTAAAAACACGGACAAAAGACATTTTCTAAAAATAAATCCTAGCTAGATCGATTTATTGCCCCCCGAAACTCCCTGCAAACAAAACTTTATGAAAATCGTTGGAGTCGTTTCCGAGATTCCGATTATACTCGTATATACATATATATATATATATATATATATATACATATATACAAGAATTGCTCGTTTAAAGGTATAGGATTCGTGCATAAAGTTTTAATACAATCGGTTCAGCCATTTCGAAGATTAGCTCGGACAAACAAACAGACAAAAATTTTAAAAATGGTTATTCATGTCTCAATGGCATGTAAATATTTTATACAAAAACATTAACAATTAAAATCAACAATAATTTAAGGGAAACTCTCCAAACGCGTCGTCGCTCACAAATTAGCAAAATAGGATGGTTTTGTAGTTTATGGCATTTTGTTGATTCCAATGACAATTTGAATAAAGTTGGACCGAAGTAATAGAACGTACAAAAAAAGCATACGTACAAACGCAAAGTTATTTTTTTTTTGCAGTCTTTACTTACTCTTTACCCGCCGGGCTATGAATACGAACGAGAAGTTAATAGAGGTGACGCCATTTTCAATCACATTATTTAACCGCACGGGTAGTAAATAGACTTTAATGTCTCACTTATGACACAATATGTTATTTGACTAGAACTCTTAAACACAGTCCCTATTGTACAGACATTCTACTTAAGGTAAAAAGATTTCAGTCTTTAGCAAACTTCTCGTAGGATATTGGCGAAACTTATAACATAAGATTTAAAAAGCTACATTTATATAAAAAGTGTACATTAATATTATACTTAAATATTGCGACGGCTTTTTTATATTTATTTGTTACAAAAACTGGAACCGGAAGTAAGTACTTGTACCTTAGTCTTTCATACATTTCATTAAAAAAAATACCAGCTAACGTGTTTCCTACCTCATCCGACTGAAGACATTAAATAAATAATAGAATTGCATGCGACACAAACGAAATTAGTTTGTGTCGCAGACACAACGCCCAAAGTTTGATCATTTTAGTAGCTTTAATATTATGTATGTTATCAATATCAAACGCGGATGCACCGTTGTGGGCACGGTGGACATGCCCACTGCCCAAATAATAGTATTACGAATCGATAGGCTTATGTTATAATGCCAATGCCTTAATAAAATTAAAAATAAAACAGTAAGCCGTACATGATTTGTAAAGCAGCGCATTACACACACATTGTGTGCGAGAATATTGGTACATTTTCATGCTAGTAAGTAAATGGTAATTAATAATAATAATAATAATAATAAATAAACTTTATTAGCATAATTACACACTTGGGTACTATAATCCTGTCCGCCGATGCTTTGAGGCAGGCCGCCGTTACCGAAATTCGGTTAGGAGGACAATTTTAATAATTTTACGTTTCGCTAATCTCTGACTTCCCAAATACATATTCAAACCTATTTCATTAAGTATGAGTAGTGTCTGTGAGCCTCACAGATCAAACTTTTAACAAATTAATTTACTGGCACGCAAAAGTATACCTATAAACAAATTAAGTGTTCCAAGTAACTAAACTAGTCTTATTGCATTAATACTTTTGTATAAGCTTATTGAATCGTTTAAAAAACGGCAGTGTCATAAATTATGTCTATTTATAATTGTAGCAAGGAAACAAGGATTATTTAACGACTGATAGTATTATTTCAAATGTATTTATTATTATCAGTATTTAAAGCTGGACATTATCGAAATGTCAAACATTGAATTTGACCGAACGTCTGTACAATATGGCGCCTGTGAAGATATCAATATGGACCAA
The DNA here is from genome assembly GCA_907164705.1 of Parnassius apollo. Taxonomy (NCBI): domain Eukaryota; kingdom Metazoa; phylum Arthropoda; class Insecta; order Lepidoptera; family Papilionidae; genus Parnassius; species Parnassius apollo. Next base: position 4,563,460 of record CAJQZP010000547.1, on the reverse strand, counting down.
TAAATACAAACATTTCTACATTATTGTCTGTCTACACCATCTTTCATTATTTATAATCTTATCCAATATTAGAAATAAACACGAAACAATAAAACTAGCGCCCTTCTTTTTGGAAGGTCGCTTATATAAATGCTTTACAGATGCTGTTCTTATTCAAAATTAAATATAAGGTATGTATCTCCGATCGACAAATAAATAAATATAGACAGAAAACTACGTATAAGTTTGCGTGAGTGCGTATTCTCACAGATTACTTCAATGCCTATTCTTATAATAAGTTAGGCATGGTTTTGACGTCACTTAAAAGTACGTAGTGTTCTGCCTATCTTTTTTCATTGGTCTGAGGTAGATGGTATTAAAATGATGTGTAAGTGTCTCATATGTAATTAAAATTAACTTAAACAATAGTTTATAAAGTTTCCCTTTTCTAAAAAGAACGAATGTTAGAGAAAGCATTCAGTGTATGGAGTGTAGAGGTGCAACACTGCATAATTCAGTGGATAAATCCTCTCCCCATTGTTTTACCTTTATTCAACAATGGTCTTAACGCAGTGTTTATATCCTCTTTGGTTTGTTTCTACATAGATAACGTCTAGTGTTTATTAATATTTAGATTAAGAAGTTTAATTTAGATTAAGTTAAAGAAATTCAACATCTCCAAAAACTCAATACTTATTGACAGTCAAAAATAATTACAGGGAATTATTTATAAATACAGTAACATCTTTGAACATCAAGACATTTTTTGTCGTTGAAACTATCTATTTATAGAGTACAATTATTTGCATGCGATTCCTAATTCACAGCGATAGTAATCGTGCGCAGAGCCATTATTTGCAACGTCTTAGCATAATTAAAGCACAGTTTAAAGTACTGTGACTGAAGTTAATATTAATAGATATTAGGTGTAGTAATTTATAAATCATATGTGTAGAAATCATAAAGAAAATATTCCAAAATGGAGGCAAGTACTTAGCTTGCGTACCTAAACCAGGGTCAACATACTGAAACTATATGACTAACTTTAAAAAAATTAAAATATTGTTATACGTTTAATAAATTAACTATAGTTACTGACTACTGTCTTGCTTGAGTTTATTTTAAGTTAAAAGCTTCAATAGTGTAAATGTAACTAAAAAAAAAAACCTGTTTTATTGTTATTCCTTGTTTTTTTTTCCTAAGCAAAACTTTAATCTTCCTACTTGTGCATAGAAATTAATGATGAAACTACTATTAATTGTAAAGTAAGATTCTTTCGTACAAGTACGTTGTTCATCAAGAGAGACATGTTAATTTATGGCGAACGAGAAGGTGACATTTTAGATTTTACTCTTTTATTATGTTACGGCATTACCATCCATTTTAAACATGTACACTATTTGTTTGTTTCGTTATATCTGTTTTTCGAAACTTTATATCTCAATAAACATTGAACGTAACGTATATTAAAGAATACCACTTTACGCTTTGATATGAAGTCGTTAGTAATAAGTGTCGATAGTCTTCTAAAATAGAAAATGGTTAAAAAATAAAATAAATAAATTAAATAAGGAGTAAACAAAATAAAAGAAATAATTAAACAATCTTGTCTTTATTCCATGTCTACTCGTAAAATAATCTAAAATTAGCATCACAATAATTAGCGAAGTAATCATTTGAATAGAACTATTACAAAATAAATTAAATACAATATAAAACAACATAGAAAAAACGCAATCAAAATTATAGTGCTATTAAAATAAGAATGGGACCGGTCGTAGACTAACTTTACTCGACAGAGAAGCGACAACAAACAAATCCATATGGCAACATTATATCGTACATATTGGTTATTTTTAGACGCAATTACTACAAACATAATTCGAACATAATTAATAAATGAATAAATGTTTATTTATTTTACTTTATAATGTTGCTTTACAAAAATGACTACATTCGATATAAGGTATAATTTTTTTACCAATAAAACCCAGTACTTGTTACTATCCCACATGATGGTAATTTGTGATGTATCCGAAGATGATAATGTGCACTGACATAGCTTAACAAAAGCCTGTTCACTTTTGCCTTGAAAAACCTATATGGCAAACGGATTGACAGATGCTGACAATATAGCCTGTGTTTCGAAATGGAACCCAGTATACTGGCCAATGTAAATGACGTCATAAATCGACGCCATACATAGTGATTCGTTTCAAAACATTGGCCACTATATGACATCATGCATGCTCTTGACCACACTTCCTCAGTAACAAAGAATGATTATGATTTCTTCATCTTACAGATTTAACTGTTTAAGCTCTGCCTTTTTTATATTTGTATAAAAATAAAAACAAATTCTGGCATGCTTCATTCAGCGTACACACAATTAAAAATTGTTTTACTTTGGCGGGATATCCGACACAATATGGCGGCGGCACACCAGTACAATATTGTGTCAATTAATGACGCCAGTATACTGGTTTCTATTTTGGATCACGGTCATATTCTACTCCTCTGTTGTACGCATTACGAACAACGAATCAAACCGTTTGGTTCGAATGCGTGGTACGTTACAATATTATACAGATATTACGGGATTGTTGTTTCATAATTATTGATTGGTTTTAATAGAATACGATACACACCTTTAAAAAAAGTTAATATTTTTCTATAATTTCGTTTTTGCATACCATACATTCCAATCATACACCAGAGAAGTTAGTATGACGACTATACAGTCAGAACAGCAGTCTAGTCCCAAATTTATTTTAATCGCATAGTATGACTTTTCCAGCTCTTCGCACAAGCCAGCATTTCATGACATACAACAAAATTACTGTTTCCTATTGTAATATTAGCGTTATACTGCTTATGAATGTTGTAGGAACTTAACAAATTCGGTAAAACGCACACTTAACAAGTTTAATCTATAATTATTTTACAAAACTATGTATAGGAGGAGGTTATATATATAAACACAAACTTTCACAGGATACATTTATAAGGAATTAGTGAAGCCATTTTATTTTACTTTTTTCATATTCATAGGGGTGACAAACGAGCACACAGTCCACCTGATGGTAAGTGGATGCTGTGGCCCGTAGACATCTATATCCTCGATTAGGAATCAATATGTAGATGTTATCACGATTCGATTACGTTCTTAAACCACGTTTTACTAATAGTTGTACTAAATAGTAGATGTAATAATCTCTATATATACAAATCAATTACAGTCCGTTAATCTTGCTGAAACTAGAAACTGGCTCGACCGATTCTGGTGAAATTTGTTGTGTTTGAGTGGATCGCTGGATGGTATAGATTCACAATTGAACCAGGTACTTGGAACTATTGTCGAGGTCCACAAATCACCCGACATAAGTTCATTATAGTGTCTGGACTGTGTTTCTCATATGATATATCATATAGAACCAATATCTAGTCCTTACCAAGATAATAACCCAACTAATTGTCGACAAAGATAGTATTTTTTTTAAGTAAATTAACATCAAGGTGTTGAACTTCGCTTGAGCAAATAAGGAAGAGGTTACTTAAATTTATTCGGCTAGAATTGATAGGTATTATGAAAACGTCTCGCAATAGCGACTGTCGCTTAAGTATCGTAATCTGTATGACGGATGTCGAACAAGCACAGAGTTTTGTGGTACAGGGACGCAGCTGTTGCCAGTTGTGGCTTTTTCCATGTTTTTATTATATATTTCTTGTCTATTCGGTATAAATTTTGAAATTGATTTCCATCTTATTTCTCGATGAGTAATTTGAAGCTTTAAATATAGCCCAGGACTGGAAACACGGTAAAAATGGTTGCCATTTTGAATTATCTATTATGTATCTGCAAAAATAATTAGCTGGTCGCAATTTGTAATTAGTTTAGAAATGATGTTGTTTTATCGATTCTCGCTAATCCGACGGCAAATTATTGCATAAATAAAAACATTAACGGGGTGCTGTAGAAATTGTAACTTAAGGCTATGTACAACATTAATCATGTAAATGTACAATAAATAAAACATAAACACAGTAACTATGAGATTAAAATTAAGATCTGGAACACAAAGAAATGCATTTAATTTTAAGCTTTAAATATGTACGTAAGTCTCATTTTCAACTGACTGTTCGAAAGTTGAGATCTATTGACATACTCACACTTGTGATGTATTTTTCTAATAAACCGTTAGCTGGAGACTTTTGACTATACATGGAGTGCAGTGAAAACGTGTTAGGTATAAATAAATTTTGAAGAGGATGTGCAAAAAAAAACTAAGTATAGGACACGCATTTGCTAACTGAAATTACTATAACTGGACTATAATTACAACCAAAAAAAAAAGATAGAAGAATAAGAAGAAGCTCACCCTGCATTGTGGATTAATAGTATATCATCTTGCGCTCCTATGAGGCGATCTATGCGGGAAGTCTATGTTCAGCTGTAGACTTTTGTAGGCTGTTATAAATTAATGAATGGAAGAAAGAAGGAAAGAGGTGTGCGTGAGTGCGCGTCAAGAAGTTAAGTTTAGTTTTTACGTCACTTGATATGTACGTAGCGCGTATCTACAAGTATCTTTCTTAGATGGTCTGAAACGTTAATCAAACAATTTAAACACTAAGAAATGTTTGCCTGATTTGCAGAAATACAAGCCGGACAGTGTAGTGGCGGTGTATGAATATCCACTACGCCATGGATAATAATAAATGTCTCAATTCAAAACACTTCATATATTTTTGTAATAAATAAAGAGTTTTGAGTCGAAATTATTTAGTAATATTATTTTCCTAATTATCACGAAGTCAAAATTAGTTTACAGCACGTCTATTACCTAATTAATAATTTCTTTAGAAAAATAGTACGTTGATACATAAAGGTTCGCCACCCCTGCACTACCATGGAGTAGTGCACGCCACCCCTGCAATATCGTGGTTGTCGTAAGTGGTCAGAGAGGAAAAACCAGGAGATGGGCAGCACTGTATTCCTAATAAGTAATAATAAACTACGGTTGTCAACCCGTCTGTCAAACCAACTATCACGAAATTAACATCCGGAACTAAATTAAGAAATCTTAAACTTTATCATGTTTAAATATTTTTCGTCACGACTGTACTTACTGGTGTATGTGTAGTTTAATTCGTGTATTTTAAAGATACTGAAAGTAATATCTTGTATTTAAAATTACGTATGAGTGTTTAATACTGAAAAGTGATAATTGCACTCGATGAAAACAAAAATGTTCCAAGCATTCGAGCTAATATTAGTTACTTTTAATTACTAAACAATAATCAATACAACGAAAAACCGTTAAAAACTATCTTGTAAATAAGTACGAGTAATAAGCTCGCATGGACGTTCGATGCAGTGTTAAATAAATAATATATTTAACTACATAACACTAAATTCATAATATTTTGTATTTAGTCAAAATGCGACAAATATACGGTCTTAAATAACCGAAAAAAAAATCTAAAGTAATATTCCTATATTTTGAAATTTATTAATAAGATAATCAAAAAAGACTAGTTTTTAATTACATTTAGTGTTTTCAACACTTTAATTGGATCTGCACATATATTTTAGACACAAATTTACCAACAGTATTTTATATTGATTTTCAATTTTTTTTTTTGCATTATCAGCTACAACTATCACAAGATGGAGCCTATAATGTCAACTTTCGCTCCAAAACGCGTTTGAATTAAGAATCGCGTGCAACCTGAAGCGTACTAACTAAAACTGTCGCTATGCAGACTGGACTTTAACACGGCGTACTAAGATCCACATTTATACTGGTGTGTAGTTTCCGACGGGCTTGTAGAAAACTTGCCCGCTGACCAGTCGACGGACTATCTCCTTCAGCAAGAGGCCCTTCTCTTTCTTGATCTTCGCAAGGAAGCCTCGGTTTTCGTTGGCGCGTCGCGATAAATACGGCAACACTTCAATAACCGGTCCGTAAGGAACGTATTTGTAGGCGGAGTAGCCGGCTTGACCTGTAAAATTAATAGTTATAACCTAGTTATTTGAACTATCTATATAGTTTAAAAAAAAACAACAGAAGAGAAACTAAAACAGGAGATGGTCAGCAGCATCTTCTGTTCATATGACTGCGGTTGCCAACCCGTTGTGACTATGGAAAAAATTTCCGACCCCTTTGAGGCAATCTTTGTTTAGAGGTCTATGTTTACTGAAATAAATGAATAAAGAACGTAATTATCGTAGTGATGATCCAAATAGGTTCGATTGAATTTTATCGTTATTTTTTTTAATAGTGATGTACCATACCTTGTGGCAATTTATAAGTAAGCCCTATGTTCAGCAGTGGACGAAGATTAGACCGCAAAGAATTTAATCTTAGCGGTCAGCCATCACAATCCACTTCACCTGAAGACGCCTAGTGTATAGGCCAAACACGTATCGCATTATCGAGGGTCGTGTGTCGTTCCTAGTGCGGTGGTGTTTGGAGTGGTGTTGACGGGGATGGTGCACACAATTGAAGGAAGGTGGGAGGTGCTCTTCAAACTGGACAGGACACATTATTTTATTTCATTACGCGGAATTAAAAAGTTCAAACAACTTAATACAATGGCGTGCACTAAGCAACTTCAATCAGGCGTTACCGGAAAGTAACGCCTCATTCTATTAATGATAATGACATTTATGATTCTTGACATTACCGATTCATTACGTAATTTTGTTTTACTTTAAGTCACTATTCTTAAAGTTTTTATTATGTTTTGATCACAATTTTATACATTTTGTTTAGTATTTCGCATGTCTATGAGGAGTGGATATGAGAATCTACTAACTATTTCTGGTTATATAATGATTTCTTAAATTTACGCGAACACTACACATTGAATAAAACTAAATTTACGGATTTTATCGCGTTTATTTCACTACTTTTACTTATTTTTAATTCCCCACGTTTCGGGTGCTTTACAGCAACCATGGTCACGGGGGGGGGGACTGAGATGTTTGACGTCCCAATGTCATTGTTAGCCCGGCTACCGTCAGTTTTTGAATATTAATTTTTTTTATTTCTGTTTATTTTTAGAAAAAAGGTGACAAACGAGCACACAGTCCATCTGACGGTAAGTAAATGCTGTGGCCCATGGACATATACATCCATCCTCGATTAAAGAATCAGTGCTCAGGGACGACAACGCATCTGCGTTTAAAGATGAAATACCTCGTTCCCAGTAAAAAGGGTCTCGAGTTGTCACAGAATGACAGCGTAAAATAGCAGCTTAACGCTGCTGTGTTTCATAAGGTGAGTTTAGACTCACCATATGAAACACAGCAGCGTTAAGCTGCTATTTTACGCTGTTATTCTGTGAGAGTTGTTGTTATACATATATAATTCATGATTTGTTTAAATTTAAATCACTATTCTTATAGTTTATGTTATCATAATATGAGTATATTTTAATTTTTTTAATTATGTCCAGTGTTTTGCATGTCTGCGAAAACTAAATATGAGAAGCTATTAATCACAGTTTGAATCTAATTAACAATATTTAATGCCAATAAATGATTTGGCCTATGTTAAGTGAACTTTAATAGGCTGTAACGGAAGCTGGATAACATACCGAGCGGGAAGGTGATGTGGTCGCACATGCCCAGCAGCTGCCCGAAGCAGACCACCTTGTCCTCCGGGCGGATGTTGTGCTCCTTCATCAGGTGTATCGCGTACCGCACGGTGTCCTCGTTGTGCGAGGCCACCATGATACCCACGCGATCCTTGCTCTCCATCTGGAACACAGTAATATTATAATGACGAACATATATTACAGATATTTAATGATGTCCTCTAGACCGAATTTGATTCCCGTCGGCCACACTCAACGAAGACTAGTCGTCTGCGCAAGACAGAACTATAGTGTCCAAGTGTATGCACGAACACAGGTGCACACAGGCGTGGGAACTCTCGTGGTCCGATGGAAGAGCAATCCAACACGACCGGGAGAAGATCAAATGCACGGGAATGAAACACCGCCAACTTGCCGACTCCGAACTACTACTGAGAATTCCTTGGTAGAAAAACTGAATAATTTATTTTTTGGGCCTTTACTGCATTTATTGACTGCCTCATAGAATACTATAATACACAATAGAATGGCTGTCAACTTTATTTTGTACGAGGATTGGCGTCACCAAACCCGATTCGCTGTGTTGACAGACTGAATAAATTTACACATTTTAGACTTTTGATTAATGTCATCCTTAAAAAAATCGTTTAAATTTTAATACATATTTATTTGTAAATAGCGTGCAATTTGGCATTTTCTAAATAATTTGCATGCGAAATTTGGAAACGATTGTAACGTCAAAACACATCTCGAGTTGACATTTATACGTGTGAACTGACGTGTTAGTGACATTTTAGTGGCTACGCAGGCTCCGCCCACTCCCCCGTTCTATTATATATGTATTATAGTATTCTATGGACTGCCTCGTCAGTCTAGTGGTCGAAAATACAGATACTGATCAATAGATCCCTGGTTCGAATCCAGGGTCCGCCCATAAACAATGAATAGGTTTTCTTGTTAAGAAATGTGATATGCTTGTTTTCAGTAGCAGCAAGGAGTCAGGAAGTTGGCAGTGTTTCACTCCTGTGCCTCGAAAAGCATGTAAAGCCGTTTTTTCTGCGCCTAATCTCTCTCCGGTCGTGTCAGATAACCGTCCCATGCTTCCCCCTTCTCCCCCCTTCTCCCCGCTTTTCTCAGACAAAAGAATGGGCATGTGCCCAACGGTGGGACGTATATAGACTGTAAAATAATCTCTATGGATTTCCCGACAGCAAATCTCTAAATCCACGTTTGTTATTTGGCACACAATGACCTAGATCTTGGAAGTACAAGGTAGAATATGCCTTTTTAAACTCTCTTACAGCACATATGTGTATGTGTAGTTATAATGGTAGTGAGCCATATCAAAAGATCTAATTCACCTTGGCACGTCCGAGAATCTCTTTAAGGCAGCGGTGGAAGGAATTTGTGGTGGCCTCAAAGCTCTCACACGTCGGGTCTTCGTAGCCCATGGCCGCCGCTCGTGCGCGTTCCTGAAAACAATTTTCTATTTATTTGTTTTATTTTAAAGAATAAGGGTGACAAACGAGCACACAGTCCACCTGATGGTAAGTGGATGTTGTGACCATTGTGACATGACTAGATACATTTATCTTCAATTAAGAATCAAATTTTACCGCTCCGTGTTCGAATCCTGCATGGAACAAGTATTTGTATGGCCTACAAGTAATTGTTATGGGTCTGTATATTGTTCCTTGTGAAATTTATGTTTTTAAACTGCCCGCACAATACATGAAAAAATCCTGGTGTGGAGGTGCCGTAAAAAAATTTAGATACGTTTTTCACTCCTGTGGAATAAGATGGAATGCCTCAATTCCAGAAAAAGGGTCCCAAGTTCTCTACACTCACCTCGAAACTGACTTTTCGACACAGCAGCATTAAGGTGCTATTTCACGCTGGTATTTTTGACAGTGACGAAGTTTGTAGCAATATGTATTTTTTTATTAAATCCGAGCAGCTACGCAGGTCTAGGGAAAGAGACCAGTATCACTGCGACCTAGAAGATACATATACATAAACACTCACGCCTGTCACCCAGAGGGGTAGGCAGAGACTACAGACTTCCATTTAGCACGATCCTGACATACCTTTTTCGCCTCTTCCACATCCATATACCTACGCATACATGCTCGTCGTTTAAGGGTACTCTTAATTTGGCCCATTTTTAGTATATCGCCAATTTGGTCGACAAACTTCCGCCTAGGACGTCCCTTTCCGACTCTTCCATTCACTTCTGCAACATATATTTGCTTTGTCAGTCTTTCCGCATTCATTCTTTCTACATGACCAAACCACCGAAGCATTCCTTTCTTAATCCTGGTCACCGCATCATCTTGCAAACCACACTCTTCTTTTATCACACAGTTTCTCACCCTGTCACTCAGATTCAGCCCTAACATACTCCTTAGCGACCGCATTTCTACTGCATTTATTCTACTCTCGTGCTTCTTCTGCCACACCCAACTTTCACTACCATACGTTAAAGTAGGGACTAATACAGCACTGTGAATTGCCATACGTGCCTTTTTTGACACATTCTGACTTTTCACAATAGAGTGTAGAGCCCCATTTACTTTATTTCCTGCATTCACTCGTCGTTCAATATCCTTATCATATCTCCCATCCCTGCTGAATACACATCCCAAATATACGAACTCATCCACTTGCTCAATTAACTCTCCTTCTATTCTTATTTCACATACCGTCTTGCTTTCATCTCTTTCAAAAACCATCACTTTCGTCTTACTTGCGTTCACTTTCATTCCCCTTTCTTTTAATGACCTGTTCATTAATGTAACCATCATTTGCAACTCGGCCGCCGACGACGCAAGTATGACTTGATCATCGGCGTACAAAAGGCATTTGATGGTTAACTCACCCATTCTTAACCCGCATTCTTCAACTTTCAAATTTTCCAAACAGCTGTCCAGCTGTGAACAGCCACGGGGAAGCTACACAGCCCTGTCTGACACCTTTATGGATGCCAAACCAGTCCGAGTAGACCCCGTTGATTCTAACACAAGCACTCGAGTCCCTATACAGAGACTTTAATGCCTGTATCAAACCAGCGCTCAACCTAAATGCGTTCAGCGTTTGCCATAACACATCTCTGTCCACTCTGTCATAAGCCTTTTCCAAGTCCATGAACGCACGAAAAACTTTTTGGTTTTTCGCCAAAAACTTCTCCGCGATCATGCGCATGGAAAAGACTTGATCTGTACACCCCATTCCCTTTCTAAATCCCGCTTGTACATCCCAAATTTTTTCATCAGTTTCTTTCATAACTCTTTCAATTAGTACCTTAGCATACAGTTTTCCCACAATGCTAAGAAGGCTGATACCACGGTAGTTTTTACAGTCCTGCTGTGACCCTTTTCCCTTATATATTGGGACTATCACGGCTTTGCACCAGTCTCCCGGTACCCGCTTTAGTTCCCAACATAAATTAAACAAGGTGTACAGCAGGCCTGCCACCACGTCCTCTCCAGCCCTTAGCATTTCGAGTGAAACTCTATCATATCCGGCTGCCTTACCTACTTTCATGCTTTTCATTGCTTTCATTATTTCATCTATACTTATCTCCCTATCTCTTTCATCTTCTTTCGGAATTTCTATTTCATTTAGTTCACACTTCTCCTCACTCATAAATTCGCTTTCAAAATATTCCTTCCATCTCTTTAGACTCAACACTTCATCATTCAGGATACAGCCATTCTCGTCTCGTATCGCATTCAATCTAGGCTGTTTTGAAAGTCCCCTGGTATTTCTTACGAGTTTCCAGAACATTTTAATATTTGCCTGGAAGTTATCCGATATTCTTCTATCATTCCTATCCGTTCTTTCTTGCTTTTTCCTTTCAACTAATTCTTTTACTCTCTTATTTAAACGTTTAAACTCAGCCTTTTTTCTTTCATTCTCATCATTCTTACCGCCAGAGTTACCAGCTTTGGTCGCTAGTAAATCTAGCCATGCTCTCTTCTTTGCTTCAACTTCCATACGTACCTCATCATCCCACCATAACGTATTGTCTTTCCTTTCATTCGTTCTCTTACTAACACCACATACTTCGGTAGCTGCATCCACTAAACTTCGAAAGTCGTAATAAATCATCGCTCTTGAATTTTCTCGAGTCAATTCCATTTTCTCAACGAGTAAACAAGTTTGACAAAACCTTGTGACAAGACCGAGAATCTTTTTTTTAAATAAATAAATGGTATTCGATTTTTAAAACCAAGGAGTTTTCAATTAAAAAGATTTTAATATGACAGGAACAGTGGAAATATTCCATTCCCGATACTTTTAGTGCAGCCTAGTAGGACCATACTGGGTCGCAAGCCCCAGTTGTTCCCGACCAAACGACTGCACGTACCTAAAGTAATTTTTGCCTTATGGCATACGTTGCTAAGGTGAGAGTTCCACGTTAGTTTTTGGTCGATTGTTACGCCCAAGTACTTAACTTCTGTGCAAAATGGTACTTCTTTACCATTAAGTTTTGGTTGGACTAATTTGTCCAACCGTCTCTTTTTGGTATAGGGTATTATAACAGTTTGACAGCTCCGTGGCGCAGTGGCTTAGCAATGAGTGGCTGCGCTGGGGGTCGCGGTTTCGAATCCCGCACGGAACAAGTATTTGTATGGCCTACAAATAGTTGTTCCGGGTCTGGATGTTTGTCCTTGTACAATTTGTGTTTGTAAACTGCCCCCACGATACAAGAGAAAATCTTAGTGTAGGGTAACGATTAAAAAAAAGTTTTATCTGCATTAACTGATAAACTGTTATCCCTACACCAGTTATTTATGGTGTTTAGGGCTCTTTGTATTACTGACGATAAAGTACTTTGGCAAAAGCCCCTCGCAATGATCACAAGGTGATCAGCATAACCCAGTGTGTCAATGCGTAGGTCTGCCATTTTGTACAATAGTTGGTCAACCGCAAGAGTCCAAAGAAGGGGTGACAAAACACCTCCTTGTGGGCAGGCTCTTGTAGTTGCAACCTCAATCGAAGTTTGAAACAGCGCTATTTTGCCTTTCTGTTTGAGAGCATCGACTTCACCCATCTGATGGTTGTGGGGTCAACATTTTTAGATGTCAGGCCCCCAATCAGCAGTGATGTGGGGCTACTGTCGAAGGCGCCCTCAATATCTAGAAAGGCACAAAGAGCTATTTCTTTATCCTCCAGTGCTTTTTCGACCCTGTCAGTGACACTGATCAGGGCTGTTTCCGTAGATTTACCTCTGCGGTAAGCATGCTGTTGTAATGTATGGGCCTCGTAGCTAGAGCTACATCCCTTATATATCTATCTATAACCTTTTCCAATGTCTTAAGGAGAAAGGAAGATAGGCTTATAGGTCTAAAGAACTTTGGTAAAGTGTAGTCCTTTCTACCAGCCTTAAGTATAAATAGAACTTTGACAATTATCCATCGTTATGGAATATATCCCCAGGCAAAACTTGCTCTGAAGATTTTCACCAGATAGGGAAGAAGGATCTCAATACCCATCTGCAGTTGGATGGGAATTATTCCATCCTCACCGCTTGTTTTAAATGATTTAAAGGAGTCAACAGCCCATTGCACCAGGTTTGACCTTTGCAGCCCTACACCAGTCCTCATTACAAGGCCTTCGTAGGTCTCTGAAAGAATTTAAGTCTGAGGTCTTAAGTGACCCTGGCAAATGGGTTGACGCTAGTAACTCCAATATGTAAGGGAGACCTATATTCAGCCTTGAGATGTGCCTTAATTATAATAATGATGATTATGACGTTATTTTTTAAAATGTTATAAACTGTAAAAGGTTTGTAAGAAAATCGGGGTTCGGATTAACAAATTAATATACTTTTAAGTAAAACTCGAAAAAAATCGTAACTGGGGAGAATTGTGAGCAAATAATAATGATGAAACAGAAACAGAAACTTTTTTATTCAATATAGATTATAAACAATACTTATTAAAAGTCACTTTTTTTAATTTACCGCTGGTTAGGAAAAAAAACTTCTGTTCTGGGAAAAACCAGGAAGAAACCCAGCGGGACTTTTTTAAAAAACAACAGCTTGCAATCATATATGTTACAACAACACAAAGCAAATTAGAAACAGCTTGGTAGCGATCACCTTTCCCAAAGGTTATATCATCCATAAATTCCTTAATATTATAATATTCCTTTTTATACAAAACAACTTTTTATACAAATAAACTTTGTTCAATACAGTTTTTGAAGTTTGTGCAGGTCAAAATTTGTATATTTTGGAGTTATGTTGTAAAAGCGTATACATCGCCCCAAGAATGAATTACTGACTCGGTGGTGTCGAGTAACTGGTACTCTACGAGCACTTAACCCTATAGAGACGTAATACAAGGCGACCCGAACCTGTCAACTCGTCAGTGACTAGTCACTGATATATTTCGGAACACTTTTGTTTCCCGCCATACCAACGACATTCCCATCCCGTCGAAAGGTGTTCAACTCTCCCTCCTTGCGAACTCATCTACTGCAAAGGTGTCTCACTACCCCTTATACGGAACAAGATCCAAAAGTCAGTTGATGACCTAGGAGCCTGGTTCAAAAAATGGCGCATCGATGTGAACCCGGAGAAGAGCTCCGCCGTCCACTTCGATTATAAACGACGCCGTCTCAAAGACACTCCACCAATACGGATGCTAGGGACCCCTGTCCCCTGGCATACGTCCGCCAAATATTTAGGTGTCACTCTAGACACAGGGCTCAGTTTCCAGCCCCACGTCAAAAGAGTAACCCGTCACGCACGCTTTTATCGGAGTAGGCTCAACAGTATGTTGGGCCGACACAGTAAAATGTCCCTTCGAAACAAGCGTACACTCTACAAGGTATGTATACGACCAGTCATGTCCTACGCGGGCCCCGTCTTTGCCCACGCAAACCCTAACATTTTAAATGAACTCCAAATAGTTCAGAACCTCTTCTGTCGTCGAGCTGCGAACGCACCGTGGTACGTCCGCAATGCCGACCTTCATCGGGACTTAGAGCTCCCAACAATTCAACAATTTCTTAAAAAACTCTCTGAGAACTTCTTCAAAGCCTCAGAGTCGCACCCAAACCATTTAATTCGTGAGGCAGCTTCTTATGCAGCCCCACCCCCCTCTCGCTATCGTGTCCGCAGGCCGAGAAACTCTCTCTCGGACCCGCCTAATAAACTTTCAAACGACCTGAACTGTCTCCTGGCAGCTCAGGCCAACTCTAATTAAATAAAATTATTGTAATATCTAACATTAACTTGCCTTCGTAGGCACTCCCTCAGCGGCACTTAGCCGCCTGCGCCCTCTTTTCCCAAAAGAGGGTCGCTCATGATAAGGCACAATAGAGCTTAATCAGCCGGTTGCCTGTCCCCAAAGGCGGTTTTTAGAGGGTATCACTTAGGGTCCCCGGTAGGACAGTGAGCCCCTCATAACCACGATAGACCGGCTATCGTGGTATGCGTAATGCATTTTCCGCCTCCCTACGTATAGGGTAGCCCTTTAATTGCTTCGGGCGCAAAAAAAAAAAAAAAATTTCCCGCCAGTTGCGACCAAAAACTAGAACCGAAGAGACGGCTTACATTTAAAATATAAATTAAAATCAATTTACGGCATCATGTCTTGTTGTGCCGTTAAATGGTGCGGAAACAACAGTAAAACACGTAGTGTAACAGCAAAAAATATTACTTTTCGTCGGTAAGTACATTACTTTATTTTACCAAAATATTTTCAACATTTTTATTACGCAACGAGGGTCAAGTTAAACTGGACAGTTCCGCCACGCGTCACTCCCCGTCCTTTTTGCATTTACTGCAAACATGTATGTCTATCTCTCCTTATCATAATTAGCCTTGTGACGCTAATGACTAGTAAAGGGCGATATATTTACTTCGTATTGTCGATAATTATCCACAAAATGATTATTGTATTTAGATATCGTTGTTTTGGATATATTAAATATAGACAGATACATAATTTATTAATATTAATTAATTATATATTAAAGTATTACTAAGAGTAGTAGATTATTATTTACTACTCTTAGTAATACTTTATAATATTAATTATAATTATTCTTTTCGTGTATGAGCTTTGGATAAGTACGATAACATGTTATTTTATTTAAACTGTATGATTTTTCCCTATAGGTTTCCAAAAGATAGAAAGATAGATAGAGAGAAAAAGAGAAAGTTCTTTTCCATCAAAATATAGCGTCATGTGCTCAAAACATTTTACTGAGGATTGTTTTTTGATGACAAACAAGAAGCGGCGACTAATGAGAAGTGCAGTACCTACGCTGTTTTTGCCTCAGATGCAATACCTGTATAAAGGCTTTAGTGTCATTAAAATAAAATAAAAAGAGTCTCATATTCTACAAAGATAATGGAGGGTTAATTTATCCCTCCGTAATCAAGACAGATTTTATTAATAGTGACTCTAAAGGAAAAATCACCGCAATGAACTGTTGACCCATAAATCTTTTAGCAGCTTTACAGAAGAACAATTATTCCCGGAATATACACATCATCAATTTTACGCCGAAGAAACCAATCATATTATTGATTTAACGAAGTGTAATGAAGAAATATATTGACACAAAAATGACATTCATACTTAAAATTCAAAAATTGGAAGGAAATTGTGCAGTTAGGAGAATATATAAAAAATTAATTCATTTTAAAAATCAATAATAGCACTTAATAAAATAAATATAATAAATAAACATGAAAATCTTTTTTATTCTCTTTTCAATCTCTCCGTACTGCCTCGTAGTGCCTCGACCTTGAGCCGAACTATCTTGCGTATCTCCTACGGGGCCTTTTTTTATAGGATAGGGTAACAAACGAGCACATAGTCCACCTGATGGTAAGTGGTTGCTGTGGCCCATAGACATCTACATCTATCCTCGATTACGAATCTAAATGCAGATGTGTTGTCACCCATGGGGAATGGAATGTCTCGTTTCCAGTAAAAAGGGTCGCCGGTTCTCTACACTCACCATACGAAACACAGCATAAAGCTACTATTTTATGCTGGTATTCTGTGAGAGCGTGGTCCTTCCCCGGTCGAACCGACCCATTCATGGTACAACTATACTACTAATATAACTGCAGCGTGGCTCTACCACGTATTAAATATTTTAATTTTTTATGTTAAAGTAATTTTATGTTAAAGTTCAACAAATCACTAAAAGTTTATTTTAAACTTCTTTAATTTAATCGTGAATTTTTCCGAAGTTGGCATTTATATTTTGCCTGAGTATACTGCTTGAAAAGTTAGTACATTTAAAATTGCATTTCTTAGTTGCACAGGAAAATTGAAGTCACAGTCAAAAGCTAGTTACTAATACTGACAGTATGTATTAAAAAAAGCGAAAAAATTTATCAATATCGATAGAAAGCATAAATTCATTACAATGCACGCCCTAGCGATCGTGTTCGGAATCTCTTCGGAATAGTTCGGAGTATTTCGCAGTGATCACAATTCCCCCGCGCCGCAACTAGTTGACAAAATTGTTTTCTTTTAAATTCGCATGTATTACTTCTCTATATGGTTAAATGCTCGTAGCTGCTACTACAAGCTTGTGCCTGTTCCTAATATTTACAGAATAAATATCACTTATTTTTGTATGACCAATTCTCGTAATTTATTATACGTGCAACGTCTCTCAGGCCGCATATAATGCAAGATGTAATTAGATATATTGAAGGATTAAAAAAGAAAGTAAATAATATGTGATTACCTGCTCGATATACGCGCCGCGGACAAGCTTGGCGCCCCAGTAGAAGTTCTGACGTTGAGCCTGTTCCAAGTCCGTAACAATCTCATTGTACGTGTTCTTAAGATACGTCTGGTACGTGTTGAACACGAGGAACTTATCCTAATGGTAAAAAAACACGATTTAATGGAGTGGTTATTTATTACAGCCCATCAAGTCTACTGCAACAAACACATTAAATAAAACATTCATTGTTTATGCGAATATCAATTATCAAACACATAATAGTCTAAGGTCAAACAGTCGCACATAATAGAGATTGTTGCCAAATAATTTCAAAATGTTTCCAACAAAAAAATTGTACTGACAGATTGATTGAATGAGCTGAGAATTTTGGAAATTATTAATAGTATGTGACAATGTGGAGTGTGTGTTAAGTGTTTGCTTTATATTTTGTTTAAAAGATTTTTGTGTTTGTGTATTACTATTTACTATGCAGTTGAAAGTAAAAATAATACATACATGTTATACTGAGAGTTAAAACTGAAACACAGCTGACTTAATATACGAACTTAAAAAAAATTGAATGAATTACGGTCGAATTTTGACCACCTCTTGACGATCACTAGTATGTGAATATCAGGGTCACTGCGCTTGCCAAAAATTTCACAGTATGCGAGCAAACCCACGTTCGGTTTTTAAATAATTAATAACTGCAAATTGTAAAGTGAAATATATATATTTGTACAACGCTGCCACATGCTCGACGGTGAAGGAAAACATAGCATAGTGAAGAAACCTGCATGTCAAAAAATTACATATTTGAAGTCGGATTATTCCATAACCCTTTCCCTCACAAATAAGGAGTACCTGTGCCCAGCGTAGGACATATATAGACTGTAACTTAACTTTATACGATACGAATCGAATGACTAACCTTATTATATCTCCGCATCATCTCCAAGCAGATCCTGGAGATGGCCGGCTGGAAATAAGTTTGTTCCGCGTCGATCATGACCCGGACGTCAGCCTCGTTGGCGGCCTGGATGATATGGTTCAAGCGGCGCAGCATGTTGCGGAACATCTCCTCCTCCTTGGGTGATATCTGGGAGATGAGGCGACGCATCTGCCCGCTCTTCGGGTCCGGAACGCGGAACGAGTCCGACAGATTCATGTCCTTATCCAGAATGTTCGACCAAGGAAACAAGTGGACAATGCTGGAAATTTCATACGAATGGTATTTTCGTTAGTGATCAAAACATGATTAAATTCGAACTGGAAAACAGCATTATACTGTCCGTATAGCCCCGAATATTTAATTAGTAATTTATATCTTAATAATATAATATATAAATAAAGATAATATTCACATACGGACCTGTAAGCTGAAATGCAGGAAATCGATAGATGCAGGTGGTTCGGGACCGTGCTTCATGGCATTTCTTGGGGGGGGCTATGTTCAGCAGTGGACTTGTGAAGGGCTGTAATGGTGATGCTAATGAAGTTGAAGTGGTAATAGGCCGGACGTATAGCTCGAAAGACCGACAACCGACAGGGAAGAAAGGTTCCCGAATGGGAGCTTTGTACTCGGAAGCGAAATAAGGAGACTACTATTAAATAACTGGTAATGCATGAAGTAATAGATGCAGGTAGCTAAAGACCGTGTTTTATGGCATCGCTTGGAAGAGGCCTACGTAGAGCATTACACTTTTAAAGAGCTGCAATGATAACAAAATATGATGATATCAAAAATATTGTTGTAAGGGATTTTTAAAGGATATTGACAGCATAGATAACTTCATGGCCACGTATTTATTCACACGCTTCTGTGTATGTCTGTTCAGGTTTTTTTTTTAACTTGGACTCAGAATCGGATGACAATGTAAAAAATAAAAAAACGTGCCATACAAAAAAATTATTTGTTAAGGCTCATTTTCAGTGATAGAGTCATGCTGCAGCTATATTAGTAGTATAGTTGTAGCAAGAATGGGTCGGCTCGACCGGGGAAGGACTACGGTCCCACAATACCAGCGTAAAATAATAGCTTAACGCTGCTATTTCGTATAGTGAGTGTAGAAAACCGGAGACCTTCTTTACTGGAAACGAGGCTTTCCATCTTAGTCCTTACAACAACGCATCTGCATTTTCATTCATAATCGAGGATAGATGTAGACGTCTATGGGCCGCAGCAACCACTTACCAGGTGAACTGTGTGCTCGTTGGTCACCCTTATCCTATAAAAAAATACAAAAATAAAGATTAATGAGTAATTTCTCTATAATTATAAGAGTGACAAACGATCTATCCACCACCTTACGTTAAGTGGCTACTGCCCCCGATTGAAACCTGCAATCAACCTTAAACAAAGTAAGGGAATTATTGTGTTGTCAGCGTTCAAGTCTAACTCTATAACTATAATTATACTACTTCTTGTACTGATCAAACAAAGAAGTCTATAGATGCGTTCTAACCTCTGAGGAGTAAGATGGAATGTCTCACATACTGCAATTATAAGCGGTGCAAGCACTGCTGTTTGGCAGCAGAAAGAGGTATGAGGAGAATTGCAACTCGGATTCATAGGCAGAAAAAAAGAACGTTGCATATAAATGTAAATAAGAAAACCTAATTTATGAAAACTAAAAACGCGCAATGGTTGTACAAAGACGATAAAATAAATAATAAAAAATCACAAGTTCCGAAATTCGAGTAAATAATACTGCTTTCCGCACAACAGTTCTGTGAGTAATAAGTTGGTCTAGAAGAAATCGATTCCAGAGGGTTTACACCTCACCTTACCTTCTTTATATTTTTCATGCAATGGTGTGTACAATAAAGAATAATTATATTGATTAATACTTTTTTTTTAATTTTTAGAAATACGCTACATAACATTATTGTTTATTATTCATTTTATTGCAACCTATCAAAAGTCAGCTGTTGATCATAGGCCTCCTCCATAGGTTGCCTCATATGGGAAATATATGCAACAGTTGCCACGCTTGGCAGGCAGGTTGGCAACGGCATTTTTTATTAAGCTGTCATTAGGACAGTGTTGCTGTTCTTTTACAGTTTCCCTCCGTCGCCCTTTATAACACTCATAGGTTCTACCATTACCACTACTAAATATTCCCAGTAAGCAGTCCCGGTAAGCTTAGCATGTATGGTTCAAAACGGTAGTCGAAATGCGGATTCGAACCCACGAATTGTAAGTTCGCGATACCCTTAACCTTGTGGTGTATTGCGAACTTACAATTCGTACAAACGTACTAAGGAAAGTAGCCTACTAGACAAGGCTACTGTCGCCTCAATAAATAGTTTTAATAATAAAAAGTAAAGAATTCTTTATTTTTAACTTCAACTCGACGGTTTTCACCACAAATTGACACATATTCCAAAACAAAACAAATACCTGTGGGTTGCATTAAAGAAAAAAGAAAACAAAAAAAATACACATAAATAGTCACTCGTACTTGAGATTTTCGCTCTTTTTGCCAAAACGTTCAGTAACAATTAAACAAGCAAAATAAATTTTGTTGCTGCTATTTTTGAAACAAAAATAGCAGCTGGAGAGCTATCCTCTTCCTAAAGGTCACAAATTCTCAAGTAACATCATTGTGCTATATCGAATATCTCAGAGGAAATTATTTTAAGGTAGCTTTCTATATGTGGAAGACACATTTGGGGGAAAAGGGTATCCTTATCCACCGCTTTTTTTAAATCCTCGTCATTAATTACACTAAACAAATTTTAATGACATACATTAGCTGTTCTAAAGCTTCTGTCGTCATTTATTCATTCAATATAGCCTTTCACTGCCTCGTTGGTCTAGCTAGTTGTTGTAGTAGTGCGACTGCTGATTATGAGGTCCTTCTGGGTTCGAATCCCGGGTCGGGCCAAAAAAATCAATTATTGAGTTTTTCCATCAAGATATTCTCAGTAGCTGCCCGGAGTTACGAAGTTGGCGGTGTCTCACCCTCGTGCCTCGAAAAGCACGTAAAGCTGGTCCTGTGCCTGATCTCTCTCCGGTCGTGTCGGTTTACCGTCCCATCGGGTTATGAGAGTGAGAGAATAGAGAGTAAGAATAGAGAGTGCACCTATGCTTGCGCACACACTTGGTCACTATAATCTGGGTAAACACTATAAATGGGTAGTCTCCGTTGAGGCGTCACGTCGTCCAACGTGACCGAAATTCGGTCGGGAGAACATTATTATAGCCTTTCAAAATCCCACTGCTAAGCATCATGATAGGCACCTCGTAGATTACCTCTTAAATGGGTATTTGGCATAATTGCCGCACTTGGCATACGTGTTGGCAACTGCAGTGGGTTAGCAGCTTCTTTTAAATATAAGATGTTATCAACACGATGATACTAGCCACCCCGTTTCAGTTCCCTCTGCCGCCTCGTACGACACCCACAGGATGACATAGAACAATGAATTCTCTTGAACACTACAAAGCATTTTAGTTACTAAATTTAGAAACGAAAAATGTACCTAAAAATGTACTTATTCTAGTTTAAAACAACTAAATTGTTCTCTATATAAGAGGGTTGTGAAGTGCCAATAAGCGGCGCCAGTAGGTATTTTCAAAAAATATTATCCATTTCATACCGCTCGCTCCGTACCGTAGTATCGTGCGAACTAACCTTTAAACCCACTAACCCTTTACAAAATGAGACAATTTTGGTTTCATTAGATTCAGTACACCTTAACCTTAGGTCGTACGTTTTTCTTTTTAGTTTTTTTCTTCAATTTTTTTTTAAATGATGTTTGTTTCTTTTTTTTTTTTTTTATACCGCCAGATTTAAGGATTATAATTATAAATAATAGGCACGTATTATATAATATAGGTGAGTAAGGGGAATGTGTTAAAATTCTTCTAAATAATATCATCTAGTGGCGGTATTAAGGTGGGTCTATGCAAGGAGCACGAGCTGAGCACAAGCTGAGCCGCTCCACTCGCGGTGTCAAGTGTTTGTGCTTTGTGAACTTTGTTGTACAACGAGCCTCACTCAAATCTCAAATCGACGCATGCGATGCAAAGCCCTTTGTGTTCGTCAAAAAACCGATAACAGGCGGAACACAGGCGAGCACGAACCAAACGCTCGAAGCGCGCTCGTTCGAGGCTTGTAAATCGGTCGGTCGGATGCTCTGCTCGTGCTCGACTCATGTAGAGAAGCCCCCACTTTAGAGAATCAATTACCCCCATTCCATCCCATGGGCTTTGCAAGAGGTTCCCACGGGAAATACCAGAAAGATCTCATTGCTCCCAATACATAAGTCCAATGGATCGATCTAAATCACACTAAACGTGTCTTCCTCACACAAAAAGGACCCCAAGTCAATTTCCTCTAAGATATAAAAGCAAAGCTGGCTACAGAGTCCGGTTATATCTAGCTCTCAAACACGGAATCGTTAGAGATTTCGCTTTAGCGGCACACCTAACAGAACACCGATTTTAAGCCCATCCCAAATCTCACGTAGAAATTCCGATATTCATGTCTTATGTTATAAAAGGTAACGGATATTGTTACTGCATGCGACTGCCTCGTTGGTCTGTAGTCATACGCGACACGCTAATTTTGAGTCAACCCAGAATTCGGATCCGGGGCGAACCAAAATTATTCATGGCTTTTTACTACCAAGAATTTTTTGTAGAGTCCCCGAGACTGCAAGTTAATGGCATTTCAGCATATAGAATAGAATAATTCTTTATTCAATATAGATTAGAGACCCAGTGGGATATTTTTTAAATAAATTTTATAATATGAATGGTTACAAAATATTTACAATATTTATTTTAGAAACAGCTTAAAAGCGACCATCTCATTCCTAGGAGTTGTTATCAACCAATCAACCATGTATTCCATCTATATTATAATAATCCGTTTTATATTTTGTTTAATTAAATATTTAAGCTTGGTAATATAGAGACCTTGTACATTATAATATAATAATAATAATGTCCTCCAGACCGAATTTCGGGCACAGCAGCCAGCCTCAACGGAGGCTAGCCATCGGCGCAGATCAGGATTATAGTGTCCAAGTGTATTTGCGCATTGCGCACAGGTGCACTCTCTATTCCATCACTCTCGTAATCCGATGGGACGACCGGGAGAGAGATCAGGCGCAGGACCAACGGCTTTACAAGCTTTCCGAGGCATGGTGGTGAGACACCGCCAACTTCCTGACTCCGGGTAGCTACTGAGAATTTCTTGACAGAAAAACTCAATAATTGATTTTTTTGGCCCGACCCGGGATTCGAACCCAGCATAGGAGGATATTATAATATAAAAGCACATCAAGCCATTGGCCCTGCGTCTGATCTTTCTCCGGTCGTGTCAAGTTGTTTTCCATCGGACTATGAGATTCAGGGAAAAGAGAGTGCACCTGTGCTTGCTTGTCTTATATTATTAATACTGTGCCTGCGCAGTTTATTAGTCTCCGTTAAGACTGGCCGCCGTCACCGAAATCAGATTCGAAGGACATCATTTGATAATAGAATGAGAATTGCTTCATTAGGCAATTATTTGGCGGTGTTTCATTCCAGTGTCCCAGAGAGCACGTATAGTTTTTGGTCCTGTGCCTTTTTCTCTCCGGTCGTATCAGATTAGCTTCCCATTGGACTGTGAGAGTGAGGGAACAGAGAGTGCACCTGTGCTTGCACGTACACTTAGGCACTATAATTCTATCCTGAAGCCATAGTGAAATGGTCGTGAATTAGTTTTGGAGAACGAAGTTTAATTCTTTCCCTTTAATGCGTGAATAACATACTGATCCTCCCTACATATTTTTTTTATAATTATTTCATCTTTAGTTATTGATTTGAATAGATCGTTGGGAGAGGTTGCTACGATAAAAAAAACGAAAGCATATATCACTCAATTTCCGTCATTTTTATGCCCCATGCTGTAATGCCATTCAACTATTCGTCTTAGTCCTCAGAAGTCAAAGACAAAAATATTTTATTCAATTTAGGGTTCAAATAGATTAATAGGTCTTACTAGTTAAGATACCTAAATTTATATTTATTAATTCTTACATGACAGTTTAGTAATATTAATACAAATTTTACTATGTTTTTAAAAATTTGGTTAAGAAATAGTTTTAAAGTTGGCTAAATTTAAGCATGGTTAACTCGTTTTTATAAAAAACGACGCGCACATTTCTTTTACATTTATAGGTAAATTAGCTGCACTTTTATTAATGATTTCTTATATTTACGCGAACACTATACATTGATTAAAACTACTTTTACGGATTTTATCGGTTTTATTTATATTAATTTTAATACATTTTAATAGGAAGGCTGCAGTTTGCGATCATATTCTAGATGGCCCCAATCATTACATCAAATTTGATAGACCACAAATCCTCGCGAAAGAACATCGATTCCTACCAAGGATGATACGTGAGGCTATTGAAATTAAAAAACATCCTAATTTCAATAGAGAAGGAGGCTGGGTACTACCACCTGCTTGGGATCCTATAATTAATAAAATTAAAACTAAACCCAAGCATACCACTGCAAGACTTCAAAATACAGTTAGTTCATTCTGCGTAGATCGGACCAAAGACAATAATTAAAAAGCTGAAGGTACTCCGGGTTAACTTTGACATCGGGACGTCAGTCACCTCAGTCCCCCGTGACCATGGGTGCTGGAAAGCACCCGAAACGTCGGGTATTAAAATTAATATAAATAAAACGCGATAAAATCCGTAAAAGTAGTTTTAATCAATGCACTTTTATTAGTTGGAGATACATATATCGGAATTTCCACGCAAGCCCGATGTTGGCATGTTAGCGACGTTACGAAACAACCCTTACGAATCTACAAGACGTCGCCACTGACCGGTCCCACGGGAAAATGTGCAGCACGCTGAAACACCATCACAGCCTCAAATCTTCGACAAGTCGACAAGGATAACCATTAGTTCCGAAAGGCTCAGAGGATTAAGAGGTTTAAGATCGTCATTTCAAACAAATAATATGTAAAAGAGGAATATGAGAAGAGTAGTTTTAGAATTTTATATTAAGAGGAGTGTAGTAGGAAAAATGTAAGAAAGGAGGTTAATGAAGTATCGGCCGTTTATTGGACGTCTAGCTCGTTTTAGCCCTTCAGTTAACAAACCATTGGCGTTAAACAAAAGACTTATTATCTGGTATACTATAATAGTATACTACTAATTACTCTGATTAATTTTATTAAGTAATTTTAAGTTATTAATTTAATTACTCTCATAATATTAATTATTATTAAGTTTCTAAGCTTCCACAGAGGAACCACATTAATTTCAGTAAGATTTGATTATATTTAAACTCTATTTATTTAATTATTATTGTCATTGGCATAATGTGTGTTTAACAGTTGATGTAAAAAGACATACTTAGCCTACATACACAGATTACATAGTGTATATTTTTAAATAAATAAATTCATGTTATTTAATTTCCTAAGGACACCATTTGCAACGATTACATCACAACAATTGTGGAAGCCATCTCGTAAGGAGTCTGCTAGCACCGCAGTAGCAGAATATCTAAGCAAATTAAAAGATATTGGCGCCATTTTACAAAGGTTTGTGCCAAACCTTGTTGGGTTTTTGTAATTCGACTAAAAAGTTAAGCATTCAGTTGAATATCGACGTTTCACTAAAGGCCAAGCCGTCCAATTAACGCATACATTAAATCATCGAACTGCGACAGATGTGAGGCAGGCGTGAACGGCCATTTGAAATTGTATCACAAAAATCAATTTTAAGCCGCTATTTGCGCAAAAGCTTGTCTAAAGGTACTCTTAGCGATTAAGCATAGATGAAACAAGCTGATGAAAGTACAATAAAATGAAATGATATCTATCTAAAATGCGTGAATTTCTATACGATAATTTCTGTCCATCCCTGTAAAAAGCAGAAACAATAATATCTACGCAATAATACGCAATAAAGCCATAAATATATTATAAAATGGTGATGGCAAAAGATGGTGGTATATCCATCTCATCTACGCCTGTCGTAAAATATCCAGAACGGCTACGGATGCAGAGGCGATGAAATACCATAAAAATACATTTTTAATTGTTCTTTCGTATGAAGCCTTGGTAAGTGAATTTGTCAAGTGTGTGTCGTAAGAGGCTAAAGTAGCGGTCTCCAACATTTCTGCTATGGAAACATAAATGATCAATATTCTTTTACCAAGACCACTTATAAAGTTTATTGTCAGTTATGCACATTGAAACTCATTTCCTTTGGTTTATATTAGTGTTGAAACGATTATCTCTTAGCGATTACGATCACGATTATTGCGCTTAATAATCGACGATTACGCTTGCGATTACAATTATATCTGTTTTTAAACATAATATAGTATTATCTTTACATTATATTTATTACCATAAACTAATTCAAATAATGTTCACCCAGAAATTAAGAACCAAATTCAATGAATTTTTAATTTTAATTAATAAAACAACATTTCTACCTTTATAAACGTCAATCTTTTTTCAGTTTAAATCAATCCCACTGTAGTAGAAAATAAAGGAAAATAACCTTTCCGATGCTACGGATGATGGTTTTATTTAAAGATATTATTTTGCTATACATTAAAAAATTAAATAAATTCCTTTAAAAATAAAAGTCCTATAATCGTTATATAATCGCAATGATAATCGACGAATACGATTAATCGTGAAATCCATCATTGTTAATTACGATTAATCGTAATCGAAATCGTTTCATCACTAGTTTATATAATCACAATTCGTATTGCACGAAAATTAGAGGACGATCACGAATAAATTATTGTACAAGTATATAATTTTTATCTCACAATGCGGGTTTGTCTTACTGTCTTGCGCGTTTTGGTGCACACGCATATTGTTTTAGTATACGTAAACGAGAGAGTAAAAAACAACATATTATTTTGTTCAATTGACGACGGTTTGACAAACGCTACGTGCAGCTACGCACACAAGCTCGCGTGTCTTTACACATCGCAACTACAAGTAAGGCTCGCACGCCTTCGTGAAATAAAACATCTATACTATTATGCATTGATAATTTTAATTGATAGAATCGTTTAAAGGCGTTACTTTGCAGAAATCCATTATAGTAAAGGTATTAATTAATTTGCAACCATCCGCTTAAAAAAATACAATGATGTGTCTTACTTGGATTGAAGAGCACCTCCCGCCCTCTCTCAATTGCGTGCACTAACTCCGTCACCACTAGTCCCAGCACCACTACTCCCAATACCACTATTCCAGGGAAGACACACCATCGACGGTAATACGACACGTGTTTCGCCTCTACACGAGGCATCTTCAGGTGATGTAGACTCTACGGCGCTAAGACCGTTAGCGGTCAGCCCGACTATTGGAATTTCAATGTATTGTGAATCATCTAGGTTTTACGCACATTTTAGGTACATTTTAGAAAATAAGAAGTCGAAGAACAATACAGTTTTGTCTCAATTCCCACTTTCCGATTAGAACTGGAATACAAAAGAAGCATCCTCACCCCTCCTTGTCCGAGGTGATCTTGCGCATGAACTCCTGCACCTCGGGCTTGGCGCTGAGGTCGCCGAAGTAGCGCTGGAAGTCCTCGATGGTCTTGTGGTGCGTGAGCACGTTGCCCGTGCCGCCCGCGATCTGCTGCATGTAGTTGCGCGCGCGCATGATCACCTCCGACAGCTGCAGCTGCAAGGTAAACAAACCATTTTCCCATGATGATGATGTTCACGAAAGCTGGGACAGCTTTCGACATCATTCAATTCATTTTTTTAAATTAAATTAGGGTAATAAGGATTGTGTGACTTCAACGTGGAGTGTGTGACTCTAACGCAGAGTGTGTGACTCTAACATGGAGTGTGTGACTAACGTGGAGTGTGTGACTCTAACGTGGAGTGTGTGAATCCAACGTGGAGTGTGTGAATCCAACGTGGAGTGTGTGACTCTAACGTAGAGTGTGTGACTCTAACGTGGAGTGTGTGACTAACGTGGAGTGTGTGACTCTAACGTGGAGTGTGTGAATCCAACGTGGAGTGTGTGACTCTAACGTGGAGTGTGTGACTCTAACGTGGAGTGTGTGACTCTAACGTGTATGTGGAGTGTGTGACTCCAACGTGGAGTGTGTGACTGCAACGTGGAGTGTATGACTCTAACGTGGAGTGTGTGACTCTAACGTGGAGTGTGTGACTCTAACGTGGAGTGTGTGACTCTAACGTGGAGTGTGTGACTCTAACGTGGAGTGTGTGACTCTAACGTGGAGAGTGTGACTCTAACGTGGTTTGTGACTCTAACATGGAGTGTGTGACTCTAACAGGGAGAATGTGATTCCACCTGATGGTAAGTCGATGATATACATTTATCTGCGATTAAGAACCAAAATAATACACATGCATTGTCACCACACAGTGCTAAGATTCCAGTAGAAAGGGTCCCCGTTTCGGTACACCCAACATACGAAACAAAGTAGCATTAAGCGGCTATTTTACGTACGTATTACGTGTGGGCGTGATCCTTTCCCAGCCTAACAGCGAGAGGACTCGTATTATTAGAGGTTGTGAGGCATTCTATCTTAGTCCACAGAGATGACCACTCTATAGCCTTCTTTGTAGCACTTACCACCATGTGGACCTTAAGTTCGTTGGTCACTTCCGTTTTATAAAAAAATCTATCCAGACAGCAACATAATGCTGCTATTTTACGTTGGTATTCTGTGAGAGTATGGTCCTTTGAGCCAACCCATTCCCTTTGCAGTAATCAGCCGCAGTGTTGATCTATCACGTTAATAACACTGCACTGCATCCCTTCTTCGCTGAGAACGTCTTGTTTTTGCAAGTTGGTGTGAATTTGGAGGTTTATAAAAGCTTTAAATAAACCTCCATCACCCATCTACACTGCTGTGCTTACAGTGCTTACACTGCAGAACATAGGCGCCCCTCATACACTGCCTCATAGGAGGGACTCTGCCATAATTGCCACCATTGGCAGGTGAATTGGCAATCACAGTTTCGTTAGTATCTCCGCAGGAAAATGCTGCTGCTTATCACCAGTTTCAACTTCCCTCTGTCGCCTTTTACGACAGCTTCGGGATAACATGGAGTAGTAATTTTTACGACGCCACTAAACAAGGCTAAATTAAATAAAATACTTTTAACTATGAATTTAGCGTGGTACCTCGTAAAAAGTCAATTTATTTACTTACAAGTAACTGAGGCCTTCCCAAAGCGGTCAGCTTAATCGCCATCAGCCCTGTGCTCTTTGTAATACCTGAAACAGAGCAGATTTATTTATTTTATAACGTAAAATGACCCACTAGCCAACAATTACACATCAGCAGAGATTGCAACTAAATATCTACAGCGAACACCTTCGAACAAAAAAGACGTCAGGTGCGGTGTAGCCTAGCAACTTGAATTAAATGTGTCTAATCGTACTGCCTTTTCATATACTTAATAACGGAGCATGCCAGTGCTTTATGCACAGGCAGAAGTAGATAACCAGGCGATGTCTACCCATACCTACTCTAAAGTGTTTCAAAGTTGTGCAAAAAGTTGTGTACAATATGATGTTTATAATACAGTTAAAATCTGTTACGAATGACATACAAAATTCAGTTTAACGTCAAGTTTGTAATTCGTCCGGTAATTTTGACGGTGTATGGCTATCAGTGCGCATGTAAGTCTACTTGAAGCGAAAATTGAATTCGATTCTGCCGATTTCATCAAGTTTGCAGCGCCATGACGTAAGTCGGAGTAATAATCCAAGGATGGCTAACGCGTTGTCGCCTGTTACTGGTGACACTATGATTTCAACTGATGCGGGATCATACAAACTACAATTTGAACGTGAGTGGTCTGCTGCGTGCTGCAAACTTGACAGTAAACTGGATCGTGTATGGCTCCATTATGAAGACATTCAAAGGATCATTAAACTAAGAACGCTATCTCTGTTATAAGCAATATGCATAGAAGTAATGTTTAAATGGGGACTCGACAGGTAACCTAGTCATTTCTTCGCAATAAAAATATATATGCTCTTACGTGGTAGAGCCACGCTGCAGTTATATTATAGTAGTTGCACGAATGGGTCGGCTCGACCAGAGCAGGACCACACTCTCACAGAATACCAGCGTAATGCTGCTGTGTTTCATATAGTGCCCTCTAGAGAACCGGAGACCCTTTTTACCGGAATTGAGGCATTTCATCTTAGCCCTCAGGGGTGAAAACGCATCTGCATTTTGATTCTTAATTGAGGATTAATGTAGATGTCTATGGGCCACAGTATCCACTTACCATCAGGTGGACTGTGCGTTTGTCACCCAATTCTATAAAAAATATTCGTCGTTCTGACGATGTCGGTTCAACGGTATATCCAGCTTCGATTATATATGTAACATGGACAACCGTAAAAAATAAATTATATCATTGTTTTAGTATTTTATTATTTTTATAGGATAAGCGTGACAAACGAGCACACAGTCCGCCTGATGGTACGTTACTATGGCCCATAGACATCTACGTCTATCCTCGATTACGAATCAAAATGCAGCTGCGTTGTCACCCGTGAGGACTAAGAAGGAATGCCTCGTTTCCAGTAAAAAGGCACTCCGGTTCTCTACATTCACCCTACGAAACACATTTTACGTGAGAGCGTACTCCGTCCCCAGTCGAGCAGACCTAATCGGGCTACAACTATACCAGTAATATAGCTGCAGCCTGGCTCTACCACATATTAGTTTTGAAAAAAAAATATAATAATTGTATTGGAATTGGGCCCAGCAATTAACTGTTACGTGATGGTGAATAAGAAAAATTGAAACATACCGGCAACAGCGTCAATACTCCTCAAGAAAGCTTCCATGTTCTTCTCACACGACGCCTCGTTGAGATAGAAGTAGGTACGTGCACTAGTCACTTTGTACCGCCTGTCAGCGAAGCGCTGTTCCACATGGTACTGCTTGATCTGACCCTCTTCTACTTTGTCGCCGCAAGCCGAAATAGAAGCACTGCAATAAAATGATATGATTTATTATAACACTAGAGTGACTGACCAGCCACCGTCCACCACGTGGAAACGGCTACTAAGGGCAACTAATTAGCCTAAATATCACTTAGCTTATCCTTAGTTCTCTAATCTCACAGAGATTTTTACAGATTTTACACCTTTTAACAGAAATAGAAGTAGAGTGATAGGTCAAAGCAAAAAAATTTCTATCGCCTAATATTGAGGGCTGATCTCATGAAAGGCAATTGTGTCTTATATTTAGTTTATTCTCCTATTGCTTATGAATCCGCATTTTAATGCTAATCTTATTGACAAATTAAAGTTCCGCTAAGCTCGCCCTTTGGCGACCATCACGGCAGTTCGGACCCTGCATGCAAGTCACTCAGTAGCAGATGGGTAAGTTCGCGTACACTTTGTTCATACGATATACACATACATCGTCGATACATCGTCTCGTATACTCAGTCATCGCATCGAGAAAACAGTTTAAATTACCGTAAACTCCAAATCAAAGTGTTAAATTCGTGTAAATTGAAGCAAGAAAACGAGGAATGCACACGTGACAGTCAACCTGAAGTACGAGAAGAAGCTGCCGGCGTTCACCAGGTGCGTGCCCTCCATCCTCCATTTGCAATAATTTGCAATGCTGGTTACCAAATTCAAAACCTAACCCGCTATCACCTATACATTCCAATTCTGCATTAATTTCTAACCGCATCGGAACTACATGGGAATGCGAGATATACTAACCGTGTCATTGCGCGTGTGTAACTGTGTTTTCAGACAGTAACTTCCTTTAAATATGTATATAAATTGACTGCCTCGTTGGTCTAGTGGTGGTAATAGTGCGACTGCTGATCATGAGGTCCTAAGTTCGAATCCCGGGTCGGGCCAAAAAAATTCAATTATTGAGTTTTTTTGTCAAGAAATCCTCAATAGCTGCCCGGAGTCAAGAAGTTTGCGGTATCTCACCCCCGTGCCTCGTAAAACACGTAAAGCCGTTGGTCCTGCGCCCGATCTCTCTCCGGTCGTGTCGGATTACTGTCCCATCAGAATATGAGAGTGAGGGAATATAGAGTGCACCTGTGCTTGCGCAAGCACACTTGGGCACTACAATCCTGTTCTGCGCCGATAGCTAGTCTTCGTAGAGGCAGGCCGCGGGTTCCAATCCCGCACGGAACAAGTGTTTGTATGGCATACAAGTAATTGTTCCGGGTGTGAATGTTTGTCCTTGTGCAATTTATGTTTGTAAACTGCCTCCACAATACAAGAGAAAATCCTAGTATAGAGATAACGTTTTAAAAAAAAATACTGCGAATAGACTACGCTACTGCTATACCTATTTAATAAAAAACAAATCTAGTCTCTTCCTATGACAAAAATATCCTCTGAATTAAAGGAAATAGAGTTTAACTAGAAAATATTTTGTTTTTAAAACTAATCACATTGAATAAAAATTTCTATTCTCAATCATCTTTTACACGTACACTACATTTTCTTGCATAAGTTTGCAAATCTATCTACGTCTACTAACACCTCAGAGCACAATTATAACGCAAAAAATGATTTTTTTTGTAGTAGTAGTTAGTGAACTGTTTTCATCTCGCATATCTCGAGAACAATCGTGATCGTCTTCAAACCAGTTTGATTTGACCTTTATTGCATAATAAATATCTTTTAGTTTTCATTCGTATTGATTTTGCAGTTTTTTTTTAATAACACACTTAATTTTTTTAATACCAGCGTAAAATAGCAGCTTAATTCTGCTGTGTTTCGTATGGTGAGTGTAGAGATCCGAAGACCTTTTTTTACAGGAAACGAGGCATTCCATCTTAGTCCTCAGGAGTGACAACGCAATGTAAATGTCTATGGGCCACAGCATCCACTTACCGTCAGGTGGACCGTGTGCTCGTGTGTCACCAAATTAATAATTAAATAAATTACCATTATTAATTTGTTTCTACGACGACTTTCCATGTAGAAGTAATTGTTTTATATTATAAAGGAGTAAAAAAGTTAGTATGTAGCTTTTTGTACCATGAAGTGGCTCAATAATAACATTAAAACTACAGTTGCCAACCCGCCTGGCAAGGGTGGCAGCTATGGCAAATATTCATCTATATTAGCAGGGATTATTGACGGCCAAATAAGTAAGTTTTTTTGTAGGAGGAAATTTTTTGAAACTGCTGATCCGAGATTTCGAATATTCTTTAACTGATTGAAAGCTAATGTTTAGGCGATTAAATTTAGTTCCTATGAAGATCAACAGTTGGCGCCACACGTAGTAAGAATTTTCATTTTAAATTTTTTGACGAATATGGAATAAATTTATGTGCAGTGTTTAATTTGAAATTACAAGTAGTAGTTAGACGGCTCTATGGCGCAGTAGCTTACTGAGTTACGGCGTTGAGGGCCGCGGGTTTGAATCCCGCACGGAAAAAGTATTTGTATAGCCTACAAATATATTTTCCTGGTCTGGATATTTGTCCTTGTGCAATTTATTTTTGTAAACTGCCTCCACGAAACAGGAGAAAATCCTAATGTGGGGAGGGGGGTAACGTTTTAAAACAAGAAAAAAAAAAGCGGGTAACCAGCTAACGTATATAAATTATCATACTTATATAAATCGAGTTGGAGAGGGAAGTTTTAATGAATGGAACATTATAATCCAAAGTAACATCCCTTCCCACCCTACAGTTTACACACCAGTGCAAAGAAATAGATAGGTACCTATGTTATATAACCGTTAACATTTTCAAACGTGTTTTAGTGCTGCACACACAAAACAGATTTGAATCACAAGCAGAGTGACTGACTCTCCAGTCTCGACGACCTAGTAACGTCAATCAAACAAAAAGATAAAAGCTATTAGACACGTAAAAAATGGTTCGAGTAGATGTTTTACTACATACATAATAAAGAAACAATTAATCTTGTCACGCAAGCAAAATTAAACTTTATTTCATTTGCAACATCAATTACTTTAGTATGACTCGAATGAATCTAGCAAAGATAGCAAAGATCTAAATGACCTGGAATTTTTAAAACACACGAGTACCAATAAAATTTTAAGCATTAATTGATAGATTTTTTTTGCCTACATGTGCCCAATCACGGTGCAGTTGCATTATATCTGCAACATGAAATGATCAGCTCCAAAACCACTCTCCCATAGAACAGTAGCATTAAATGACAGCATAATACTGTTGTGCTTCGCAGGATGAATATAGGAGGACGGATACCCCATTAATAACATTTTTTATAGAATAAGAGTGACAAGCCAGCACAAAGTCCACCTGCTGTGGATGCTGTGCCTTATAGTCCATAGACTTCTACATCTATCATCGAATAAGAATCTTTAGATGCGTTTTTATCCCTGAGGGCCTAAGATGGAATGCCTCGTTTCCAGTAAACATGGTCTCCAGTTCTCCACACCAAACGAAACACAGCTGCATTAAGAGCGTGGTCCTTCCCCGGGCAAGCCGACCCCTTTGCGCCACAAACATAATATTCGTATAGATGTAGCAGGCAGTCCATCTAAATCTTAAGGAATGATAAAACATCTGCATTCGGATTTTTAATCGATGATAGATTTCTAGATCACAGCATCAACTTACTATCAGCTGGATTGTTGAGTGGATTGCACATAACATTACCTTTAGCTAAATTGTAAGCAACATTTATATTCATTACAATTTAAAAAAACTACCTACTCCCCACGGTGTAGCGCCAAGATGACTGGCTCCGTTACCTCGACGAAAAAGAGCCAGTTCTTTTGTAGCTTTGGATTTAAATTATTATTTTTGGTCTGATGTATGCAGAATGAAGTTACATTATCATGAAATCCTGCAGTACATATACTTGGTTTAGAATCACTTTCATTAATTATGGGATCCCAAGCAGAGAGTATTCCCGTGCAGTGGCGGGTAAGAATACTCACTACCCCATATGTTCCCGTGGGTGTCCTAAAAGGCGACAGAGGGAAACTGAGCCAGAGGATGGGCAACAGCATCTTTCTGATAACAGCAAACAGCAATAAAACTACCCCCCACTAGATGGAATGACGACCTGGTAAGATGTGCAGGAAATCGATGGATGCAGTTGGCTCAGGACCGTGCTTTGTGGTAAGTGCACTACCATGTATAAATATTTAAGTGCACTACCATGTATAAATAAGTAAATGCACTACCATGTATAAATCAGTAAGTGCACTACCATGTATAAATAAATAATTACTTGGGGGAGGCCTATGTTCAGCAGTGGACTTGTGAAGGGCTATAATGATGATGATGATGATGATGAAGCAGAAAGTATACCACTTATACAAAGTACACTAAGAACTTTTTCTTATTACTGACTTGTCAGTGAGGTGACAAGGCTTTAAGCAAGGTTTAGACGAAGCCAGTGCTAGCTACCATCCTATAAACAGTTTTTCAAGACAAGCCAGCGCTGGCACTGGGAATAGAGCGCCTGCCTATTTTTCAAGCCAGTGACCTCCGCCCGCGTGCCCCGCAAACCCCGTGCCAGAATAAATAATTTGTAATTTAATAATTTAATTAGTGATATTGTACAAATTCCTATATTTGATGTATGTAGGTATATGATAAACATTATTTTTCAGTTAGTTTAAAAAATCATTAATTTAATACAACGATTTACAAGAATAATCTAGGAATGAAATGAATCCATTTGGCCTCATCTAAACAAAACGGGCCAGGCCAGCGCTGGCTTGTCTGAGGACTGGCGCCAGCGTTACTGGCTTCGTCTAAACCTTGCTTTAAGTGAAAATCTGCGCCACAAAGCTGAACCAGGGAAAACAAATGGTTAATAGTCCACACTTACGACATAGACCACATACATACCCTGCGGCAGATTGTACAGAAGACCGAAGAGTACAATCTGCCACTTTGCCTGGCATATGTGGACTATGAGAAAGCCTTTGATTCCGTCGAAATTTGGGCGGTGCTACAGTCCCTTCAGCGGTGCCAAGTTGACTGTCGGTACATCGAAGTGCTGAAGTGTTTGTACAATAGGGCTACGATGGCTATCCGAGTACAGAACCAGAGTTCGAAACCTATCCAACTGCAGAGAGGTGTAAGACAGGGTGATGTTATATCCCCGAAACTCTTCACCGCTGCGTTGGAAGACGTTTTCAAGCTACTGGACTGGAAAGGATACGGTATTAATATCAATGGCGAGTACATCACTCACCTTCGATTTGCCGACGATATAGTCATTATGGCAGAATCGCTGGAGGACATAAGCATTATGCTCAATGACCTCAATAGTGCCTCCCAACGGATAGGTCTTAAGATGAACATGGACAAAACAAAGATCATGTTTAATGTCCATGTCACACCTATGCCGGTAGTTGTTGGGAGCACTATGCTCGAAGTTGTTGACGAGTACGTTTACCTGGGACAAATAGTCCGACTAGGTAAGTCCAACTTCGACCGAGAGGTCAATCGACGGATTCAACTCGGCTGGGCAGCGTTCGGGAAATTACGACATATCTTTTCGTCAGGTATACCTCAATCTCTAAAAACTAGATTGTACAACCAGTGCGTGTTGCCAGTGATGACTTACGGATCTGAGACGTGGTCCTTCACTGCTGGCCGTATAAGGACGCTTAAGGTCTCTCAGCGAGCTATGGAGAGGGCTATGCTTGGAGTTTCTCTGCGTGATAGACTCAGAAATGAGGATATCCGCAGTAAAACCAGAGTGACCGACATAGCCCAACGGATTAGTAAGCTGAAGTGGCAATGGGCCGGCCATGTAGCTCGAAGAACCGATAACCGATGGGGAAGAAAGGTTCTCGAGTGGCAGCCTCGTACCGGTAGGCGTAGTGTAGGGCGACCCCCCACTAGATGGAGTGACGACCTGGTAAGACATGCAGGAAGTCGATGGATGCAGGTGGCTCAGGACCGTGCTTTGTGGCATTACTTGGGGGGAGGCCTATGTTCAGCAGTGGACTTGTGAAGGGCTGTAATGATGATGATGATGACTTACGACTTGACTGCTAGTATACGCATACGGATACACTTTTACAACAAAAACCACAATGTCCACTCAGGGCTCTGAAGCGAATTTACGATCATAAGCCCGGATTAAGGTTTTAAAATGTTTAAGACTGATGTATCAGACTAGACCTTAAAGTGATTTATTGTGTCATAAAGAGTTTCAAGTATCACTTGGCACTTGGAAGAAACACCTCTACACATCCTAACCGATTGCGGACCCTTAATGCGCAAACGTAACACTCATCTGGGACACTATCTACTCCGCCCAGAAGAAGTGAAATTGCTCACGGCTAAGCAACTCCTTCAATTCATTGAAGACATAGGGCTTAGCAGTGAACTATAGCCATAGCAACGATCACAATAGATCTTTTAGGTCGCAGTGATACTGGTCTCTTTACCTAGACCTGCATAGCTGCTCGCACATAATAAAAAAAAATCACTTGGGCCAGGCTTTTTGAGATTCCACAAAATGGCTCGTATCCATATCGCTCTTTGGACCCTCTCGAGCAAGCTTGTGTGTTGTATGATGGTGGATGGCCCTCAACTAACTTCTAACTTCTAACAAAGAAGATGTTACCATTGTCACCCCCGGGAACTAAGATGAAATACCTCACAACCTTAGTAATTATAATGACTCTCTTGTTCAAACAGGAACATAGCGATGGGTGCACTGATAGTCAGTTAGCAGCCCAGGCGGACTCTTATCAAGAAAAGGTGCATTTACCACCTAAATTAACCTGACTTTTGTAGACAATTTATATTCTTTTGTCCCTGACATAAAATATATACATGCTACGAGGGTGGATTGAAAAGTACTCGGCCTAACCAAGAAAATAAACACATACTAAATCAGTTATATTTTTATTTTTCTACATAATCACCATCAAGTTCAATACACTTTTGCCACCTCCCCTTCCAAGCATTTAGACCGTTGAAAAAAAATGATTCTTCCTTAGAGTCAAAATATGCGTCTACAGCTGCTTTGACGTCGTCGTTTGTCGAAAATCTTTGACCTCCCAAATGCTTTTTTAGGTTAGGGAACAGAAAGAAATCTGATGGTGCCAGATCAGGTGAATACGGCGGATGCGGTAACAGTTCAAAGCCACAGTTGTGAATTTCAGCCATTGACTGTACTGACGTGTGAACACGGGCGTTATCTTGATGAAACAGGACTTTTCTTCTGAGCATTTCTCGACGTTTTTCTTTTATTTCCTCTCGTAAACGACGTAGTAAGGTGCAGTAGTAATCAGAGTTTATAGTCTGACCCCTTTCAAGATAATCAATCATAATCACACCTTTCGAGTCCCAGAATACTGAAGCCATCACCTTATTTGCCGACAAAATAGACTTAGCCTTTTTAGGGGGTGGTGAACCAGGTCTTCTCCACTGTTTTGATTGTTGTTTTGTTTCCGGTGTACAGTAATGAACCCATGTTTCGTCCATAGTAAAAAAACGATTCAAAAAATCATCTGCATCGGCTTCAAATAACTCCAAACAGTCGCGTGAAATAGTCAATCGCGTCCTTTTTTTGTTCAACTGAAAGCAGTCGCGGAACCCACCTCGCAGACACCTTGTGCAAACCCAACTCGTTGACAATGATGTTTTGAGTTCATTCATAAGAGATGCCTATAATCTCGGCTATCTCTCTAATTTTTAATCTGCGGTCTCCCATTATTAAATCAAGTACTTTTTTAATATTTTCGTCAGTAGTTGACGTCGAAGGCCTTCCAGAGCGGGGTTCATCTTTCACACTCTCTCTCTACCACGCTTAAATTCTGCTATCCATTTTTTGACGGATGAATATGACAGAGCACAATCGCCTAATGTACTGACCATGTCATCATGGATGGCTTTTGATGATAGCCCCTTCTTATGGAGGTACTTAATGACGGCACGCTGCTCGATTGGCTCCATTCGCGGAAATTATGTCCGATTACTTTGTTAATAAATTTATAAAATCACAACTAATTATCGCACACGTTTCGAACTTCACACAATGAACTAGTCTGAACTGAACTAAATAATGTGGGTAGATTTGATTTTTAGAATTGAATAGATCTGTGTTAGGCCGAGTACTTTTCAATCCACCCTCGTACAAAATGCTGTAAAAAGAAAAACATAAATTTTTGCTTTAGAGCATAGATAATCACAAAGCAGCACGCATAGAGTACTTGCGTCAATCAATAAATCATACAGCGGGAACAGAATCAAATTATCCTCGTTGACATGACGTAACAATAACAAGCGTAACAACTGTAATAAATCTTGACATACTATCTTGCAAAGCACGTGAGAATATGACATACTACATTACAATAACGATTTGGCTTGTAGCGTTACACGTAAACGTGAAAACTATGGCGCCCTATTTAGCTCGGAAGCCCGGAGAAGCCGCAACAAAAGAGTAATAATTAGTACTATTTATTTTTATCGAATATTAGTGGGCCAATGACTTTGTTGTCATAGTCTTGTATCAAACTCGCACTTTAAAAAAGAATTTTAGATCAGTATTATTAGACTTGCTGGACTTTAAAACGACAACGAGAGGTTTTAGTGGGAACCAACACGAAAGCTCATTTTCCCCTTGTCGTTTAAATAACGGTTTCAAGTGGATTTATTTCGTTAAAGCGGTGCTTATTAAATGTACATTAGTTAATTTGTTGACCTCTCCTCTTGGTTAATTAGGGGAAACAATGACCGAGCGTTCCGACGGTGACAAAGTTTAAATATAAATATAAAAAATAAAAAAATAATAAATCATTTATTCTGGACCAAACCTTTTGTACATTGTT
Organism: Parnassius apollo; assembly: GCA_907164705.1. Taxonomy (NCBI): domain Eukaryota; kingdom Metazoa; phylum Arthropoda; class Insecta; order Lepidoptera; family Papilionidae; genus Parnassius; species Parnassius apollo. Next base: position 4,523,353 of record CAJQZP010000547.1, on the reverse strand, counting down.
CACACCCACCAAACTGCGTAAATTTGTCCGCGGGTTAGCGCTTGTTTAATACATTTGGTTCAAATACGTAACTATATACAGTAAATAAAAGTGTAAATAAAGCAGGTTTAAATTTTAAAACCGGTATTAAACTATTATTAAGAAATATTTACTAAAATTTAGCCTATTATTAAAAAACTACTGCTATTATTAAGAATTGCTAACATTTGGCCTATAGAAACTACTACTAATATTAGGATTTACTAACTTTTTCACATCTTAAATATGTATTTATTATTGTAGTCTGTTGGCGACTCTCAATTAATAAATAAAATTATCTTCGATATGTAGTCGTCATAATCCTTAAGAAACTGTAAAGTGATGCAACAATTCAAAATATTGTGAATAATTTACTATAAAGTATAATTGGCAAAAGAACTAAGTGAAGAACTAAGTGTACTAACTAAAGAAGAAATTAATAAAAAGGAATGGTTTTTATTTAAAGTTATGCTAAATGATACCGAGGGAATGACGAAATCACAATAGATGTTTTTCGTTTACTTCAGAGTCAAAAGAAACCTGTAAAAGAATCTTCTATTTACCTCTACTCGAGGCTATGTGAGAACTTATACATACAATATAATTAAAGATAATATTAGATAGATAGTAAAGATACACTAAAACGATGCTCTTGACACGCACTCACGGGCACATCTTATTTCTTTCCATATTAACTCGTTCTTTCTATAATAACACTGCTGATTGCACACATAAGCACTTAAAACCGTAAATGCGTGTTCCCAAGATGAGCATGTTTTCGCTCAGTTTCAACGTCTTTTTTTTATAGAAGAAGGGTGAAAAACGAGCACACAGTACAACTGATGATAAGTGGATGCTGTAGCCCAGAGTCATCTACATTTATCATTTTCCTCGATTTAGAATCAAAACGCTGTCACTTGTCACCCCTGAGGACTAAGTTGGAATGCCTCTTATCCTGTACAAATTGTCTCCGGTTCTCTACACTCACCATACAAAACACAGCACCATTAGGCTGCTATTTTACGCTGGTATTCCGTGAGTGACAAGAACTGGAGACCTTTTCTAATATTAACGACACATTTTTTTTATAGAATAGGGGGCAAACGAGCATGCGGCTCACCTGATGTTAAGTGACTACCGCCGCCCATAATCAACCGCAACACCAGGGGAATTGCAGGTGCGTTGCCGGCCCTTTAGAAAGGAGTAAGCTCTTTTCTTGAAGGTCCCCAGGTCGAATCGGTCCGGAAAAATCGCCGGCGGTAAACTATTCCACAGAGAGGTTGTACGCGGAAGAAAACTCCTCTTGAAACGTACTGTGGTAGACCGCCAAGCATCCAGATGGTGTGGATGGTATCGGGACGTTTGCCGCGTGTGCGTTCACGAACTTTGGCGGCTGGGATTAATCCGAACAATTCCTCAGAGCACTCTCCATGGTATATGCGAAAGAAAATGCAAAGAGATGCAACATCTCTTCGCAGTGCCAGTGAATCGAGCCGATCGGAAAACACTCGGTCGTCGACGATTCGAGCCGCTCAGCGCTGGATGCGGTCAAGTGGAAGGAGCTGGCACTGGGTAGCCCCAGCCTAGAGATGGGAACAGTATTCCATGTGCGGCCGAACCTGCGCCTTATAAAGTTGCAGGCGGTGTGCTGGCATGAAATACTGTCCCGCTCTGCTGAGCACGCCAAGCTTTTTTAGAAGCCAATTTGGCCTTCTCTTCCAAGTGAACACGAAACTGCACGTCACTCGATATGTCAGCGCCGAGGATTCCGATACTGGCTGAGGCAACAAGGAGAGTGCCTTGAAACTGAGGAGATACGACAAAAGGGTTCTTTTTAGCGGTTAACGCGCAAACTTGTGTCTTCTGGGGGTTAAACTGGACTAGATTTAGTCGCCCCCAATCCGAGACTGTTCAGCAAAGACTCGACTTCAGACACAAGTTTGTCCCGGCACTCGGATACGTTTTCCCGAGAAATATTGGCTCGGCCGGTGTAAAGAGCATCACCAGTGCTGTCATCTGCATAGCAATGAATGTTACGGGTTTGCAACATATCATTGATATGCAGAAGAAACAGCGTTGGCGATAGCACGCAGCCTTGTGGAACACCAGCATTAATAGGATTGCAATCGGAGCTTGCTCCGTCTACAACGACCCTGATGTCATAGGAAGGGAGCTTCGAAAGAAGCGCTTTGTGCCAAACCCGATCGAAGGCCTTCGCAATGTCCAAACTAACGGCCAATGCCTCCCTCTTGGACTCTACTGCCTCTGCCCATCTGTGAGTTAGGTAGACCAGAAGATCACCAGCTGACCGACCACGGCGAAAACCGTATTGGCGGTCACTAATTAGCTGGTGATCCTCAAGGTACCTCATGAGCCGGCAGTTTACAATGGACTCCGTTGTTTTGGAGAACAAGGAGGTGATGGCGAAATGCCGGTAGTTGGACGGGTCTGAGCGGTCGCCTTTTTTAGGGATCGGGTGAACGAAAGCCGTCTTCCATGATTTTGGGACTCCGCCTAGGGAGTAGGAGTACCGGAAAAGACGAGTTAAAACTGGTGCCAACTCTGGAGCATACGTCCTCAGCACAATTGGGGGGATTCCGTCAGGCCCACTCGACTTGTGGTTGTCCAGGGAGAGGAGTGCTTTGCGAACCGAGCGCTGTGGAAACTGCACTTCCGGCATGGAGCACTCACACCGCGGGATGGTCAGCGGCGTACTCCCCCCGTCATCGAGAGTCGAGTTGGACGCAAAAGAGAGAGCCTAGAAGATCGGCTTTCTCCTTTGCGGTATGGGCCAGTGAGTCGTCCTCCCTGTGCAGAGATGGAAGAGATGGCTGACAGAAATTCCCCTGGACAGCCTTGGCGATAGACCACAATGCCCCGTGCATTCTGGTCTGTCGCGAGAACCTAGTTCGCCTTCCTTCTGGAAGGTTCTCCCCAATTCTGCTTATGTGCTCTGACTTTGCCTTGGCAATGACTCTTTTGAAGGACCTAGAGGCGGAATTATGCTTCTTTTTTAGAGCGCTGGTGTTTACATCTCGGGACGCTGATGCGTCAGCCCAGGCTTGGTAGCACTCCTGCTTATAGCATGATGCTATTTTACAGGAGCGACCAAACCATGGCCGAGATTTGCCTCCAATGGGCACCACAGGGGAAGGAATAAAAAGTTCCATACTCTGAAGTACCACATCAGCGACAGAATCCGCAACAACGTTGGGATCATCTAGCGAGAAGCAAACCCGCCCCCAAGGGTAGGATGCAAAGAAAGACCGCATCCCATCCCAATCGGCTGACCTATAGTGCCAAACAAGGCGGCAGCCTGCAGAATGTAATTGCGATTTCAGCGTCAGAGAGCACCACACTCCGGACAAGACAATAGTCCGAGGAGCCTAAAGGGGCGTCGACGGAAATCTGATATCCTTCCGGGTGAGAGGTCAGCAGAAGGTCCAACAGGGAAGGTGCATGATCCTCCACATCTGGAATCCGTGTAGGCGACGTAACCAGTTGTGTCAGACCATATGCCAAGGCAAAATCACGAACAGATCTCCCCGCGTGATCGGTTAAACGTGAACCAAGCCATTCGCGTTATGGGCGTTAAAGTCGCCGAGGATCACGATCTCTGCGGAGGGAGATCTGCTGTAGCAACGAATCTGTAGCCATTTGTACGTGGTCGAAGAGTCGGTCTGTTTCGGCATTACCGCTATGGGACCTATAGAGGCACCCGTAGACGCGCGGATGGTCGTCGCTGTCTACGCGTAGCCAAAGGATGGACAGGTCCGAACCTTCAAGTCTGCCGAGGCGTCGAGAACAGATGTCCTCTCTGACGTAAACGCAAACTCCAGCCCGAGGCACAAAGGAGTGTTCCAGTTTGTACCCCGGGTAGGAGAGATACGAGACATCAGCCGGAGAGGACACCTGCGTCTCGGTCAGAAAGAGCAGAGCCGGCCTCGCCGTCTCGAGATGGTAGTGGACGGCGTTTACGTTAGAGTGAAGTCCCCTGATATTGCAGAAATTCACGGACAGCGTGGCAGGGGCGCCTTGGTCTTGTTGCTCCGTTTGCCCCGAGCAGTTGTAGTCTTGAGCGGAATTTTGCCCTCTCAGAAGTGGAGAAACATGGTCGTGGATGCTCAGCGAGGGATTCTCCAGGGGTGCTGGTACCCTCCTGGGGTAGTCTATCATCATTTAATTCCGCTACCATATTGATGGGGGGGGGGGGATTTGGGCCTCCGGCCACCTGCACTCACCAGACAAAACGCGGAAGCAGAGCTTCCACTTCACGCCGGTATTCTGTGAGGTCGTGGTACCACCCCGGTTTGAGCCGGCCCATACGTTCAACAGCAAAGCTGCCGCGTGGCTCTACCACAATTAGCAGCAGGCAGGGCAGATTTTGCGATAGTTGCCAGTTGACAACCGCAGTTTTTATTTCATTTTATTTCACACTTTACAGGTTCAATATAAAAACACATTATTATAACCACAGACTTATTATACTACATGATTATAAAATTGAAAAAGCGGTCTAGGTGCGACCCGAAAGGTCCACACGACTAACTTCCCAGGTAAAGAATGAAATAATATCATATGTTTTAATACTTTATACAATTTTTCATTCGTCACCGATCACACATAGGTACATACGTACATACGTGTACATGTGCACACACGGACATCCTCCTAAAAACCATACTATTCGACTCTAAAGACCTTGATACGTGGAGATATATTAAAATTTCCAATTTACAAAATTACAATAACTTCCCACTGGAAAGTTAAAAAAATTCATCAGAAGTGAAAACTTCTTAACTTCACAAACTTGTAAACATTATTTTTATTAGATGCCATATCCATTAATAACGTTAAACTATAGTAATTTGCCGCTTACCTATATCCATTTTATTATTTATTATATTAGTAATAATTTGGTAAAACTATTATATGTCAATTCATTCGAAAATAACCACCTATGTAACTTAAAACTAAGTAAGCATTTCTACGGAAACGGAAATTAGTCAAATACTCTATATGACTTTCATGAAATACTTGACGCTGGCAGAATTGGAATTCTATTCTTACAGTGGAATATCTAAACGTGACAGTCACGCGAGTTCAGTGCTTTTTCCCTATCCCAAAAGTGTCCAACTTGCATAACGAAGTTTTCATTTCAAAAAGGTTCCTCTAACATTTTTCACGTCACATTACCTTTATTTTATTTTTCATCTCATTCATCAACCCATCCCCTGTTTCAGTTTCCTTCTGCCTCTCCTCTTACGACACCCACGAGACTGTATGGGGTAGTGGATACTCTTACACCGCCACTACACGAGGTCACTTAAATTCAATAAATATAAATCACTATTGCATGGTGGCGATGAAAGAGACTATACTAAGGCACAACTGTGTAATGGCAAAAAGATTATACGACTTCCGACAGATGGCGCTATAACCTCTTTACGACAGACGTAAAACACGCGTCGAACGGACGCAGCGTCAAAGGATCAATCCACCTACCAAGCATGACGACAAAGGATTAGACTCCATGGCGCAGGTGCTTAGTATTGAGTTGCACCGCTGGGGGCCGCGAGTTTGAATCCCATCACACACGAAACAACTATTTGTACGGCCTAGTGGCCTACAAACTACAAATAATTGTTCCCGGTCTGGACGTTTATCCTTGTGAAATTTACGTTTGTAAACTGCCTAGTGAGGAGGTAACGTTTAAAAAAAAACAAAAATTAAGACAGCAAGGCCACGAAGTAAATGTAAAAAAACGTAAGTAAACGTTTTTTATGCGCTAATTTATCATAGACTACAAGGTTGTAAACCAAAAGCAATAAAATCTGAAAAATATCGTCTCCTTGTGTTAATTCAAAAATATCAAACGTTACGTATGTTTTTTATTGTTAAAAATTAAAAGATAAAAAACTTTAGATAAAAGAAATATACAATTAATATCTTACAAATGAGATAAATAGACATTTTAAGACGTTAACAGGCTTTTATTATCCTCGTGTGTATCCAGTGGCGAAGCCTCTATACAAGCCCAGAAGCCCGGCTTGCCTCATTAAGATGAATCAATCAATTATATCAAGTAATAAAATAATTCGCAAACTGTTTCAAACCATTTCAATTGCCCGCGCACTCTGTTCGACCTCGTAGCCTTACGAATACTGCTGTCATACATATAAGGAGAGTTGAATTGAGCGATTGGTTTTCTCCCTCGCACGTGTGGGCTTTTTACCGGACTTTCGAGAAGGCGATCGCTCCCTTTCTAACCTGTGGCAAAATGTTCTATAATGAAATATAACTACGAAATGTTTATATAGCAATTACTATTGAGCCACAAGCCTGGCTTTGCCCTGAAGTTGTTTAGGAGTGCGTTAGCGACTAGCGAATGGGGTGCGGGCCATTCGTATGCAAGTTCACTTCACATTTCAATGTTTATGTTTGTTTTCTTTGTGTTTGTTAAAAATTTATGCTTTTTCAAAGATTTTCAGTGAAAATGGGAGGATAATAGCGTTCATTGTGATGAATATAAGTGTGTTGAAGTGCTAATCGACGAGGAAAAGGTAAAATCTTTAAAAATTAAATTTAATATTCAATAAACATTTCTTCATACTTTAAATATAGGTACAGGACTCTTTAGTATTAAAGTTTAATTAAGTTAGGCGTATTTAAAGGTTTAATAACTCAATATTTAAATTACCATATGAATTAAAAATATCATTTTGAACGGCAGCATAAAATATGAGACACCTAGGTTTAATACATATATACATAAACACTCACGCCTGTCACCCGGAGGGGTAGGCAGAGACTACAGACTTCCATTTGGCACGATCCTGACACACCTCTCTCGCCTCCTTCACATCCATACACCTACGCATACATGCTCGTCGGTTAAGGGTACTCCTAATTTGGCCCGTTTTCAATAAATCGCCAATTTGGTCGATAAATTTTCGCCTAGGACGTCCCTTTCCGACTCTGCCATTCACTTCTGCAACATAAATTTTCTTTGTCACTCTTTCCTCATTCATTCTTTCCACAAACCAAACCACCGAAGCATTCCTTTCTTAATCCTGGTCACAACATCATCTTGCAAACCATACTCTTCTCTTATTACACCTAGGTTTAATTTTATAGGAAATAAGTGTTACAATCTTTTTTTAACGTGAAGCCCAAATTTTAATGTAATAAATCAAAAGTATACAGAAGAATGTATTGAGGTTTTTAAAGAATACTCCCTTTAGTTATTTCCAGTATATAAAAATTTTATAGCGCCATCTACTTAATTCTATAGGTAAAGTCATTTTATCGAACGAAAATTGGTTGATTCTCACGATGGTACCTAAAAATTATGCTAGATGGCACAAATACGCTATCGGCTAATTTAATATTTATATTACCATATGAGTTTAAAAATATAATCTTGTATGGTTTATTATGAATTGAAAATGAATAATTATATAATAAATAGTCATTATTTTATGGTAAAAAATTAGCAAAGCTTTATCTTGTCATTATAACTATTTAATTCCTGTCGTAATCTGCTCTTTTATGCATATAACTTAAACAAAATATAATTTCGAGGTTTCACATCTGCCAGGCGTCCCTTTTTTAACTTTGTATATAGTTTGTTTGTACTTTGTTTATGTATTGTACTGTTTGTAAATATCTCAAGCAAACCCAAACGGCTCTTTTCAAAACCACCGAATTTTGCTTTCTGTGTGCTTTGTTAAACACGTCCTTGTCAGCACAGAATATGAAACTAAAGAGTGGAGACAGCTCAAGATTGGTGTATTTTTATTAAACTGCTAAAAACAACAAAACCATATCTTGGGCTTGCCCTAGTTTGGAGCACCAGCTTCGCCACTGTGTGTATCTATCTATCTATCCATCGATCTATGTAACAGAATATTTTAATGTAATTTCCACCATCTTGTAGACGGCCGACTGACTTGAAGACTTGCACTCGTATCAAGGACCGATGACAATACAATACTTTTATAACTTTAGCCTAGTATCCTGATCAGGATCACCAGGATAAAATAAAATAATTATCAGGATCATAACAGCTCATGATCAACACGTGTTGATTGAGTTTTTTTTTGAACTCTTCCACTTCTTACATTTATTATTTGTTGATCTGCTTTATCATTTCCTTTCTGTGTAGATTATGGATCAAACTCCTTACTGCCTAAAACAATAATATTGTCATGCATTGTGTTGTAGTAAAGTCCTCCAGACCGAATTTCAGTCACGGCGGCCTGCCTCAACGGAGCCTAGCCATCGGCGCAAAACAGACTAGCCCAAGTGTATGCGCAAGCACAGGTGCACTCTCTGTACCCTGATGGTACAGTTATACGACACAAGCGAAAGGAGAACAGGCGCAGTTTCTTGACAGAAAATTCAAATAACTGATTTTGACCCAACCCGGGATTCGAACTTGAGACTTTTTGATCATCAAAAATACAAACCAATTTACTGGATAGAATATAAAAACGCATTTTCTTTTACGGACATATTATTATATTTTGTATTATGTGTGTTTGTATTTTGTACTCCACGAGTTAAAACTTCTTGGTTTTTTGGCATTTACGCGTTATTGTATCATAATAAACCCACCGCGCTGTTCGAGTACGAGTTGGCACTGAAGTTTGGCATATGTACTCCTTCTTCAACAAAAATACCCACTAAGAACGGGTTTTTGAAAATTCAACCCCTGAGGGGTGAAATGGGGTGTTACAGCTTGTATTCTATAATCTGAGCATACATGATGTTTTTCATCACCGCCGAGCACGTGGTAAATCAGCTTTTGAAATTGAAATTAACAATTTCACTGGTGCTGGCGAGGATCGAACCCAGGTTGCTCGCGTACTATAAAATATACTGTAAGCGGTTAGGCCCTTCGTCGTGGTAGAGCCACGCTGGATCGGCTCAACCACGGATGGACCACGCTCTCACAGAATACCAGCGTTAAATAGCAGATTAATTCTGCTGTGTTTCGTATGGTGAGTGTAGAGAACCGCAGACCCTTATTTCTGGATACGAAGCATTCATCTTAGTTCTCAGGGGTGACTGGGGTAGTTGGATCAGGGGTAATTGAGGACAGATGTATGTCTATAGGACGTAATTTGTCTAATACTTTTTCCTTTTCCTCATTTTCATTCCTCCACAAATTCATTATCTTCCTTTATTTTTTTATTCATACCAGACCAACACAATTCCTTTGAATAGGCCTTCTCCACTTAGCTGGTGGGTTGATAATGGCTGTTCTCGCAATCTGATTCTAAATTACAACGTGTTTTAACCGACTTCCAATGTGAATTTATGATGTGAATCGATTTTGAAAATTCTTTTTTATTTATTTATTTGAAAGCTTATCCTTCTCGTGTGGTCCCGTATAAATTTGATCAAGATTTGACCAGTAGTTTTAAAATTATCCTTAATAATACGTATTTAATTGACTTCGAAAACATTGATGAAGTTATTTTGTTTATATTGAAGTCGATTGTACAAAATTTTTAATTTTACCATTTGCTGTATATTGTACTCTAGTTAATAAATATGTATATTGTATTATGTAATTGTTTTTTTTTCAGTCTAACGATTTAGATGAAATTATGTATTTAGATAATGTTTTACATTCCACGGTTATTTAGATCGCTTTCACCTGTAAGTAGGGTTACCAGATGGAAAATTGAAATGTTCTGACAAATAACCTGATTTCCATGGAGAAGTCCTGATATTTTGTTGCAAACGTAAAATCACTATACTGTGGGAAAAAATGGAGACAAATCAATTATTGCTTTTATACACTCTCGCGATCCATCCATGTCGCATATCCCACCCCTCCGACCTAAAATATCTACTGTAGTTTATTGAATTATTGAAAAAGAGACATTTCTAAAATCCGACCGTAAAAATGACGAAAGCCCAAAGTCCTGACAAGTTAAGACAAATATGACTTATGGTATCCCTATCTGTAAGTTACTTTATTTTTCAAACGCCAAGTTAAAGCTTGGTCGACCACATGCTTAATAAAAAAAAACCAGAGTTGATTAAAACTACTTTTACGGATTTTATCGTGTTTAATTTTAAACGCGATAAAATTCGTAAAAGTAGTTTTAATCAATGTGTAGTGTTCGCGTAAATATAAGAAATTATTATGAAAACCCAGAGTTGTTAAATTATAAACTTGTAAAATATACCAAACATCTTCATAGTATTATCGGTACAATAAAATAAAAAACTACCTGACTTCTCTCTTCTCGGCCTCCTCTTGCGAAAGGTCTTCTTCTACGGAGTAGTCCAGTATGGATTTCACTCCGAACGAGCGCAGTCTGAAAGGAATTGTCAAGTTGATTAATGAAAGTGGAAAGTACAGTTGGATACGCTTCAGTGACACACTAATATTTTGCCATCTCTTTTCCTAAACGCTTGAAAACATTAACAGTTATTTATACTTTTTAGTAGACATTATACAGTGATTATGTCACAGGCAAAATGCAGATATTTTTTTATAGAATAGGGTGACAAACGAGCACACGGTCGACCCGATGGTAAGTGGATGCTGCGGCCCATAGACATAGACATCTATCCTCGATTACGAATCAAAATGCATATGCGTTGTCACCCGTGAGAACTAAGATGGAATGCCTCATTTCCAGTAAAAAGGGTCTCCGGTTCTCTACACACTCACCATACGAAACACAGCAGCATCAAGCTACTATTTCATGCTGGTATTCTGTGAGAGCGTGGTCCTTCCCCGTTCGAGCCGACCCATTCGTGCTACAACTATACTACTAATATAACTGCAGCATGGCTCTACCACGTACAATAATACACTCAGATTTAGTCGGCTACAACTCGATGCAGCCGATTACGGTTGAAAGGTAGACTGACATAAAATGCATGGCATTAAGGCGCTACCTCCAGCGAACGACCTTGAGCGTTTGGTCTGTCGAAGCTCGCTACAATATATCGCGTAAGAAATCGCCAAAAGACGTCACCTACTGCTAAGAACGTAGTATTATTTTTTCGATATCAATGAACTATTCTATGGAAATAGACACGGTGTACAGTGATAAATGTATTTTAATTTTCTTTATTCGGTATATTAGTTGCATTATATTAGAATTATGTATTCTAATATATTATCTAATTAATAAAAATGACTATTTTGATTATTTTTAACTATATACTATACTGATAATATTGAATTAGCTTTTTATAGTGTAAATTATAATATTTGTCGAAATATTAATTATGGATTCGAACTTTACATGCTAATGGTGCTTCATTTTTGTTATTTTCATTTACTTACATATTGAAAATATACTTGAATAGTAGGTATTATTATTTTATTTAGCTACTGAATTTTAGGATATGTTTTACCTTGAGGTCAAATATAATTTTGAGGAGCAATAGTTATTACCTACTAATCTTTTATCTGCTATTTCTTATTTAGGAACAATATTAGTAAATTGAGTTTGAGGGAGATTTACTGTTTATAATGCTACATTTATTATTTTAATATTTACCTACTGGGTAGGTAATTATTAAAATAATAAATATAGCATTAGTAACTAAATAGATATTTTTTTTAATTTTTAAAATTAAAATTTTCTTATTTTTAAAAACTACTATTAAGGGTTTGAAATAATAGATTTTCTCACAAAAGAAGGGAACTTGAAAAAAAAAGGAAAAAAAGCGGGACCAAAGCCAAGACGCGAACCACGGAACTCCGATATCACGCCCGACCGACATACCACCTGAGCTATAACGACCGTTAGTTATTTGTCGAAATTTACCTTCTTATATTGTAGCAGTTTTTTTATTGCCTGAAAACATGGACAAAAGGACATTTTCTAAAAATAAATTCAAGCGTTCGTCGCTAAAATAGTTGGAGCCGTATAATTTTCTCATCTGGTTCGGTTATATAAATATTTAAATATATAAAAATTATAAATTAAAATGAAAAGATAAATATACATAAATATCAATAAAATAAAATAAATACAAAATAATATTATATTATTACTGTTATTATTATTATTATAAGTTGTGGTTCGGTGAAGCTGCAACCATGATCTGAAATTTTTATGAAAAGAAGTGGCTGACGTCAATTATTATTATTCTTATTATTATTCTTATTATTTTTTCATTACTGCCTTTTTCAACCTCACAAGATATTTGTAACTGCAAAAAAGAAAACTACGTATAAGTAAGAAAATCAGTAATATAGTTTTATGTATGATTCAGACTAAATAAAGGTTCCTAAAAATAGACGTAGATAAAGAAATTGCATAAAAAATTACTCAAATAAAAATGCAATAAACTTGTTAATTTTATAGGTACTTAGTAATATATTAAAATAATAAGTTTTTAGGATATTTATGTAAAACATAAAGGTTATATTATGTTCTAACTACGTTCACGCTTGCGCATATAAAACCGCGGAATTTCACTAGTGTTATTATCAAAATAGTAATTGACAACCCTACACTAAGTTTGCCTTGATTTTACCAACTCAAACTCGTTTTAGGAGATCAAAACATAGAGAGAAAGATAGGAGACTATTTTTTATTTAATATGGTTGGATCTTTATTTATTTGTATATTTTTTGTATTTATTTTATTTTATTGATATTTATGTATATTTATCTTTTCATTTTAATTTATATTTATAAAAACCAACCAGATGAGAAAACTATACAGATACCCCAACAATAATAATATAATAATAATAATATTCCACAACTATCAACATCAAGTCCCATCACAACGCCATCTAGTCCCAAGCTAAGAAGAGCTTGTGTTATGGGTACTAGACAACTGATAAACATACTTATATATTTCTAAATACATAAATATTATAGATAAATTAAACCCAGACACAGAACAAATGATCGTGCTCATCACACAAACATTTGTCCTGGGTGGGAATCGAACCCACGACCTGCAGCATAGCAGTCAGGGTCACTAACCACTAGACCAACAGGCCTGACGATAAATAAAATAAAGTCTCTAGCTCGAGAGGAGAGGAGCCGTGGTAGCTCAGATGGTTAGCGCTTGCTAAAATTTCCACAGTGTGCGAGCAAATCGGGTTCGATCCCCGCCGGCACCAATAATATTGTAATTGCAATTTTAAGTGTTGATTTACCACGTGCTCAGTGGTGAAGGAAAACATTGTGAGGAAACCTGCATGTCTGAGAAATAAGAAAAAAAATATTTCGAAGACATGCAAAGTTCGCCAACACGCAGTGATAATTCCTTTCCTAGGATCCTTTCAGAAAATAGAATAGAAATAAAAAAATAATAAATCCAAACTTCATTTAAAACCAAACATATAAATTGTAAAGTAGCTGCAGGTATCTATAACCAAGTAAAAGATATTCCTTTACTCCAACTTGTCCATGTTTCCCAAAACAATTTTTAATTAAGCTTTATATTATAATGCGGATTTTTTATATTTAAAATTTTAATAATAAAGCATTTCGTACGTCTCAGCCGAGGCGCAAATATTTTTCGGCCGCAAATTTATAAGACCGATTTGTTATTCAAACATAAACATGGTTTTTTAATTAAATCTACCAATCATAAAACGACACGCATTTTTATTGAACACTTCCTACTCAATTCACAAAGTACCTATTATATTTGTTTATATAAAAAAGTATATTTAAGTACAATCATAAAACTAAATGGAAACACAAAGTAGGAAAATGCATTGAGTTATAAAACACATAAATCAATGGGCAAATGTAAAAATGCTGGAGGCAGGCATCCCTATCGCATGTTTACGTACCGCACGGCTGTAAGATTTATTTCTAAGATACGGCCGAGTTACAATATACCGTGACGTAAGCGCATCGGTTGGTAGGTACTCAAATAATATTATGTTTGCGGCGAAACACGGACGCGGCGACCAGCGACGCGGCCACCTCGTATGAACGCATACAGCGTAATGCCGCCCGCACTCTGCGCACGCCCCTTTATCATAGAAGTCACACAATTATCGGAATTATTTCAATTAAAAGAGAAAAAACGAACTTAAAAATTTAAATAAAACGTGGAGAATATAGATTTTTTAATTATCTATCCATTAGTGTTATCCTCAAATGATTAGAGCGTTGCGTTTAGCAACAGATGCATGTAATCAAGAATTTTAGTCATTTTTTAAAAGTTGATTTTAAATGTATTTATAGCACATAAAAATAAATTAGAACGTGGAATGCGATGATAAGATATCGAACATGAAAAATGTACTTTTAGATGTAGTTTATTTTACATAACTAATGAGATAATCTAGTCTGAAAAACGCACTTTCGCAACATTTTGGTCAGGGATTCACCTTAAGTCCGCTTATATCACTTGTGTATACAAGCGTAGGTACTTATATAGATGTCGGGTCGGCGCAAGAAATCCATCTCAGTAAATAAGAGCGCACATGAGACGTGAGCTCTTGCACGTGAGAGTGTAGCTCGCAAGGCAGTAACGGGAAAAGAACTTTATTACTTAAAACTTAAGGTTGATTTTACACTAAATGTTATTTAATTTATGTCTTTTCATAGTTTATATTCATGCGGACAGTATTTAGCTATGATTTTGTACGTGACCCGTAAATGCTAAAACTTGGATGTATTCGAATTACTCGTAATCATTTCAAACTGGATTACAGCGCCGTTTGGCCAGCAACCAATTCAGAAGGAAAAGAAAAAGAAGGTAAAAAAGATCACAAGAAGAAAGGGAATACAATTTTAGGTGGCTTATCGCTGTTTAGCGACATTCATTTAACTGTTTAACGATACCGGCTCTTTAACAAGATAGCTATAACGCTATACTCGTATCTATGGGAAGCTATATTTCTATTTTTATGATGTGGCCTAATCACTGTTTAGCGACACTTATTTAACTGTTTAACGATATTAGGATTTCTGAATCTCGACAACAGCGCCACCTACCGGGTCGTTAACAAGATAGCTATAGCTATCTTGAATAGATACGAATATGTCTATGGGAAGCTATATTTCTATTTTTATGATGTGGCCTAATCGCTGTTTAGCCACACTTATTTAACTGTTTAACGATATTAAGATTTCTGAATCTCGACAACAGCGCACCTACCGGGACGTTAATAAGACAGCTATAGCTATCTTGAATAGATACGAATATACGTTACTATGGGAAGCTATATTTCTATTTTTATGATGTGGCCTAATCGCTGTTTAGCCACACTTATTTAACTGTTTAACGATATTAAGATTTCTGAATCTCGGCAACAGCGCCACCGGCCGGGTCGTTAACAAGACAGCTATAGCTATCTCGAATATCTATAGGAAGCTATATTTCTATTTCTATGATGTGGCCTAATCGCTGTTTAGCCACACTTATTTAACTGTTTAACGATATTAAGATTTCTGAATCTCGGCAACAGCGCCACCGACCGGGTCGTTAACAAGATAACTATAACGCTACACTCGTATCTATGGGAAGCTATATTTCTATTTCTATGATGTGGCCTAATCGCTGTTTAGCGACACGTATTTAACTGTTTAGCGATATTAGGATTTCTGGATCTCGACAACATCGCCACCTACCGGCTCGTTAACAAGATAGCTATAACGTTATATACTTGTATCTATGGGAAGCTATATTTCTATTTCTGTGATGTGGCCTAATCGCTGTTTAGCGACACTTAATGTTTAACGATATTAAGATTTTCTAATCTCGGCAACAGCGCCACCTGCCGGGTGGTTAACAAGATAGCTTATGACGCTATACTCGTATCTTTGGGAAGCTATATTTCTATTTTTGTGATGTGGCCTAATCGCTGTTTAGCGACACGTGTTTAACGAGCGATATTAGGATTTCTGGATCTCGACAACATCGCCACCTACCGGGTGGTTAACAAGATAGCTATGACGTTATATACTCGTATCTATGGGAAGCTATATTTCTATTTATGTGATGTGGCCTAATCGCTGTTTAGCGACACGTGTTTAACGATATTAAGATTTCTGGATATCGGTAACAGCGCCACCTACCGGGTGGTTAACAAGATAGCTATGACGCTATACTCGTATCTATGGGAAGCTATATTTCTATTTATGTGATGTGGCCTAATCGCTGTTTAGCGACACGTATTTAACTGTTTAGCGATATTAGGATTTCTGGATCTCGACAACATCGCCACCTACCGGGTGGTTAACAAGATAGCTATAACGTTATATACTCGTATCTATGGGAAGCTATATTTCTATTTCTGTGATGTGGCCTAATCGCTGTTTAGCGACACTTATTTAACTGTTTAACGATATTAAGATTTCTGAATCTCGACAACAGCGCCACCTACCGGGTGGTTAACAAGATAGCTATAACGCTATACTCGTATCTATGGGAAGCTATATTTCTATTTATGTGATGTGGCCTAATCGCTGTTTAGCGACACGTATTTAACTGTTTAACGATATTAGGATTTCTGGATCTCGGTAACAGCGCCACCTACCGGGTGGTTAACAAGATAGCTATAACGCTATGTCTATGGTAAGCTATATTTTTACTTTGTGTGATGTGGTAGGACGCCTTTTTACCACTATCTTTATTATTTCTGCCACCAAATAGCAAAGCTTGCACTGTTGTGTTCCGGTCTGAAGGATATAGAGTAGGCATGTCGATCTGAGATCGATTAATCGAAGAATCGATTTCTTGTGCCAGAAAGATCTATTTTTGATACGATATAGTACTGAATCGATCCAGTAAATCGATATTTCACCCTAGAAAATTGAGATCGAATATTTTGCTGTATCGAATATTTTTCCGTTTTTATAAGAAGTTTCAAATTATTTAGAATTAGTTGAATTTACTCAAACTCGTAAAGAATGACAGTTTTTTTCATTAAAAACTCGCAAAACTGCTGTGTGCTCAGTTTCTTTCGTCTCTTCTTAATGGATTTAAAAAAAATAAGTATGTGTGTAATCTGTACATTATTGTATCTTTTGATATTGTAAATGCCAGAAAGATCTATTTTAAATTTGATATATAGTACTGAATCGATCCAGTGAATCGATATTTCACCCTAGAAAATTGAGATTGAATATTTTTCCGTCTTTATAAGAACTTTCAAATTATTTAGAATGAGTTGAATGTACCCAAACTCGTAAAGAATGACAGGTTTTTTTTTCAAAACTCGCAAAATTGCTTTGTGCTCAGTTTCTTTCGTATCTTCATAATGGATTAAAAAAATAAGTATGTGTGTGATCTGTACTTTATTGTATCTTTTGATATTGTAAATATTATAAACTCTGAAAACAAATCGAAAAAATGTCTAATTATTAATGTACAATTTTAAAAAATCGATCTTTTAGACCTTGATTTTTATGTGAATCGATTCATCAGATTTCGATTCAAATCGATTTAAAAATCAATCTTTTTTTTTTGAAAGAATCGCGATCCCTAATATAGAACCATTATAATTAGAGGTCGTGAATTTCATATTTGTCCTCAGAAGTGATATCGCATGATATGATAATTGATGAACTATTATGTACGTAAAAACTGCAGCGAACACAATCTGAATCTATTAATATAATCTATTTTTATACTAAAGCTACAATGTAACGCAAAGCTCTATTGCATATACGTTGTTCTAGATTTATGAGATTGGTCGGTTTAAATTATTAACCACACAATAAAACACACTATGTAATGTAATGGTCACCTCTACAACAAAACATAATGGACTATTCTTTACAAATATAATTTTATTACGTATTCTAAGAAAAAGTTTTTATTATTTTATGAAGGCGATCTGTACCCCCACCGCATCTGAAGACACGGTTGTAATTTATTTCAATACATAACAAAATATAGTTTACCAAAGAACTTTTAAACGATGTAGCGGAATAATAGATATTAAATATTTTATTATTTATTTTTGGCAGTGTCTCACCCCGCGCCTCGGAAAGCACGTAAAGCCGTTGGTCCTGTGCCTGATCTCTCTCCGGTCGTGTCGGTTTACCGTCCCATCGGATTATGAGAGTGAGGGAATAGAGAGTGCACCTGTGCTTGCGCATACACTTGGGCACTATAATCCTGTCCTGCGCCGATGGCTAGCCTCCGTTGAGGCTGGCCACCGTGACCGAAATTCGGTCTGGAGGACATTATTTTTTGTTATATATAACAGAGTAATGGAATAATAGACATATCAGGCAGTATTTTTGCCAGCCAACCCCAATTAAAACTTTCAGACACATTGTCAACTCTGAGGACTAAGATGGAATGCCTTACTACCAATAATTATCCTGGCTCTATACCCTTCAGACCGGGAACCTACTATATAAATATAAATGACGACTCCGTGGCGCAGTGGCTTAGCAATGAGTGGCTGGGCTGGGGGGTTGCGGGTACGAATCCTGCACGAAACAAGTATTTGTATGGCCTACAGATAATTGTTCCGGGTCTCAACGGGAAAAACGTTGTCCTTATGCAATTTATGTTTGTAAACTGCCTAACTAAAACTAAATAACGATACAGGAGAAAATCCTAGTGTAGGGGTAACGTTTTATACATTATACATTACAAATAAATATATAGGTAGTAAAAAAATGTTTTTGTGCCTTTATGTTGTCTTTTGTTTTTTTACAAATCTTCATATTTTAACGAAAACTCTTTAAACGAAAAATAAATCTCGGTCCCTCGAATTTCATACTCAATAAAAGTTATTTTTAATAGAAGATGGGTGACAAACGAGCACACAGTTCACCTGATTGTAAATGGTTGCTGTTGCCCATATAAATTTACATCTATCCTCGATTACGAATCAAAATACAAATGGGTTGTCATCCGTGAGGACTAAGATGGAATCCCTCCTTTCCAGTAAAAGGGTCTCCGTTATAATAATTAATAATAATTTTTTTTTGTGGAGATATTCCTTACGTGCGCACAAAAACATCATCTCTCAAAGTTTTGGTCTTGCTGAGATAAAAGTAGGCTCATTTACAGGGCAAGAATATTGTCTACAAGTCACATTACGAATTAATGGGGTTACATACTTAAACTGTGTAGAAAAACTTTTAGTCCAAAAAAAATTCTACAAATGATGGAAATCAGCAAATTATTGTAAATTACTGCAAAAACAACCCAGATTACCCCTTTTTATTTCTTTGGTAGATCGACAGATTTTGAGCTAAGCTACAATAAGGCATTAAGTTTACAAGTGTATGCATATTACTTTAAGAGTTATTGTTATCTGAACATAGCGTATGTGCAAGCCCTACGAATGAGCCTATTTTTATCTTCAACATCGTCATTACAGCCCTTGACAAGTCCACAGCTGAACATAGGCCTCCGCGGTCTCCTCCAAGGGAATATCACAAAGCACGGTCCTGAGCCACCCGCATCCTTCGACTTCCTGCATGTCTTAGCAGGTCGTCACTCCATCTAGTGGCGGGTCGCTCCACACTACGCCTACCGGTACGCGGCGACTCGAGAACCTTTTTACCCCATCGGTTGTCGGTTCTTCAAGCTTTATGGCCATCCCATTGCCACTTCAGCTTAACTAATCCGTTGGGCTATGTCGGTCACTCTGGTTCTACTGCGGATATCCTCATTTCTAAGTTTATCACGCAGAGAAACCCCGAGCATAGCCCTCTCCATAGCTCGCTGAGCGACATTGAGCGTCTTCAACGGCCAACAGTGAAAGACCACGTCTCAGGTCCATAAGTCATCACTGGTAACACGTACTGATTGTTAAATCTTGTTTTCAAGTTTTGAGGTATACTTGACGAGAAGATGTATCGTAATTTCCCAAACGCTGCCCAGCCGAGTTGAATCTGTCGATTGACCTCTCGGTCGAAGTTGGACTTACCTAGTCGGACTATTTGTCCCAGGTAAACGCGAGTACGTTCAACAACTTCAAGCTTAGCGCTCCCAACAACTACCGGCATAGTTGTGACATGGACATTAAACATGAATATCTTTTATCTAATTAATTAAATGTATAATGTATATAAATAATTCTATTATTAATTTATCTTAGTAAGACTGACACTTTGAGGGATATGACTTTTTAGTACATACGTAGAGAATATCTAAAAAAAACGGCTACATAGAGGGGATGGGAAGTAGGCCTCAGTGTGTAGTGTATTTTTTGAATTAAAATAGTCGTAATATAAGAAAGAACCTGACTGAACACACTGTATAATATGATCTAAATAGTGTTTTAAGTTTGGTGGGTCTCTAGACTCAAATTCAGACATTATTAAGTTTGAGTTAAATCTAGGAATTGTCTCTGTATGCCGGCCTTAATCGTCTCAACCTTGACGCTACTTCGACTGTCGCTTCGCACCCACCCTTGCCCCAAATCACTTTTTTTATTTCGGCGTTTTTGTAAGCGTCTGCCAATATTTACACGAGTCACTTACGAGTACATCTATACAATTTGTAACACGAAAAACGCAGACTAAAGAACGATTCAGACCAGACAGAGCGCAGCGTATTTATCAAATAAACTTTAATGTAATTTTTGCTTTTCAATAAAAAGTCCCACTGAGTTTCTTTCTGGTTCTTCCAAGAACAGAAAATTTTTTCGGACCTGTTGCAAAGCTTTAATAACTTTTAATACATATTATTGTAATCTATATTGAATAAAAATGATTCTATTCCATTCTATTCTACTCTGCTAATGATGTTTCAATAACCCGCGACCGCGTCTAGTACCGGCCTTCATGTAATCTAAATAAGGCCAGCTTGGATCCAAGTTAATCTTGTTTGATTTAAATAGAAACTGTTGTAAAATGTACGTTAAAAAAAACAACTCGAATATAGCAATCTAGTGAAGTACTTATGCTTAGGTACTTATATCGGCAGTATTTTTTAATTGTGTTTGTAATCAAAATTAAGAATCAAAACGCAGATGCGTTGTCACCCTTTAGGATACAAATGGAAAACCTCATTTACAGTAAAAAGGGTCACCGGTTTTCTACATTTACCATACGAAACACAGCAGTGCTAAGCTGCTATGTTACGCTGGTATTCTGCGAGAGCGTGGTACTCTACCCCGGTCGAGCTGACCCATTCGTATTACAACCATAATATGCTATTTAAATATACTACCATAAAAAGGATTAATAATTTTACATCGAGTGATACAATATATCCGCGCATTTAATGTACATTTAAAAAAAAATTACACAATTAGTATTACCAAAGCCCTTGTTCGTGTGGTTATAGAGATAAAAAACAGGTTTTCTTTTTCAGTTTTTCTTGATCGTTGTTTTCTAGACTTAATATAGAGCAGGAGATTAATAATACTGCAGTGACGTGGAGATTTTGGGATTTACAGTTTCTAATGCCTATAAATTTTGCCCTTACACTTTGTTACTGGGTTTTACTTTGTGTAACCATTAGCTTGAATACAATTTTTTTAATACTTTTTATAAGCCAGTACTTGACCACAATCCCACCTGGTGGCAAGCGGTGATACAGCCTTAGATGGTAAATCGCACTATCTTAGCGTAACAAATGCCTATTCACTCTTGCCTTGAAGACGCCCAGATTGTATTCGGACGGAAAGATTGACGCCGGCAAATTATTCCACTCCTTTGCTGTACGCATTTAAAAAGTCGAAGCAAACAGTTTGGTTCTAATGCGTTTAATATCGACAACCCTCCTTCTCCTTTTTGGTCGACCCGCCGACCGCCTGGTCGACCAAAAAGGAGAAGGAGGAATTAAATCGTGCAATCACATTCACTACGCCATATGGTGGTAAGCGGTGATGAAGCCAGAGATGGTTAATCCCATTATACGTGGTAGAGCCATGCTGCAGCTTTATTATAGTTATTCAAATGGGTCGGCTCGACCGGGGAAAGACCACGCTCACACAGAATACCCGTTTAAAATAGCAGCAAATAAAATAGCATTTTTAGGGTAGATAAACGGTATAACCTCGTACTGCAGCCTTTTTATCACATTTTTATGAACTCGCTTTCTTATCTGTTGGGTACATACTTTGCAAATGATTTTAAACTAACTTCTTGATGACTTAGAGACTTGAAAATTTAAACATAGCTCAGAACTGGATGACAATACAATATTAATACACTTTCTTGCCTACCTGTTTGTTTCCTTGTTTGTAAGTTCGTTACAAATTAAGCAATCGGTTTTAAACTACTTCTCAACCAGTTTGAGATTTGAAACTTTAAATATAGCTCAGGAGTACAAACGTGGTAAAAATGGGTGCCATTTTGAATTATAATTATATGCGTGTTGTATTACCAAACGACCAAAAAGTCCAAAATTTTCTATTTCAAGACCTACCGATTAGTGCGTTATTATGTCATTCAGTTTCTTCCATGTTATATTGTCAACTTCAACAAGCATTTACGGGTGCTTTGCCAAGCCAAAATGTACATAATATAATGAGAGACTATTATTATGGACCGTGTTGGGCGCGCAATTTAGGGGCTAAAGCTGACAACAAATTATCGGACGCGTCCGTCAACCGCGGCTGACAGACGCGGCTTAGCGGTGTGCACGGTAGTCGAGACGGCGTCTTCGGACGCCTCGCTTCGGTCATTCCATAAAGGTTTGTCATTCGAGAAATAAGACAAGCAGCGACAGCGAGGATGAATCTATAAAGTTAGCGGCAGCTGTATTATGTTGTCCTCCTAAAAAAAGTGAAAAGGAGTGCTTGAATCCATGATATTAATGTAAAACGACTCGAGTATGATGAATTTCATACATTGTATCCAGACTTACAAAAAAATGATAAACGTTAAATAATGTACTTATGAATGTACTAATAATATGTTTTTATAAATATAGGCATTCGTGGCCATGAACACATTCAATTAATTTTTTTCATTACACATCATGTCGCGAGCGCAGTTGGTTCGCTTGTGACACTCGAAACGTCCGCGGACGCGTCCCGTGCCCCGTTCACACTGTCCGCGGACGCACCAAACATCCAGCCGGCCAGATTCTGTTCGGACGTCCGAACGCTCAAGAGCGACGCAAGGTCATGATTTCAATAAGCCGGGCTGTCAGCCGCGTCCGTCAGCCGCGTCCGATAATTTGTTCTCAGCTTTAGAGAGAGGAAGCGTATCCGAATTTGTTCCCAACTGAACAGCTATTATGTAACTCTGGTGAAAATAGTTTCGTTCGTATGGCTTCGTTTTAACCTTAGCCGTTCGAATGCGGTGAATTAATGTATCGGCATCGATTATAGGTCTATAGCTTTATTTAATTAATACATAACTTATTTTAGGTTATAAAGTTCTATCATTTCATCATAACATAATAAATAATAGTGGTCTAAATTCATTAATAATTTAGTTTTGTATATTAAGCAAGCTGTATTTACTTTCAACTGCAGATTAACATATAACACAAATATGGAATATAAAAAATACAGAGTAAAAACTTTTTGCCAGACATCGCACAAAATTCACAGCTTATTCAGTTAATCTGTCAGTAATTATTTGTTGGCAACATTATAAAATTCTTTGTCGACAATCTTTAGTTTTTGATCACGGACTACATTGGCCTTAGAATAATGACGTAGGGTCGTTGCGCTGGTTTTCGGCCTTTTAGTGGAGTTGTCAAATTTAAGGTACTATAAAAAATAATAGCGATTATGTTGACCTAGTGTTGTTAATGTTAATTTATAGCTTATATAATGTAGTTTTCATTTTGATAACTCATTGATGCTACAAAAGAAAACTATTTTTTATAATAAATTTTGATGTGAAAAATATGCAAAACGCTAGTTTTCGGCCCCAAATTTTAGATTTCGGCCTACAAGAATTTTAGTTTTCGGCCACTGTATTAGAAGAGGTACTATTAACTTAAAAGTGTTTTTGTAAAATCAGAAAATGGCAAAACGGTTTGGGAAATCGGTGTATTTAGTTTTCTCAATCGGTGATTGCGATTTTTTTACCGTGACGTTATTTTTTTCTTTTTGGGTGTGTTTTTCATAATCTAATAATAAAATCTTTTAAATATAGCAATCAAATATTTTCATTTACGAGTATTTTGTACTTCCTCATAAGTATTTTAGTTTAACAAAATCTGTTACCATCTCTAACCATTCTCATCTCTAACTAAGAGGAGCCATCTGAAGAAAAAAATTTCTTTTTGAATCTTCTTCCTAAAACGCAATGTGAATAAAATATTTGATTGATATGAAATGGCCGTAAACGTAAACTAAGACAGCATTCCATTTTCCGCCGCCGTATTCTTTCATACAATTTTAAGTTGTCCGAAAACTAAATTGTAATTATTTTAGAGTCAATCCAGTTTTCGGCCACGACTGAAATGGGTATTTTGTTTCATCATTAACTGTTCAAATGCAGTACTTGGTGGCCGAAAACTGAAAATTAGTGTCTACGCACGCTACGATTCAATATAAGTAAGAAAGATGAGTTATAGTACGTAACCAAATAAACGAAAGAGACAAAGTATTTAGGCTAAACTCAGGCTACTTTTCGGCCGCATGGCCGACAACTAAAATAATGGGACAATTTTATGTGTCACTTTTCGGCCACTTAATTTATTAACTTTATCAATAAATTATTATAATAATCAGTGTCAAATAACTATATTAGGTTATTTATACAGTGAAATATAACCACAATATTAAGTAATTATATTAAATACAGTACGAAACTTACTTTTGAATGGAACGCTCGCCACTTTTTTTTTGCTCGATCTTACCCGTTTTGATAGCTTCAGTGTCGGCGTCAAACTAAACTATTTATTATAAATCGCGTGTTGTGTTTACCTGATTAATTAATGCTACCAGATATAGTGAAACTATTTACAAATGCATTAAACTGTATTTCGTACGATAATATTTATTAAAATTGTTATTAAATCAAATTTACTGCATCAGCTCGTGCCAAAGGCCGAAATCTAGACCCGGCCGGCTTACCGGCGCATCGACCCTACATATACTGAGTGATTTTTTTACCAACTGGAAAAGAAATAGCTTGCTGATATTTCAATTATTTATTTTATTTTACATTAACGTATTTTGAAATTGATCCATCAATAAATACTACTAATTTTAAATTAACTTTCGGTCCAAAAAATAACAACAAAAATTTTTGAACGAAATACATAAATCAATTAAAAAGTATCGAAATTAAAATAATACGTACCCAATTAGTAGTATTTAGTGATAAATCAATTTATTTAATAAGTTAATGTAAAATTAAAAAAAATTACAATATCAGTGCCATAGGCTTCTATTCAGTTCACCTATAACACCCTATTTTATTCCAGACGGTTAAAAAAATCACCTAGTATACATTGAAGTAATATGTACTTACGTACTAGAACAGCTATCACAAACAAAAAATGTGCGCTACTCTGTGTTCGCGCGGTTGGTTTTTTTATCATAGAATAAACATAGGTAGGATCCGTAGGTAGGATCCGTAGGTAATAGTAGTTGTATTGTTAAATAGGTAAATTATATCGACAATAATATTTAACTTTTGTCATTTATTATGTATATAATATTTGCTTATTTAATATAATATTACATAATATTATATCACAATTACATTTTAGTGATATTTTATCTGAATATTTTAAAAGGTATCTATGTCAAATATAAAAAACATACTAAATGTATGTTTAACAAAACTTATTAACATAACACTTGAATTACAAATATATTTATTTAAATTAGAATAAGAGTCATTCATAAATGCCGGGCACGCGAGATTAAAAAATAGACGAATTTATACCACTTTGACTTTGATGTGGAAACCTAAAAATAAAATAAAAGAACAATAAGCAAATTTAAACATGAAAAATTTTGCTTAATTATAATAACTTATATATGTTTCTACAAAAAAATGTTTATAATATGTTCGTCCTATACTTAAGTACCTACAGAAATGTCGCATCTGAATATATTAATTTCATAATCTAAATTCCACGACACGAGATGGCGTCTTAGGAATAATTTGTTTTATTATTAATCTATAATACTTTTTTATTGATTAAGTATCTTATTAACCGATGAAAAGTAATTCCTTAGTTTTTACCGACATTTCTTGAATTATTTGTGCAATATCTAAGTACACATGACGGCATATTTTTATCAAGAGATTTTTTTTAAATCAACACAACACGTGACAACTCTACAAGCGCCTAGCGAGTGACTGATTAAAGTGCGGTGTATGCACCGCAGTTGAGTGGAACAAAGTAGCTGAATGCAGTGTCGCCTCTAGTACGTAGTACATAATAGCTCAATGCTAGTATATTTGTATTTTCTACTGAGACATTATAGGCAGTATGAACGAAAACAATGTTTGTCTTATTTTATTTAAATTAATGCATTTGTAAATCATTTATTTAATAATTTTAGATTTCTGTACTCCTTGTCCTTATAAACTTTAATTATGCTAAATCTAACACTCCTCTGTGCGCAATTCGTTGATGACGCCACAAATGGGAGAACCTCAATTTTTAAGAAATTACAGGGGAGCAAGAAAACATTTATTATTCAGCAATTATCAGCTTTTTTCATTTAATGTAAAACTACAAATACGATTAATTTGTAATTGTAATTTTTTATTAAGGTTGGCCCCTTTGCGGGCGTCAGCGACGAATTAATGCTTGAAACGGGGGACAATGTTTTCCTTTCACGTATCTTCACAATTTGGGATAATTTCAAATAAAAGTAGAAGCCGTATTTACTCTTGTTTTCAAAAACTGCACCAACGGTATATCATTATTTATATATTTAAACTTAAGTTTTAAATTTGACAACTCTTTGAAAAATAACTGTATACATTGTATAGGATGAAAAAACATTAGGCGGTTGCGTAGCGAACCCCACCGGTAAACGATTCCCATCACAGTTACACATCGCATTGTACGTTTGATTTTACTGTAAGTTATTTAGTACCTCTCAATGGTAGGTCGGATCTTGTTCTGGTCCTCGCCGGCCACGAACTGTCCGTAGAAGGTCGCCTTCATGATCGCCTCGAAGAGCCTCTGCCCGACCACCTGGCGCAGTCTCCTCATCAACTGCAATACGAAATACAAAACGCTAAATTATATGTCAACATGGGCACTAAACATAGCGGACTGTGGGCTTCATGATCCTCGCAAAAGTTAATAGTTTGTGCCCAGCAATGGGACGCAGTATAGTCTGTGCCCAGCAGTGGGACGCAGTATAGGTACTCAACATTCAACTTTCTTTCCTATTCGTGGTAGAGCCACGTTGCAGCTACATTATGGTTGTAGCATGAAAGGGTCGGCTCTACCGGGGAAGGACGAGGTTCTCACAGAATACCAGCGTAAAATAGCAGCTTGATGCTGCTGTTTCATATGGTGACTGTAGGGATCCGGAGACTTATTACTGGAAACGAGACATTCCATCTTAGTTCTCAAGGTGACAACAATCCATCTGGGTTTTGATTGTTAATCAATGATAAATGTAGACGTCTATAGGCCACAGTATCCACTTACCATCAGGTAGACTGTGTGCTCGTTTATCACCCTTATTCTATAAAAACCTGATAGTAAATGGCTACAGCAGTCCATGGACACCTGTAAACATTTTCAAACAAAGAAGGCTATAGATGCGTTGTCACCTCTGAGGACTTTTTATACGTGGTAGAGCCATGCTGCAGTTGTATTAGTAGTATAATTGTAGCACGAATGGGTCGGCTCGACCGGGGAAGGACCACGCTCTCACAGAATACCAGCGTGAAATAGTAGCTTGATGCTGCTGTGTTTCGTATGGTGAGTGTAGAGAACCGGAGACCCTTTTTACTGGAAACGAGGCATTCCATCTCAGTCCTCACGGGTGACAACGCATCTGCATTTTGATTTTTAATGGAGGATAGATGTAGATGTCTATCGGCCGCAGCAACCACTTACCATCAGGTGGACTGTGTGCTCGTTTGTCACCCTATTCTATAAAAAAAACTAAGCTGGAATGCCGCACAGCCTGTAATTATACCGCTTCCCCATTCCCTTCAGAACCCAGCAGTCCACGCGGCAGATTTGGCGCCAGAATCAGGTAATAGTGTGGTAGCCACCCAGATAGATTTCTAGCCAGGCAAGGACTCATTAACACCTAGAAATGTGTGTGCTTGTCGTCAGCTTGTCAATAATTAAAATTGGCTCCGTGGCGCGTAGTGGCATAGCAATGAGTTGTAGCGCTGGGGGCCGCTGGTTCGAATCCTGCACGTAACAACTATTTCTATGGCCTACAAATAATTGTTTCGGGTCTGGATGTTTGTCCTTGTGCAATTTATGTTTGTAAACTGCTTCCACGGTATAGGAGAAAATCCTATTGTGGGGGTAACGTTTAAAAAAACACTAAGAACCAAGGAATTATGGCCCAATTTCGAACCCTAGGCGACCACTAGTTATGATAAAATGATAGAACTTTGAAACCTAAAATAAGTGTAATACTAAGTGTAAGTATACGAACTGACGATAAGTGATTACCGTCGCCCATGAACAATTGCAACACCAGGGGAATTGCAGATGCGCTAATGGCCTTTTAAAACGGAGTAGGCTCTTTTCTTGAAGATCCCTAAGTTGATAATTGTTCTTGTACACTTTATGTTTGTAAACTGCCTCCGCAATACAGGAGAAAATACTCGTGTGGGGGTAACGTTTAAGAAAAATACTTAAATTTACAGAGACACCAAGTGTTTAGCAGGAAATAGAGTAAATGGCGCCCTGCACTCTATTGTGAAGAGTCAAAATGTATCGAAAACGGCACGTATGGCAATTCACAATGCTGTGTTCGTCCCTACTTTAACGTATGGTAGTGAAAGTTGGGTGTGGCAGAAGAAGCACGAGAGTAGAATCAACGCAGTAGAAATGCGGTCGTTAAGGAGTACGTTAGGGCTGAATCTGAATGACAGGGTGAGAAATTGTGTGATAAGAGAAGAGTGTGGTTTGCAAGATGATGTTGTGACCAGGATTAAGAAAGGAATGCTTCGGTGGTTTGGTCATGTGAAAAGAATGAATGAGGAAAGAGTGACAAAGAAAATTTATGTTGGAGAAGTGAATGGCTGAGTCGGAAATGGACGTCCTAGGCGAAAATTTATCGACCAAATTAGCGATTTATTAAAAACGGGCCAAATTAGGATAACTTTTAACCAACGAGCATGTATGCGTAGGTATATGGATGTGAAGGAGGCGAAAGAGGTCTGTCAGGATCGTGCCAAATGGAAGTCTGTAGTCTCTGCCTACCCCTCCGGGTGACAGGCGTGAGTGTTTATGTTTATTTACCAAGTGTTTACAATACTAGCTTTGCATTGCAAACGTGTGAACTAGGATGTTTACCTAGGCTGCACTAAAAGTATCGGGAATGGAATATTTCCACTGTTCCTGTCATATTAAAATCTTTTTAATTGAAAACTCCTTGGTTTTAAAAATCGAATACCATTTATTTGTTTAAAAAATATTCTCGGTCTTGTCACAAGGTTTTGTCAAACTTGTTTAGTCGTTGAGAAAATGGAATTGACTCGAGAAAATTCAAGAGCGATGATTTATTATGACTTTCGAAGTGGTTTAACACAAAAACAGTGTGTTGACCGGATGATTTCTGCATTTGGTGATGAAGCCCCATCCAAAACCACAATTCTGGTTTGCTGAATTTCAACGTGGACGTGTCAAGCTCAGTGATGATCCCCGTCAAGGTCGTCCAAAAACTGCAGTCACCCAAGAAAACGTTGATGCTGTGCGTAAGCTGATTGAGGAAGATCGACATGTGACATACCATGAGTCAAATACAAATAATCTTGCATGAACAATTAGGTGTAAAAAAGTTGTTTTCCCGATGGATACCGCATTCGCTCTGTAAAGAGCAAAAAGCGGCTCGCGTTACTTGGTGCGTCAGAACTCTCGAAAGATTCCACGCAGGATCCTCAAATGCTGTATACAACATCATATCAGGTGACGAATCCTGGATATACGCGTACGAACCCGAAACAAAAAACCAGTCACGAGTTTGGGTGTTCTAAAATGAGTTAAAGCCAACAAAAATTGTTTGTTCACGGAGTGTTGCAAAAAAAATGGTGGCCACGTTTGTCTCCAAAACCGGCCATGTTACGACTATTCCTCTTGAGGGACAAAGAACGGTTAATGCAGAATGGTATGCTAGCATTTGTTTGCCACAGGCGGCACAGCGGTGACACTCCCTGTACGTGAGAGCTTAAGCGCCGGTGACCTTGAGTAGAAGCGTGTAACGCTAGGGTTGATATCGAACCGAAATGAAATATTATAGACTTGTACCAAAGAAAATACATAGTAGGTATGTGTTATATATTATGTAAACT
This sequence comes from Parnassius apollo, assembly GCA_907164705.1. NCBI lineage: Eukaryota > Metazoa > Arthropoda > Insecta > Lepidoptera > Papilionidae > Parnassius > Parnassius apollo. Next base: position 4,493,019 of record CAJQZP010000547.1, on the reverse strand, counting down.
TATGTATTTAGGTAGTGAAAGATACGTTCAATTTTAAATCAACTTTTATTAAATGAAAACCAAATATGCACGACAGTTAATGGTAATCTTAAAGAATTAACCAACATTTAGTATTTCAGTACGCAATAATCTGTATTACCTACTATCCTTTAAAAATAATTTACTCTTATATTTTTGAATTTTTCGATTAATTTTTTAATTTTCTTTATTATTTCTAACAATTGCAAAAATTCGTAGCATGTATATTTTTTTTTAAGAATATCCTAAGGTATGCAGGTTTCCTGGGACATGGCGGCCAACAAATTGTTCCCTATGTGTTGAGGAGATAAGTCATTTCTATTTCTAATGAAATAATACATAAATACAACAATGAACAAATACAAAAACTCTTTATAGATATCTAAAATTTCTTGACTCTCTAGTGGTATTTTTAATAGTTCATCTTCATTTAATGTAATATATTAATTAATTCAGTTAATGTAATATAATAAAATTATTGGCGATATATTAGTTTTATTGCCATGGTATTTCCTCATAATTCTTGTTAAGATCATATCGACTTTCATTAAAATGAGTTCACATATTTTTAGGTATAATAAAACATTATTAAAAATTAAACTAACAAAACAAGGGCCCTTGTTTTGTGCAGTGGAATTTATTTTAATTGTAATCACTTAAAATCACATTCAGTAATACTTATACATATACTATAATATCATTTATTTAATAAAAACAAAAATATTTATCAAAGCATATAAACCTAGCATACACGGCTATAAAAACTAATAACGTTACTTGGTAACATAAACTTAATACCTACATGAATAGAATAGTAATATGTACATTAAGATATCGATAATATTAATGTATTAATTGAAATATTATATCACTTGAGGAATATATTCATATTAACTAATACTGAAAAATATCGATATTACTACTAGCCCTCGGCCAGGGCAGTCGGCGCCCTAACCCCACATATAGCCGCAAGCGATTTTACGTGCACACATGCTTAAGTGTCGTTTCTTTTCGCGTAGTGTATATATTCTTTGCCACAGGTCTTTTCTGAACTCTGTAAAGAGAACCGCAACCGCCGCATCATCCTTGGCACGATTCTACACATCACGACAATACGAGTTCTCACACCGCACACAGAACAAAAGAGTTTTTAGAGCAAGAAAACATAGAATTATTAGACCATCCGCCGTACAGCCCCAACCTAAGCCCTAATGATTTCTATACTTTTCCTAAAATTAAGAATAAATTGCGTGGACAGAGATTTTCATCACCTGAAGAAGCTGTGGACGCCTACAAAACGGCCATTTTGGAGACCCCAACTTCCGAATGGAATGGTTGCTTCAATGATTGGTTCCATCGTACGGAAAAATGTGTCAAATTTCGCGGAGAATACTTCGAAAAGCAATAAATACATTTTTAAATAGTAATGTTGTGTCACTTCCTTGATTCCCGAAATTTTAGTGCCGCCCTCGTAGTCTAGACTTCGCTTAGTAAATATTTATGTGCAGCCTGCTTAACTCGTACACGTTTTTAAATTATATGTACATACATCACACAGATTCCAGCGTCGTTTCCTCTCTAATAGGAGAAATATTTGCCATAGTTGCCACGCTCGGCAGACGTGGCAGCAACCGCGGTTTGTTATTATTTAAGGGGAAATATAACCTCGAATGGCTTGGCATGATCCTCCGTTATGCCGAAAGTATTGCAGTATTAATTTTGAAATAAATATGTGGTAAAGTTGAGGATTAATGTTAAGGAATTTGTTAGACGAAAACACGATTCCGTAAAATTTTCTCGATAGAAAAAAATCCAATGTTACCTCCAAACTGAACAATAAACCGCTGTTATTCATAAAATACTTTAAATAAGATCATGAAACTTTGCATACCAACTGAAGTAACTATAAAGCAGGGCTTATGTTTTTTTTTATTACCATTATTTTCACTGTAAAAAGAAATTACCAAACTTATCGGCGTCCTGAACTGTTCCCTGCCGCCTGATACTCCCACTCCTCGCTTCGGCTTTCGAACGGGAAAGCTGTGTCGCTTAAGATCAGAATACACATTACGCAACAGAACGACGTAAAATTAAAATGAGAAATAACTGTAATAACAATAAGAATCGACTGGGTTGGCGTAAAGAAACAGGCATAAATATGATAAACCTAATGAAATAAGTGTCTAACGACCTATCTACTTACAGTATTAGTGATTACAAACATGTCGGTACATAGCATACGACGCGCGGGGAAGTGGGGGCGAAATTATAATTTGAGCTGACTTACTATATCCCCTTAGGTTGTAATCAAAAAAATACACGGACGGAATGATATGGGGCAATGGATATTCTAACGAATCCACAACGCAGGTAATAATAATGATCATTCTTTAATAAGTAAGTTATGACAAATTATTCTTTTTAGTTTGTTATTCTTATAAAAACTTTTCATCGATTCGTTCGTACACTAATGGCTAGTTTAGACGATACGAGCTGTTGACGAGACAGTAGACAGCTACTCGGCTTGTCTACTCGTACGGCAGTAGCTCGGCTCGCCTTTGCTGTCTATACGACGCCAGTAGCTGCTGTCCAGTCTTGCACTGGTCCAGTCTGCATAAAAAGCACTGGCGAGCTACTGCCGAACGCGTCTATGTCGATGCGAGCAACGGCCAAGCTGCTGTCATGTACTAGTTGCTGGCGGATGAGCCATAGTGTTTTATACGTGGTAGAGCCATGCTGCAGTTATATTAGATGTATAGTTGTAGCACGAATGGGTCGGCTCGACCGGAGAAGGACCGCGCTCTCACAGAATACCAGCGTGAAATAGTAGCTAAATGCTGCTGTATTTCGTATGGTGAGTGTAGAGAACCGGCGACCCATTTTACTGGAAACGAGGCATTCCATCTTAGTCCTCACGGGTGACAACACATCTGCATTTTGATTCGTAATCGAGGATAGATGTAGATGACTATGGGCCACAGCAACCACTTACCATCAGGTGGACTGTGTGCTCGATTGTCACCCTATCCTATAAAAAAAATGAGCAGTCGAGTGAAAACAAAAAATGCTGAAGTAAGTCGGATGCGAGCTACTGTCCAACTCGCACGTGCGAGTTACTCGTAAGTGACGTCCAAATAGTGCGAGTTACTGCAGTGCAGCTACTCGGCAGGCTGACTCGTACGCTAGCTCGCACTGTGCAAACTAGCCATAAATGATGTAGGTATGAAAAAGTAAAAGTCAAGTTACAGCCTATATGCGTCCCACAGGTGAGCACAGGCCTCCTCTCATTTATAAGAGGGTTTAATATCCTCATTTTTAAATCTATCGCGTAGAGAAACCCCGAGCATAGCCTTCTCCATAGCTCGTTAAGACCTTGAGCTGAATATGAGCTTATCTTATTTACTGACAAAGTTTTTTGGCATCATCTGATAACGGGTCAGAAAAAATACCATTACATCTACCAATGAAATATAAACCGTGACACATTTAGGGTTGCCAACCATACTGTTAATAACAGTATTATACTTGAATTTGCTCTTTAATGCCGTTTACTGTTCTATTAAAAAAAAGTATACACTAGTGGTAAAATTAAAAATTTTGTACAACCGACTTCAATATAAATAAAATGAGATCATCATCAATGAAATCAATTAAATACTATTAAGAATAACTCAAAACTACTGGTCAGATCTTGACCAAATGTATATGGGAACAAATGAGCAGCAGCAGCTTTTAAATAAAAAAAGAATAATCAAAATCAATTCAGCCAAAAAAAGTTATGAGTAAAACACACATAAAAAATACAGTTGAATTGAGAACATACTCCTTTTTTGAAGTCGGTTAAATATACTATTCTTATCATCGCTGGTATCCGAAGCCATAAAATCTGAAATAGAGCTTCAATTATAGGCAACGCCACGAGTGATGGAAGTGCGCAGAACCGAAAAATAGGTGTCGGCACGGTGAGGTGTGAGGTACAGGAAAGCGAAACCATAGCAACGGGCGACGCGCTACTCCCAAGTAGTTTCTTTCCGCGTCCCGTCGCCCGCGCACCTTCTTGTGTTGTCTTGTGTACTATCGATATCGAAAGTGTTAACGACTACCTGTTATAAAATTTTAAATTTTTGCGATTATTTTTGTACTTTTAAAAATATTGTTCTAAAATATTTTCAAATAGTTTGCAAATATTTATTACTTTATAAATTATTTTGGGACTATTTAAAATAGCGTAGGTCGTAGTATATTGTATAAAGTTGCAAATATTTTGTTATTTTCTACAAGATAATTTTTTTGCAAATTATTGTATGTAAAATATACTTATAATCGAAGGCATCGCATAGTACAGTTTAAACAGCAATTACGAATATAAAAATACAAATACAAAATATTTTATTTCTTTAACTAAGTGTACATAAAATGCAGAATATTATTTAGAAGCAGTTAAAACCTAACGATGATATGTAAATATATCGTTCAGTCTTCGTGGAGACTTTGATGTGTAGTTATAATGTTGACCTTTGACTTTTTACATATTAAAATGCCACAGTAAAATTTTCATTTTTTAGCTTGATTGTACATTCGCAGTAGACTCTATTTAATTTCATCTTACGTGGCACGACCTATAATTTAATTAAAACACGCCCCTCATTTATTTTAATATCGATTTAAATTGTGGAGAGCAGCTCCAAAAAATGTTTTTTAAACTTAAATAATATAAAATACTGTCTATTTTTCTAAAATACTGTTTAATTTAGTTCTCCGAACTTAATATAATATCTATTAATTTCGATTAATTTTTTCAAGAGGTTGGCAGCCCTAGGTGAATTCGACAATAATAATGCCACCAAACGGGAAAATATGTACAAAATCGTTTCTTCTACAGAACAGTGTTTTTTTATTCTATGTTATCCTCCTTAACCCAAAATGATTTTAATTAATCTTTTTTGGTGCAGGAATTTAATAATAATATACTAATTTGCCACATCATCATCATCATCATTACAGCCCTTCACAAGTCCACTGCTGAACATAGGCCTCCCCCAAGTAATGCCACAAAGCACACAATTTTCCTATATAATATAATAATATAATTATTTTATAACGTCAATTTGATTTCCTACATTATTATTTACACACCCATTGCCATGTACGTACGTACTTGCGGCGTAAGAGAATTCACTACCAATATCGTCCCGTTTCTGATATAAGAGGGACAGAGGAAAACTGAACCAGGAGATGAGCAGTAGCATCTTCCTGATAGCAACTCAAAATGATAAGAAACTGTTGATGCTAACACGCTTGAGGCAATCTATTGAATTACTTAAAAACAAGGGATTATTTAAAGCTACATATTAATTTTCCAAACCAAATTCTTTGAAAATTGTTCACTATCAGGAAACCACAATTTTAAGCCGTATTTATAAATTCAATTAGAGTCGATTTCGTGTAGCGGCAACACCTGTGTTAATAATACCAAACCTATGTATAGACAGTATATCCGAGACGTGGCAAGAATTTATTCGGCTGTGACATTGAAAATATGTTTGAAGGATACGTATTGTATGGTGGCTGCCTCGATGGTCTAGTGGTTGTAGTAGTGCGACTGCTGATCATGAGGTCCTGGATTCGAATCCCGGGTCGGGCAAAAAATTTTTCCGTCAAGAAATTCTCAGTAGTTGCCCGGAATCAGGAAGTTGGCGGTGTTTCACCCCCGCGTCTCGGAAATACGTAAAGCCGGTGGTCCTGCGCCTGATCTCTCTCCGGTCGTGTCGGTTTACCTTATCATCGGATTATAAGAGTGAAGGAGTAGAGTGCACCTGTGCTTGCGCATACACTTGGGCACTATAATCCTCTCCTGCGCCGATGGCTAGCCTCCGTTAAGGCAGGCCGCGCTGGCTGATATTCGGTCTGGAGGACATTATTATTATTGTATGGTATTGAAAAGCCGGCTATAAATGTTGACCCAGCGAAGGCGCCTACGTATAGGAGACATTCCCACTTGTCTTGCCTCGCCATTGCTGGTCGTCGCTCGCTTAACTGGCCATGTACAAACGAGCGCCAACATGTATACGGTACTTTTGGTGTGCCTTACCATCACTCGGATTTGCTCGCCACGGCTCGTCTCACTTCGGAACAGCGTCGATTTTTCTGCACAAATCAAGGGCGCTCCACATGTTAATCGCAATTCGTGTCCACATGTTAATCGGCCATGTTAGTATGTTCACTCAACAAGTTTCACAAGTTTGAAATAGTGAACAGGTAGACTATAGCACTCGCCTTGTATCAATTTGTATACGCTCGCGTTGGCTGAGGCTTGGCCAACATGTATTTCCGTCTGAAGAATATGAACCGTATAGAAGCGTTGTAAGAATATCCACTAACCCATATCATCCCGTTGTAAAAGGCGACAGAGGGGAATTGAACCAGAAGACAGGCAGTAGCATCTACCTGATAACTGCTGCTAACTAAAAACTGCGGTTGCGGTAATATAGACTTAGAATCACAGAGTCATAAACCGGCAATGCACGCTGGTCAAGTTCCAACCAACGCGAGCGTAGGCAAATTGATATGAGTAGACTATAGGCGAGAGTGCAATAGTCTACATTTTGCATTGAGGTATTACTACTTACCCTAGTAATATAAGTTCGATGACATTTTGGGCCAGGTTTGAATGAGTGAACATACTGACATGGCCGGCTAGCACGTGGACACGATCTGCCGAGTGCAAGTGAGCGCCTTTGATTTGTGCAGAAAAACCGACGTTGTTCCGGAGAGACGAGTCGTGGCGAGCGATCCCGAGTGGCGGCAAGGCACGCCAAACAAACCGTACACACGTTAGAGCTCGCCTGCACTCGGCCAGCTAGGCGAGCGTTGACGAGCAATGGTGAGGCTAGATAAACGGGCTGTCTACATGCTAGTGCTCGCCTTCGCTCGGCCAACATGTATAGCCGGCTATACAGTACAGAAACGTAGCATAGAGTAAGCTAGTTTAATATACATAATATTAAATAAGTACATGATATAACTCTTAGATTAAATATTAACATTGCTTAAGTTAACATAATGATTTCTTATATTTACGCGAACACTATACATTGATTAAAACTACTTTTACGGATTTTATCGAAGCGAGCTTCTATTAGAACATTCTACAAGCCGCCGAAGAAGATTAGTCAGTTCTTACCATCCGTCAAGTGTCATATTCCTCTACAAGATGCAGGAGTGTACAAGCTTGATTGTGATTGTGGTCTCTCATATATAGGGCAAACAAAGAGATCAATTAGAACCCGCGTAAAAGAACACATAGCTGACGTGAAGCATCAACGTTCCGGGAAGTCTGCAGTTTGCGATCATATTCTAGATGGCCCCAACCATTACATCAGATTTGATAGACCACAAATCCTCGCGAAAGAACATCGATTCCTACCAAGGATGATACGTGAGGCTATTGAAATTAAAAAACATCCTAATTTCAATAGAGAAGGAGGCTGGGTACTACCACCTGCTTGGGATCCTATAATTAATAAAATTAAAACTAAACCCAAGCATACCACTGCAAGACTTCAAAATACAGTTAGTTCATTCTGCGTAGATCGGACAAAAGACAATAATTAAAAAGCTGAAGGTACTCCGGGTTAACTTTGACATCGGGACGTCAGTCACCTCAGTCCCCCGTGACCATGGGTGCTGGAAAGCACCCGAAACGTCGGGTATTAAAATTAATATAAATAAAATGCGATAAAATCCGTAAAAGTAGTTTTAATCAATTGCTTAAGTTAAGTTAAGAGCCGTGGTAGCTCAGATGGTTAGCGCTCGCTGTAAATTTCACAGTACGCGAGCAACCCGATTTCGATCCCAATGAAATTGTCAATTGCAATTTTAAGTGCTGATTTACCACGTGCTCGGCGGTGAAGGAAAACATCGTGAGGAAACCTAATGTCTGAGAAATAATAATAAAATATTTCGAAGACATGCGAAGTTCGCCAACACGCATCGGGGCAG